>VZRU01013715.1:239418-312046 GCA_013398155.1 Pedionomus torquatus | reverse complement strand
TGCCCGCTGCCCCCGCACCTGGCTGCCCGCTGCCCCCCGCTGTGACCCCGGGCCCGGCGGAGCCTCGCTGGCGGGAAGGAGGGCTGGAGGCTGAGGTCCGGACCTGTCCCCTCACAGACCGGGCTCTGTCCCCACACCTGGCGGGGAGGTGAGGACCGCGGTGCTGACGTGAGCTCGTCCCGGGGAGGACAGATGAGTGTATTTATTGGTTTATTGTTATAAAAGCGTGATACGAGACTGAAATCGCTCCTACTTGCGCTGCTGCCGAGGTTCTCATGCTTTGGTTACGCTTCCACGGGTACTACCTGAAACACAGAGGCAGGACCTGCCGAAGCCCCTTCCAGCCTTGATTTTCCTCAGCTCCTGTGAACATATTCTTACAGTGACTCTTATAGCGGGTAGTGAAGACCCCAAAATGTGATTAGGACCACGACTCCAGGCACTGGCTGTCTCTTGTGCAAGAGAAAGCAGTGGAAGAGATTTAAGGCTACATATTTCAGGACTACTTCTTTGTTTAAGGGTGCAGCTGTGTCCCAGCAGGTACTTTTTTAAAATCCCATCCTCAGTGGCTGACCCAACGTGAGATGAAAGGAGTCGGGGGAGAGCCAGGAACCTAATTCACGTTGCTCCAGCTCACCTCAGCGCTCCTCTCTTTTGCCATCGGCGGGATGGTGTGCCGTGGAGAGCAAAGGGACATCACGTTAAACACCGCGTGGGAGAGGAATTGCCTCCTTTGTTTTCAGTGGGATGAATGAGGCGGATGAGGCGCGCAGCATCTGGTGCGGCTCGGAAAGGTAGACTATGAAGGAGGATTTACCTCATTAGTTTCCCTCCTTATTGTACTAATCTTAAAATTGGTGCTAAAACTGAGCACTCAAAACCATCATATTGTGACTGGAAAATTAATCATGTAGAAATATTGCTATCCTAATCAAGTTATAAGCCTGGAATTGAATTATAAAAAACAGATGTTTACATTCCTTCTTCCCTTCAGCACTGATGTCATGAGAAGGAAACACATAACCAGAGCTGTGCAAAGCATTCGCAATAAAACCCCAAACCATGGAAAACTCGCCTCATCTGTAACTCTGCTAGCAGAGAACTCGGACCACATTTGTCAAAAATATTCACAAATCTTGTAAGTAGGGTGCATTCAAGCCATAAAATAGGAATATGTATTTTGAACACCCTAGAGGCTGGCAGCACTTGGATTGAAGGATTTCCTTCAGTCCGTTATGAAGATCAATTCCTGTTACATTTCTCCTCACAAAGAAAGCCATCATGTTCTTTCTGTCTTAAATTATTTCTCATTTAGATGTAAACAAGCTAGAACAAACCTTGTCTTTATGAAAAAATAACCCTCTTGAATACATACTGCTGCATCTCTAAAAAAATTGTCATTTAACATGGGTTTTAAGATACAACATAAAGACAAATCTTTATTTCGTAACAGTGGAAACTGATATTTATTTCAGTTGCCTAACACTTTCCACTATAAAATATCCTGAAAGCTTGGAAGTTCTAAAATTATTATTCACAGCAGGCCTTTGAAATTTGCAGGAAGAAAGCCCTGTAGCAAGAGGAACAATTTTTTTTTTTTCTTCTCCAATGAAATTATTTTCATAGTTTGCCAAAGAATCATCTGTAGAAAAAAAAATAATCACTATGTTCCTTCTGACATGCTCTACAGTAAAGTTTTGACAGCACGCCAGAATAATAACTAAGCACAAACACTCCGAGGTCAGGCCCATGCCACTGTCAAAGCACACTGTAGCAGAAACACCTGGAGATTATCCGGACAGGGGGGGCAGGGGCCAGGGGGAGGGAAGGAAAGGGGAGCTGGGTTGGGGTACACCCAGGGGAGAGAGGGCCCCTGCCTCCCCTCAGACTTAGCTTTGCCACAGCAGGCTACCACCTTCATGACTGCCAATAGAATCTCAGCATCTCTTTTGTATGTACAGATACTACAGTTGTTTTTGACACTTGCTTTCTCATTTTCAGTGTTTCTAACTTAACCTTGATATTATTCTCATGCCGGTGTGGGGGCTGGGATTTGATGTTTTGTGTATGCAAATTGGAAAAATTCAGCGGATATAGGCTTGATTATCTAATTCCTTCCTACTGCACTCATATACTGCCACTCGGAGTGAAAGCAAAGTGTTACCCATTCAGGCTATGCATTTATCCTGGATAGTTGTAAATTATTAGATGAGGTAGCTTGTCTCAAATATAAAAAGCTTGAAATTTGTATGCTGTGAGGAAAAATATACTAGTTTAGAAGACTGGGAAGGAAATTAAATACTTTTCACCCTCTGTGCCTGTGTCTGAGCCTGCTCCATTTTGTAATTTGCAGCTAAAAGCTATTACTATCCAATGTCTGCTTATGAAAAGAGAGCTGTTGGTTTCATTCTCGTTCATAGTAAACAAACATCTACTTCAAAAACTTCATTTTCCATCTGAAGGAAAATATCAAAATGATTGTTTTTAAAGCTGATGCTACTATCTAATTACAGAGCAAACTGCTAATACCAGAAGAGATTCTCCTCCTGGGATCCCATAGACCACTCTCAGCAGGCTGCATCTACCAGAGCTTTTTCTCACGATACCTCTTTTGTGGTCAGCAAGTTCTGCACGTATACTCTGAACTGGTTTGTCACAGACATTGGACAGTATTTTTTTTCCTCTGCAATTCTATACACATTTAAAGCTTTTATTCCCACTCCTCCTCAAAGTCCCATCCCCCCTTTTTTCTTTTCTTTGTTTGAACTTGATTAATTGTTGTGGAAAAGAAGGGAATCATTGCTGTTTGTTTTGGGTATCTGGCTTTGGCTCTCTCTGTGAGAAGAGTGTGCATTGTATAGTAAGGTCTTTCCAGTTTGCAGACAGAATGTTTTCTTAGGCAGTCAGTCTTTAGTCCTGTCTTTGTATTTTATGTGTATACACACTGTAGGGCTTGCATGTGAGAGGTAAAACTTTGTATTTATCAAAGCTATTCATGACTCTGAAACGGAAAATGATGGGGCCTCGATGCCCTGGGCAACCTGGTCTAGTTGGGGGAGTCCCGCCACTGCAGGGAGGTCAGACTAGCTGACCTTTGGAGGTCCCTTCCAGCCTGGATGATTCTGTGATTCTAAAATGGCGTTTTTGGTCTCAAATACTGTGTTTTGAAGTAGTGTGCTGGCAGAACCTCTGCTGGTTTTGGGAAGAATGGGGTTAAAATGCCATCCTGGAAGAGGAATGCTACAACAGGAATTGGCAGGTATGCTGAGGAGCCTGAAACCAGGTAAGGCAGCTTGCTGCTAACAGATCTGTGAGAAAAGATAAACAAAAGGCAGAAAACAGAAAGGACTGATAGATTAATCTTCAGTTATTATATGACAAAATCTTCACATTCATCTGCGAAGACCATTAAAAGACCAGCACTACTTTTGGGGGGAGATTTTGTACCATGAATGCCATTATATGTTGTGGGTTCAAACTCCAAAGTGATCAAGTAAATGCTGACTTTTTTCCAGCCAGTGACTTCTATTTTTTCCAGCTGTGCAGCTGGTCTCACATTTAGACAGAATGCTTTTAGTATTCATCCTGTCTTTCATTTCTGTGACCAAGGCATTTTGCCTCATATAGTTAGAAGCTTTCCTCCAGACAGAACAAGATAGCATTTATACCAAATAATCTTGATGCCTCTTAGCGTTTTAGTCACAATAGAGTCACATCACTGCGGGAAATGATGCATTATCTTTGCCAATAATATAAAACCTGTGACTTAAAGTAAAAATTACATGTGTCTAACTTTTGTTTGACCTCTGGCTTCTGAATCTTCAGAGAGGTCACATGAGTTTTCTCCCAAATCCATATGACTAGAAAGCAACCGCTTTTGTTAAGAAAACAAACCCTAGGATTCTAGCACAATTAGTTTTATGATGGTGTAGGAATTGATGTAGGAATGATGATTTTATTAGATAACCCAGGTTCTCAAGAACTGCAAGTTCTGGATCTCCACTTTTCTAAAAGGTTTGTTCAAATCTGAAATCAAGCAACAACTTATATTCCCTACTCCTACCCTTCAGGTATCCAGCATAAACAGATAATAAGGTGGACCCATAATTGTGTTATTAAATGCTCACACCTGTAACATCTGCCTGAATTCTGACCATCCCGCATCTCATTGTTACTGCTTCCTTTTTAAACTCAGTGTGCATCATGAGCCCAATGATGTTGGAATTTTTCAGGGCTTTGGCAATTAATGTTTTACAGCAAAAAAAAAAAAATTGGAGTAAGACAAGTGAATGCTAGCAATTCTATGTATTCTGCAAACATTTCGAGATAACACACCATTTTAATGTAAAGGTGTAAAAATTAGGTATTTTTAAGATGCCACATGTTTTGCATTGTAAAGAATCTAAAAGTCACACAGAGGTAATCTTTTGCCATTTTCAATCTCTTTTCTCTGTTTCACAGAAGAAAAAAAAATGAATAAAAGCTTACCTAAAGGGGGGCCTACAGAAGAGACGGGGAGGGACTCTATCAGGGAGTATAGTGGTAGGATGAGGGGTAACAGTTTTAATCTGAAAAAGAGGAGATTTAGATTAGATATTAGGAAGAGATTCTTTACTGTGAGACACTGGAACAGGCTGCCCAGAGAAGTCGTGGCTGAACACCCCTGGAGGTGTTCAAGGCCAGGCTGGATGGGGCTTTGAGCAACCTGCTGTAGTGGGAGGTGTCCCTGCCCATGGCAGGGGGATTGGAACTCAATGACCTTTGAGGTCTTTTCCACCTCTAAACATTCTATGATTCTATGGTTCTGTGAAATGTCAGTTTGATTTATAGTTCATCACATTTCAGAATATCACGTAATAGTGAAAAAGAGCTAGACACCAGCAGTAAGTAGCTGTAGTAACTGGAGTAGTTTTTTTAATAAACCATGTGCCTGAGCCAAGAGACGGTTTCATCTTGCTACAGCACTGAATCATCTCTCATCTGCAAGATGAAATCACTTTGCTTTTGGTTATAAAACATTTGTTGTACAAAATGGGTCATCCTGTGATCATGACATAGAAGTAAAAGTCAGAGGCCAAAAGTTTTCTTTCTGGCTCAGAAACAGACTTTCTGCCTTTGTTAATACAATTGCGTATCAAGACCAGAACCAAGTTAGAACCTGCTGTGCTACTTCCTTGCTCATTTGTGAAAAAAAAAAGAGTAGCTAAAGTGACGGATGGAGAAACAGGATAATCAAAAACGTGCGGCCTGCAGCTACTGAACAAGGCAGTCTTGATCTCTATTGATCTTTACTCTCCGCATTGTATCCTAAGCACTTCTGAGCACAAAGTACAAATTTATTTCAAATTAACATGTCCTTACAAAATCTTTACACTCCGCAACCTTCAGCTCCATAGTTTCCATTATACAAATGAGAAATGAAAGCAAAGGAGTAAATGACACGCTGAAAGGCAAACAGGAAATCTTAAGCAGAAATATTGATGGACACAGACCTAAATTTCACATTGCTTATCATTATGATTCTCCTTTCTCTGTACCTCAAGATTCTTTGGGACTAAAAGGGGATTAAACATCTCTTCCTTTCCTGAATATTTTAGGGAGTAAAAGACCAGCAAAACAGCAGCAAAACAACAGCATGTCTGAAAAAGAACAACAAAGCTGGTGGAGGGTCTAGAGCACAAGTCTTAGGAGGAGCAGCTGAGAGAGCTGGGGTTGTTTAGCCTGGAGAAATGGAGGTTGAGGGGAGACCTTATTGCTCTCTACAACTTACCTGAAAGGAGGTTGTAGCAAGGTGGGTGTCAGTCTCTTGTCCCAAGTAACAAGCAATAGGACTATGGGGAACAATCTCAAGTTGTACCAGGGAAGGTTTAGATTGGATATTAAGAATTTCTTCAGCAAAAGGGCTTTCAAGCATTGGAACAGGCTGCCCAGGGATGGTGGGCTCACCACCCCTAGAGGTGTTTAAAAGACAAGTAGATGTGATGCTTAGGGACATGGTTTTGTGGTAGAGTTGGTAGTACTAGGTTTGTGGTTGGACTCGATGATCTCTTTTCCAACCTTAATGATTCTTTGAAGATACAGAAGTCCTGTTATTTGCTGTAGAGATAACCTCAAAAGTGAAAATATTCTGTATTTCAGTAAAATGATTTCCATTGTGAAGCTGCATAAGTTTTGTTTGTGTCTCAAAAGGTTTTATGGCTTAATTTCTACCACTGATTAATATTTTTTTCTGTATTATTTGCAAGATGTTTTGTTGGTATTCTCTTGTCTAAAAAGAACTCATACTCATAATCACTCCTGGTTTTTAGTTGCAATCCAAATGTTGTCAGTTCTAGAAATATCTACACCATGACTGAACAGCTACTAAGGAATATACTTTCTAATCTATATCACAGTGCTATTTCAAGATGTTAAATATCTAATGAGAAAGCTAATGTATTTTCTCATGAAAACAATGGGAGTAGTATCATACACTGGAAGCAAGAGACGATCCATGACATAAAGGTCATTTTTCAAGCTCACCTCCATGAAAATCAATAAATCTGTACTTGAATTTTTGAATTTCTGCAGGAAATACATGCTGATTTTCCACAATTCTAAACTATTTTTACCAACAGTCATGTCATCATGCAAACTTTACATATGGTTGTTTACTAAATACGATGCATGAGGCACTGTGGGCTTCATCACACCTAAAATGTAAATATCTCCACTGACCATAGATATATTTCCACTTTCAACCTGAGCACCTTAAGCTCTTTTTCCAGTCCATGGAGATCAGTTCAAGATAGTGAATGGCAGCTAGGCCTTAATTTGTTGTTAATAAGGAGTCAAAGGTGATTGATTCAGATAGAAACGTCGACACAGCGAGCACCAGCATTCAGCCTATGGGTGATGAGTGTTACTCATACAATAACAGTTCTGTGCAACTGTGTGTGTCCCTACTGTTTTACTTCCAAGTTTAATCTAAACTTTTCAGACAGGATTTTATAAAGGATTTCCTGAAGGTCCTTTTTGAAATATCTTTTCCAAGATGTTTCCAAGTCAGTTTTCCATAAAGCAGTACTAGGTTGTTTCACTGCAACTATGAGAGCAAGCAGAGAGTACCACAGCAAAGCTGTGCAACATAATACAGTACAGATCCCTCTTATCAATGAGGAGAATCAGCAAGTCACCTATTTGATTTCTCCAACAAATACTTTTATATGAACATTAAATTGCACTCATAAGTTTCCATCAAATTCCATGTATAGATGCAATGAAATGGGTAAGTTGACATTACAACACATTTATTGCTTTCATCACTTGAATAATGCCTGGTGGATACAGGAGTTTTTCACAAAACCACTGTGGCACTATTATAAAGGTATTCTAAAGGTTTTTATCATAGAAAATTATTGCGTTCTCAAAAATTTCAAGATACTCCATTGGCAAAGTCAGGATTTTCAATAGAGTTTGCAAACAATTAGGCAACCAGGCTGTATGAAAGTAACTGTAGCAAGTATAGGTTGAGTCTCAAGAACGCTATCTCCCTCTACTGGTAAATCAGAATGAAATGTCTTGAAAATGAATTACAAAAAGTATGGATTTTTATTCTTGTTTTCAACGAAGTTAGAGAATATAATATGAAACCATTTTTTAACAGTTAAGGTTGAAAACAACATTAAAATATAAGCAGAATTCACAGAAGCACATATAGACACCATCCATATATCCAAATGTTTTGTAAATATAATTTATACAAGTTTGTGTACAGGAAGGGTTTTCTGGAAAGTAAGTTTAGTTGTACAGTTGCACTGTATCACCCTAGTGATATGAGAATTCAAAAAGGAAATGTAGTTTTTACATATTGGGAAAAAAAAATATTTAGAGTATATCTTTTCAAAACTAGCCCTGAAACAGTACATTTAACAAATGTTCTCGACCAGAGAAAATCTAGCATTTATTAGTATTTTTATGTTGTATCATTAGTACTTTTGAGTTATTTTACCTTGTTTGCTTTTGCAACTCTGAAAATCTACAAATCTTCCGTCACTGTATGCAAACAGCAACTTTGAGCATGAAGAACTGTTCTTATCTTAATATCATAAGCAAGTGATGTACACTGAAGAAGAATCTTAGATGAGAAATTTGATGCAGTTCTAACAGAATTAGTCTAGCAATATGGCTCTGCAATCTCTTATCCTGCAGGCAAGCAGCAATATTTCCTGTCTGACAACCAGAATAAGTTCCCAAAAGAAGAGGAAATTACTTCAAGTATCATCAACTTCTGTAACAAAGGACAGCTGCATTGCCACTTTGGTCCTTAAGCTTGTTTTGGAATCAGTGGCAGATACTCAAATAACAGATAGAATCATAGAATCATAGAATGCTTCAGGTTAGAAGGGACCTTGAAGATCATCAAGTTCCAACACCCCTGCCACAGCCAGGGGCACCTCCCACTAGACCAGGCTGCTCAAAAGCCCATCCAGCCTGGCCTTAAATGCATCCATGGATGGGGTATCCACAACTTCTCTGGGCAACCTATTCCAATGTCTCACCATCTTAAGAGTAAAGAATTTCTTCATAATACCTGATCTAAATCTCCCCTCTTTCAGGTTTAAGCCACTACCCCTTGTCCTATCCCTATATTACTTGATAAAGAGTCCTTCCCCATCTCTCCTGTAGGAGCCCTTCNATACACTGGAAGCAAGAGACGATCCATGACATAAAGGTCATTTTTCAAGCTCACCTCCATGAAAATCAATAAATCTGTACTTGAATTTTTGAATTTCTGCAGGAAATACATGCTGATTTTCCACAATTCTAAACTATTTTTACCAACAGTCATGTCATCATGCAAACTTTACATATGGTTGTTTACTAAATACGATGCATGAGGCACTGTGGGCTTCATCACACCTAAAATGTAAATATCTCCACTGACCATAGATATATTTCCACTTTCAACCTGAGCACCTTAAGCTCTTTTTCCAGTCCATGGAGATCAGTTCAAGATAGTGAATGGCAGCTAGGCCTTAATTTGTTGTTAATAAGGAGTCAAAGGTGATTGATTCAGATAGAAACGTCGACACAGCGAGCACCAGCATTCAGCCTATGGGTGATGAGTGTTACTCATACAATAACAGTTCTGTGCAACTGTGTGTGTCCCTACTGTTTTACTTCCAAGTTTAATCTAAACTTTTCAGACAGGATTTTATAAAGGATTTCCTGAAGGTCCTTTTTGAAATATCTTTTCCAAGATGTTTCCAAGTCAGTTTTCCATAAAGCAGTACTAGGTTGTTTCACTGCAACTATGAGAGCAAGCAGAGAGTACCACAGCAAAGCTGTGCAACATAATACAGTACAGATCCCTCTTATCAATGAGGAGAATCAGCAAGTCACCTATTTGATTTCTCCAACAAATACTTTTATATGAACATTAAATTGCACTCATAAGTTTCCATCAAATTCCATGTATAGATGCAATGAAATGGGTAAGTTGACATTACAACACATTTATTGCTTTCATCACTTGAATAATGCCTGGTGGATACAGGAGTTTTTCACAAAACCACTGTGGCACTATTATAAAGGTATTCTAAAGGTTTTTATCATAGAAAATTATTGCGTTCTCAAAAATTTCAAGATACTCCATTGGCAAAGTCAGGATTTTCAATAGAGTTTGCAAACAATTAGGCAACCAGGCTGTATGAAAGTAACTGTAGCAAGTATAGGTTGAGTCTCAAGAACGCTATCTCCCTCTACTGGTAAATCAGAATGAAATGTCTTGAAAATGAATTACAAAAAGTATGGATTTTTATTCTTGTTTTCAACGAAGTTAGAGAATATAATATGAAACCATTTTTTAACAGTTAAGGTTGAAAACAACATTAAAATATAAGCAGAATTCACAGAAGCACATATAGACACCATCCATATATCCAAATGTTTTGTAAATATAATTTATACAAGTTTGTGTACAGGAAGGGTTTTCTGGAAAGTAAGTTTAGTTGTACAGTTGCACTGTATCACCCTAGTGATATGAGAATTCAAAAAGGAAATGTAGTTTTTACATATTGGGAAAAAAAAATATTTAGAGTATATCTTTTCAAAACTAGCCCTGAAACAGTACATTTAACAAATGTTCTCGACCAGAGAAAATCTAGCATTTATTAGTATTTTTATGTTGTATCATTAGTACTTTTGAGTTATTTTACCTTGTTTGCTTTTGCAACTCTGAAAATCTACAAATCTTCCGTCACTGTATGCAAACAGCAACTTTGAGCATGAAGAACTGTTCTTATCTTAATATCATAAGCAAGTGATGTACACTGAAGAAGAATCTTAGATGAGAAATTTGATGCAGTTCTAACAGAATTAGTCTAGCAATATGGCTCTGCAATCTCTTATCCTGCAGGCAAGCAGCAATATTTCCTGTCTGACAACCAGAATAAGTTCCCAAAAGAAGAGGAAATTACTTCAAGTATCATCAACTTCTGTAACAAAGGACAGCTGCATTGCCACTTTGGTCCTTAAGCTTGTTTTGGAATCAGTGGCAGATACTCAAATAACAGATAGAATCATAGAATCATAGAATGCTTCAGGTTAGAAGGGACCTTGAAGATCATCAAGTTCCAACACCCCTGCCACAGCCAGGGGCACCTCCCACTAGACCAGGCTGCTCAAAAGCCCATCCAGCCTGGCCTTAAATGCATCCATGGATGGGGTATCCACAACTTCTCTGGGCAACCTATTCCAATGTCTCACCATCTTAAGAGTAAAGAATTTCTTCATAATACCTGATCTAAATCTCCCCTCTTTCAGGTTTAAGCCACTACCCCTTGTCCTATCCCTATATTACTTGATAAAGAGTCCTTCCCCATCTCTCCTGTAGGAGCCCTTCGGGTACTGGAAGGCTGCTAGAAGGTCTCCCTGGAGCCTTCTCTTCTCCAGGCTGAACAACCCCAACTCTCTCAGCCTGTTCTCCTAAGAGAGGTGTTCCAGCCTTCTGATCATCTTCATGGCCCTCCTCTAGAGCTGCTCCAGCAGGTCCATGTCATTCCTGTGTTGAGGACTCCAGAGCCAGATGCAGTATTCCAGGTGGGGTCTTACCAGAGCAGAGGGGCAGAATCACCTTTCTTGCCCTGCTGGCCACACTTCTTTTGATGCAGCCCAGGATGTGGTTGGCTTTCTGGGCTGCCAGCAAGCATTGCCAGCTCATGTTGAGGTTCTTATCCACCAACACCCCCAAGTCCTTTTCCTCAGGACTACTCTCAATCCATTGTCTTTCCAACTGTATTTGTGCTTGAGATTGCCCTGATCCAGGTACAGGACCTTGCACTTGGCCTGGCTGAACTTCATGAGGTTTGCATAGATCCACCTCTCAAGCCTGTCAGTGTCCTTCTGAATGGCATCCCTTCCTTCTAGTGTGCTGACTGCACCAGACAGCTTGGTGTTGTTGGCAAACTTGCNATTCCAGGTGGGGTCTTACCAGAGCAGAGGGGCAGAAGCACCTTTCTTGCCCTGCTGGCCACACTTCTTTTGATGCAGCCCAGGATGTGGTTGGCTTTCTGGGCTGCCAGCAAGCATTGCCAGCTCATGTTGAGGTTCTTATCCACCAACACCCCCAAGTCCTTTTCCTCAGGACTACTCTCAATCCATTGTCTTTCCAACTGTATTTGTGCTTGAGATTGCCCTGATCCAGGTACAGGACCTTGCACTTGGCCTGGCTGAACTTCATGAGGTTTGCATAGATCCACCTCTCAAGCCTGTCAGTGTCCTTCTGAATGGCATCCCTTCCTTCTAGTGTGCTGACTGCACCAGACAGCTTGGTGTTGTTGGCAAACTTGCTGAGGGTGCACTCTATCCCACTGTCCATGTTACTGACAAAGATGTTAAACATCACTGATCCCAGAACTGACCCTGAGGAATGCCACTCATCACTGGTTGCCACTTGGACACTGAACTGTTGACCACAACCATTTGAGTGCATCCAGCCAGCCAGTTCCTTATCCACTGAGTGGTCCATCCATCAAATCCATGCCTTTCCAATTTTGAAACCAGGATGTCATGCAGGACAGTGTCAAACACTTTGCATAAATCCAGGTAGATGATGTCTGTTGCTCTCCCCTTATCTATCAGTGCTATAGCACCATCATAGAAGGCCACCAGATCTGTTAGGCATGACTTGCCCTTGGTGAAGCCATATTGGCACATCACCAATGACCTCCTTATTTTCCATATCCTTTAGTTGAGGTTCCAGATGGTCTCAAACCTGGTCTTCTACAGTAGGCAGTTCTTCATTCTCATAGCCCCTGGTTTTGCCTTCAGATAACATCAAAACAAATCTCATTCCTCTCATCCCAGGAGCTATCTGGAATGCAGTTGGCATATTTGCAGCCCCTGAGCTTAATTACTGTACCTCATGCCTTGGAATTAACTCTTCTATTTTTTGTTTCTCAGGAAGAGCTAGTTAGGGTACAGCATCATATTAAAACTTCTTGGCAGAAAGGCCTTCCAGTTAGCAGAGCTGCCATATAGGTGTATTCTCACAAAGCTGTACTAAAAGAGATCTAGACTTCTTTGATCTTAAATCATGAAATAAAATTACTTCCTTAAATAACAAAGAGTTTGGGTGTTCATGCCATTCGCATAACAAAGAAGAAAATACAAAAATAAATAGTTCTCCAGTGTTATACGTTTTGCTCCTTTAAAGCCTGTCAGAAATTTATTTTGTTTAAAAACAAGTGTAAGTCCGGATTCTCTGCATCTGTCTGTATAGACTAAGCTAATGATGAAAACTACATGGCACTTTTCCCACTACCTATCCTCATCCCCATGAAAGTGTTACAAGAATTAGCTCACAGTTCTGATCTAAATATTCATATTTTGTGTGTAGACTTGGCTGATTTAAGTATTTCTCACATTATCAAATATCCTTCTTTAAATTTCTTCAGCAACACAGCACTAAACATCATCAGGCATGTGAAGTGTGTTTTCCTGGCATTTGAAGAAACCAAGTTCACCCAATTTATATGTTCATCATTTTTGAGTGATTTTTTTTCAGTCTGCAGTTTCAGGTTTTACATAACCCCATAAAGACCAAGGCATCATTAAAATCCTGCCAGACTGTAAGTTAGCACCTCACCAGTAGTTACCAAGTAAAAATTTCCAAGACCTCTAAGTAGTGGAGTGCTAGTTTTACTACTAAGATAGACTATATTCTCCACAGTCTTGGCATAATGGAGATGTTCTTAAGACTTGGAATGCTTCTCACATTTTTTTCCATATAGTCTGATGCTCTTTCTACTGGGAAATGGGAGACTTCTGTTAGGCATGTAATTTTCTAGGGTTAAAGGGATGAGTTGAATAAGAATGTACTCAAGCTTTTATTTATAATAATAATAAAAAAACTTTCATAGGGAAGGGAGATTAAAAAGGCTTCCCCTTATAAAAGATCGTTATTACATGAATGCGCACATTACATACTCAGGTGGCTAGGCTAATTCATCATTCATCATGAAGTTATCTGGCAGTTTCTGTTATGTCTTTGTTTTCAGGCCTGTTTTGTTTTGTGAGACTCACGGTCCAGTCTGAAATTTTCCAGATAAAATATCTTCTTTGAGGTAATATTGTTGTTGTTCAACCAAAAGAACTCAGGTGTTTCCAAGAACAGTCATTATATCCCACATGGAAAGAATACCAGCTCCTGAGTCAGCACAAGTGGACCAATGTCACTCTAATCATGGCTCCTGTCTGGTCACAGGGTAGACCCAGTCAAGAACCCAATCCACACTCCACAGAGAGGGACTCTGATATCAGTGTTGGGTCAGGTGACACCATCATCCAGATGCCATGGTACATCCAAGCACACCGCCCTTGAGCTTGCCCTCCTTGAATCAGCTGAGCAATCTTGCTAATTAGGTTCCTGTTATTAGGAACACTTTTTCTTTTACTTTACTTCTTTTACTTACTGAAGTTGAAAATTTAATTTCTTTAGTCAGACTAAACCTTCAAATTCAGTATTTCCTACAAGGCTCTGTATTTGCTATTAGTAGGGTACTCCGCTCCCTCCAAACTAATAGTCTTGCCAGTCAGAATCGTGACTCAGATTTTCTCTTATTCAGGCACTACAAGAAGCAGCAGAAATGTCTGCTTGAACAAAAAACAAAACAAACAAACAAACAAAAAAACCCACACACACAAAAAAAAAAAAAAAAAAAAAAAAAAAAAAAACCCCACCAAAAAAAAAAAAAAAAAAAAAAAAAAGAAAAAAAAGAAAAAAGGCAGAGTGAGGCACTGCCCTCCAGCTATAAAAGCTGGAGACCGTGAGCCACAGATCTCTCTGTACACACCATACTTTCTGACATGCATCATTATATACTCTTGATTCCTCATGCACAACAAATACCACTCAACATCTTTATTGGGGTGCTACAATGCATACACATGACTATTCTTACCAGATCTGTGCTATTTCAGTGTGCAAGTGTCCTGTAAAGCACGTACCCTAATGGATTAAGGATAGGATTACATTGATTAGTAGTCTAATGCTCAGACATTAGTAAAATGAAAACTAAAACAATGTACCTGGTTTGCAATATAAAGCCCTGGATGAATGAATATTAATCAGTTGCCAAACTCTGCATTCGGTTTTTACCCATACCCACTTGCTAAGATGCTGTGACATGCAGAAGCCAAACTTCTCCAAGCAGCTCAGCTCCCTCATGCTCTCAGCACGATTCAACAGATCCTGCAACTGATCAGAACTAAACTCCAATCCCAGCACCCTTAGAAACTCTGTTCATATAATGTTTCCAGAATAACTAAGAGCAGGAGTTATCTGAGAAGTTATAAACCAGTTTATATTGGCAAGATTTCAACCTCGTTTTCTGAGACTTGAGAAAATCTAATTGTTTGCATAAATAGCCCCCACTGCAGCTGGTCTACACAGTCTTTGCTGTCTTTTGAGCTTTACCTTTACAAAATACATACTGAAGCTTGTCTGCAACTGTAGTGGCTGTAAAATGAGGACCCATATGGACCTCATGAGGTTGATGCAGCATTGCAAAAACCCCCATGTACTAGCAGCGTAGCGGTTAAAGCCAGCTGTATGCAGCAACGGTAATTTTCCTGTAGTCACTGGATCCTTTGGCCCCTGTCAGAGCACAGCAACGGTTGCTGTCACTAGTTCAAGACCTCAGTCTGAAATGAGATTTGCCAGTGCCATGTAACAGGCTAAACTTCTCTTATAAAGTCTAACTTGCAAGAGAGAAACTTGGTTTGAAGCCAAACCACAGTGGCATGTGAGACAAGCAAGCCCATTCTACTCTAACTCACTAGAGCATCAAGTGACACTTTGGTCATTGCCTGTGGTTTGTCTCTGATCCAAAAGAGTTAGCTGCATATTTTCCTTACTTTGTATAACTTGATGACAAGCCCTTTCTGAGGAACCCCAGTGTATCTTTATAAGTTTAGATCCTGAATAACTAACATCAGCTGAGCAGGGAGAACTAATTGTTCCTGCAACTACAGCTGCTGGCCTGTACACAAGAAAAGTTTCTGAGTTACTGTAAGAAAATTATCTTGGCTATACTTAAAAACACAAATTCTTATTTAAATGCTCCATTCTTGCCATGTGGTTATCTTCTCAAGATAGTTTTACCTCCTGTCTTCAAGTTCCTGGCTCTATGAGTCTAAAAGCAGAAGGTTGTTAGATTGAAAAGGGTTCAGAAATAATGTTGGTTACAGTTAAATATAAACAATAATTCACTACTGGCATGAACTGCAGCTCACTGATGTTAACAGGCTTCTTCCTTTCAGTTTTCAGCCATCTTTGGATCAGACCATTGCTTTTTATATAGGCAACATCATAGTACCCAGAACAAGCTGCTACTTCAGCACAAGAGGCTGTATGAGATTTAAGTCCAGAGGCATGCTGGCAGAACTCTCTATGACTTCTTTTAACCTCTCTCTATGCCCACCAATAAATATGATCATTTTCATCAGTTTTAGAACTCCGTCAGTAAGATATATAAAGACATCTCCTCTCCAAGGATTGAAGACTAGAAGCAGTCTAGGGAAAACATCCTTTCCATGTCTGTCAGCTAATTTTATTTCTTTTTAAATAAAGTGAGTTTTGACAGTTAGAAAACGGATTTTACTTTAAAGAAAATTCCCTGTTCCTACTAAACTTTTTTTCTTTTTTTTTTTTTTTTTTTTTAATATACAGGACGTGGATTAAGTGCTGTCTATGGCACTTTTCAACCATCTGTAAAACAGTAAAACACTTATTTTATTTGCCCAGTCTACCTGAGCTATTGTAAGGATTTTTAAGATCTTCACACTTTAATATATATATGCACAATAGAATTATTCATGGAATGTAATGCAGCAGATTTTTTGGTTACACTTCTTGAATGCCAAGGTAATATTTATTCCTGCTTAAATACGTCAGCGATAGTGACACAGAGGTTATGAAATCTATTATGATCAGAGGTTCTCTGTAGCCTTTTTAGGATGCTTATTTCAGTCATTCAAGTTATTATTTCTTGCAGTTAGAGTTTTTATTTCCACATCTTTTGTTCTTGGTAAAGTGTTTCTAAATCCACTTGTCAAAAGAACAAAATGTACATAACAGCAGAGAAATAGCACTTTTAGGAGTTGCCCTCTGACGGCATGTGTCAAGAAAGAGCTCCATCTGATGATTCAGAGAAGGATCTCAACAAAAAAGAAGGGCAAAAATACACCCTGTTATCTTGTGTTTCTTAAGATTTCTTTCAGTATAACTACAGTCATTCTGTTTGATTTTCAGCTGTTACTCCTTGAAAGATGCTTTGCTTTTTCGTGTGCTGTTTTTACTAAGAGAGGGGTTTTTTTTAAGAAACAGTATAAATGGGGGAAGATGAAAATATATGTTATATCCAGGACAAATGTAAACAGAAACAGCTTTCAGTAATTGTCAGGCAATAGGATCTTGCTTTCGGTGTAAGACATCAGATACAAACTGTGCCCTGATGCCACTAAAACTTTGGGTTTAATGATTAGAGCTGTTTTCTCTATATATTGGATAGAGTTTGGACATACAGAGCTCTCAAGTAACACAATTACCCTCTTAACAAAAAGTTGATCTGGACTAGATGATCACTGTAGGCCGCTTCCAACTGAAATTATTCTATTCTATTCTATTCTATTCTATTCTATTCTATTCTATTCTATTCTATTCTATTCTATTCTAAACTTAGTCAACCATATTTAGTAAAAAGGTTTCTACAAGCAGTTTCCAGTGCCATCTCTTAGCCAGAAACCATATACAAAACCTATCCTGTATCTCTGATCTTCACTAATAAGATGCCTAACTGGGTACAGATATAGGATTGCATAGTACATTGGCATGACCAGTCCAGACTGATGTCTCCATAGGTCAGCTAAAGGTTTCACAAAGTATGCACGGCAGTGCAAAGGAATGCAAACAGCATCCTCCTCCTCTTTTCAATCTCCTTTAGAAACATTATAGAGAACGGAGTCACTGACAGATGTGCACATTGTGTCTGGAGACTCCAAACATCAAAATTTCTCAGTGACATTATTTTTCAGCAAAAAGTTCAGTGAAGCTTACAGTCTGTGGCCTTTCATTGCACACTGAGTTCTTTCACAATGCACTGCTTATAAACAGTGTTGTGTCGTCCATGAAACAGCAACACAATAGCTTCTTTCTGTTTTAAGGTGGCCAACCAACACTGTGGTGCACCATTTAGCTGTCAGTAGGATTTGCCACAGGAAAGGCTGATGTGAAATGATACTGTACCTTTGAAGACAGTCTCTCTCTTAATGCCACTTGTTTCCTTTAGCAGGTACCCTTTGAAAGACTGGCAAAAAAAAAAAATGTTTGAAGTGATCTCTAACAAAAACAACACAAATAAGGTATTCCATATGACACACAATAATTGGAGACAAAACCTTAGTTCTGTCTAAAATAGATCATCTTTTATAGTATCCATCATCAGCATTTAGTGGCAAAATAACACTTTAGTGTTATAATACTGGTTTCTCAAACCCACTAGTGGCGAGTGACCTGTACAGACAATTAGAGAGTCAAAAGGAATTTGCTTCATGCTATATGGTGAATATTTTTATTTTCTTACTTGTGAGGGTGGATGGCCTGCCTGCCTGATTTTTCTGGTGACCTGGCTTGCCATTCTGGTTTGCCAGAAGGAAGATTGTGTGATTCTGTGAGGAAGTTGATTAATTTTACTCTAACCAAACTCATCTCTGAAGAACAAGTGTGTGGTAGATTTGGTCACCAACACCAGGGTGTTTGGATACAGGATCCTCTGAGCAGAGCTCTACACATTCTATTCTAGAAATAACTCTTCCTTTTCACTGTCATCTTGGTGTGAGTCTATGTGTTAGTACCCACCAGCAGCAGCCACATATAGAATTGCTCCAAATCAAAAAAGTAATTAATTTGAAAAAGAACTAGATACATCAGTGACAATTTCTGTGTAGATGGGTTCTCCTTTTGTGCATAATTTTTACTTGGGATCTGCTCAGAAAAATAACTGCATCAATGGCACTATACACAGTGTGTGTATTGCTCCTTACTGGATCCCAGACACACTCCCACATAGCTTTTCCACTTGTCAGCTCTTAATCAAAGAATCTTTTCTTTTTTGCGTCCTAGAAGTAAATGCTTGCAAGTCCTATTATATCTCTACAGTTACTCTCTACTGGTTTTGGGTAATCAGCAGATGTGAAACTAATTTGCCCTGAAAATGGAGTGCAACCTGAAAATTTGTTTTTGACGCACAGCATAGGTGTTTATCTCTAGCACATCTCATCTCCCTTGTGCTGGAGATGAATCGTAAGACTGATCCACAGAAGAACCCAGGAGATCACCACTCTAAAGCCAACTTTCACATTACTGTACATTTTAAAGGATTCACAAAAGGCTATTTAGCAAAGTAATGACAACTGCAACATGCGCAGCTTGACTCTGAGTTTTTAAATTAAAGGATATTAACGGTTCTTACAGTTCAAAAGGATGCAGGTTTTACAGTACTAGCCACAAGGTGGAGACGTTTACAACAGATTAGTCAATGGGAACATACTTAATTGCTTCTCGAAGCTCGGGGCTGCTACCACCTCTGCCTGCAAACTATTTCTTCTGTAATGCTGGCGTTAGAGGTTCGAACAGGGAAATGCTGTACCAGGTGCTGCTTTCTCCAATCAAGAGTCACACTGTACACAAAACATGTGAGAAAGGCACTTTCCTGCCAAATGTCAGCATATAAAGGACATTCAATGCCACTAAAACTAATCCAACTGGTAGAGGAGAACCATTTTCTCTGTGTTCAGAAACACATCAGTGTTGCTGGAATCCACTTATATTTTTCAAGACATTCTTAGTCAGAGATCAGTGTCTTGGGGCTGGAAGACTTGCTTTTGAAAATATCCATTTCCAGTATGTTATAGGTTCTTATTCCTATTCTTTTCCCCATAATTCATTTAAAAAGCTTGGGGAAGGGAACAAATTAATATAAAACAGAATTGTTAGCTAGAAACTCCTCATTCCAAAATAGATTAATTTTGTGGCTTTGAAAAAAATACTTAAGCCTGTGTTTCTCCAATACTAAAATAGAGATGATATTATACTTTGCTATTTTACAGATTATTTTGAAGGAGTTTCACTTCTCCTTCAAGGTTTAGAAACGATGATTAAAATTGCTATTTTCTTTACTTGCTCTTAAATAGAAGCAATATGTTGTTCTGCAAGATTTCACCCCCATCCAAACTTCTTTATCTGCCCCCCCTTGAATTCTCTAAGGGGGATAGGCAGCAGTAAGCCAAAGAATGCCTGACTACAGGCAGAACAAGTTTTGTGGAAGGTATTAAGTTGTTATTGTTCTTAACCCAAGACTGGCAAAAAAAATAAATGTTGCAACAAGGTTAGTCAAATTCTTACTTGTCCTATACAGAGAAACCTAAAAGGAACAGCAGCATTACTAAATATGAAAGCAATATTATCAACATTGTAGGGGGAAAAAAAATAAATTATCACTTATGGGAGATGCTAGACTGACACGCTCCTGTTCATCCTACAGCAGGCATTAACAGAAGCCCTTTCGGTCTGAACAAGTACCAACAGTTCAAGTCAGCAAGATCTGACAGCTTGGGTTTGGTGGAAGAGCTATGTGACCGATTAGGAAGCAAGTTTTTTGGGTTTGAGTTATGGTCATCATTGAGGGCCCCACCAGAATTTGAGGAAACTTTGCCCAAGTCTTTGCTCAGGATAGGGACTGTAGAAATACCTTTGGATTTTGATGATATCAGCAGGAGGTAGCAGGAGGCAGGAAAGTAATGTGATCCCTGCCTTGCTCACTGCCTTTATAATGGTCAAACACTCTAAGTAAGGCAGTTTTTCGTTCATCTAATATTCAACCTCTTTATTCTTCTCAGTGCAGGTTTTCTCAATTACAATGCCATATGACATTAAGTCAACTAATCCCATTGTTCTACCAAAAAGGACATTATGTTTGTTTAACAAAACCTACCTCCCACAAAACCCACCTTCCAGAAAACCCAACTTACTGCCATTAACTACATTTTTAGTCAAAACTGTGAAGACCACCCATCCGGGGAGTATCTGTGTGGTTCAAATAAAGCCAGTCCTACAAAAACCCTCCCCCATCCTGCTAAGAAAAAAAATGCAAAAAAGCTATCACAAACTTTAAAACAACTTTAATATTTGCATCTCTTATTTTTTTCTTGCATACTTACAATTGATAAATCATGGGACACAAGTGCAGCCACTTCCTCTGGAGACACAGTCCTTCCAGACCATCTTGAAGGCACCTGCAGCAGAAAGCAATAGAGAATGTTCATTTCCGTTCATTGTCTCCTATTTCCCTTGCAGATAAATCAAAGGCTGTAATGTCCGGTTTTCTTCCAGCCAAATCTGCTTATAAACTGTAGTCCTAAGACTCTATATTTTAAAATTTAAACTCTTGCACTACCACTGCAATAATACGCAATAGATAGAAGATCTCTTATGTCATTTAAAGGCACGAACCTTTATTTAATGCTGAGTATTAAGGTAAGAACTGTGAGAAACGGTCACTCAACTCCTTACGGAAGCTGATTTTGATTTATGTCTTGTGTTTACTCAGCTTTAAGTGTTTTTCAACACAAATATTCATTCTTATAAATCAGCTTAGCATTCACTGACCTCCAAAAAAGCGCATCTACAGACCTAGAGAGGGATATGAAAGTAATATTTTCACTTCAGAGACAATACAAAACTATGAAGTCCATAGCATTATTGATGTCCAAAGCAAGCCATAGCCAGCTTTTTTACATTAACTTCGCCAATTAAATTTTCCACATTGACACACAGTCATGATAAAAATAGCAAAGTATCCCACTCTTAATAGAAGTTACATTAGATCTATATTCATAAATGCACAAATCCTTGCCTACTTGCTATAGAAACCAAGGACTAGCTCATGATCATTTCCCTAGCAAGCAGAAAAGGAATCCAAAAACTCAACCTAGCTCCAGAGGGACATGTTTTGCATCAAAACCTAAGCACTGTGTAAAGCTTATGCTGAATCACGGCCTTCATAGAGTATTCAACAACTGGCTGATCTGGACTATGTTAACTTTGCGGATGTCTCTACAGAATCAGCTTGAAAGACACTAAAGCTATCTAAGAGAGAGTGAGTCAACATGCAGTCTGTTTGTGTGTATGTTGCTTAGATCAAACACAACCCACTGAAAGGCAGTTTTTATTACTGCCTTTTGACATTTTACAAAATAAGATGACACGTTGATGCTATAGGTTTTGGATTCTTGAGCTTTCTTGTGGGTTCTGTACATCCACTCCCCATGTACAATGTCTTATTTTTTTACATAAGTATTAACAAAAATGAATAGGGAAATTGTTAAAAAGGAAATAATGGGTAGACAAATACAAAGCTGCTGGTGTCATTAGGTAGGTGGTCTTCTGCACCGGGTAAAGTAGCATTTTCTTGAATTTAATAAACCAAAAGCAAACCTTACTCCACAAGAGCCTGTCTTGCAACAGCAGCAAGGCACGTGTTTCCACTGATTCATATGTCATTGCAATTAGTTTTATGTACAACACACTGTTGTGTTCTAAACACACAGTGTATCTTCCTCAACATCTAGTTCCATACATGCACCACATATTGAAATCAGAAACTGATACAATCAGAGGCTTTAATATATACAAGGCTTAGGGTTTATTTTAATCAAAGAAGCAAAATACTGCATCATATTAGATGGAAGCACAAAAGAAAAGGAATTGGGACAGTAAGCATGTCTTGGAGGCCAGATGTATGGGAAATTACAAATCTCTTAGGTGAGGTTGAGTTCGACCTTGCAAATAATATGAAAATGAAAACTTTAAAATAAAATATTTACAATAAAAAGCCACAAAAATAAACACACAAAAATATTTGTTAAAGGTAATACAGACCTGTTGTATCACTGCTTCTCAACTTGTGGTCCATTAGTGGTCCCCAGGATACCAGCAGGTAGTCTCAAAATGGCTACACAGGAAAATAAACCTACATATATATATTCCCATACTTGTAAGCAAATGAGCAAATAAAAAAGAGGAAAACAGAGGAACAAATGGGACTGTTTAGGCTGATTTTTAGCTGGTTGCTAGTGCAAAAATACAGCGTGAACTGCATTCATGTGTTTATTTTTTCCCTAAAAAAGTGAAGTATTTTCTTTAGAAAGATTGAGAATCTCCTTCTACTGTGCAAAAAGGATGAAACTGCAGTTAAATGTGATATAGCCCCCCAAAGTATATTATATTCAATATAAAAGTATATTGAACATTTTGCCACAGTTAAGAATAGAATAATGGCATAGGTGGAGCAAAGATTCAACAGAAAGCCAACCAGCTGGTCCCAGTTAAGTATGAGTGGGTACTGAACTCAACTCTGAGCTGGTCACTCAGTAACAGATGGACTTCTTAGTTCTCCAGGTAATTTCTGGAAAAATTCTTTCAAGGTGTACACCCCAATTCACAAGAAACAGATGAATCTGATGAATAACCAAAAAAATTTACAGATTGCTCTTGCATATTGCCACATGCAGAACTACTGGGCTGAAGAAAAGAAATCCTTCTTTAGGAAAAAAGATAATAAGAATACTGACAGGTAATGAAAGAAGTGAAAAAAAAATTCAATTTAGGGAAGNCCACCCAGCAGCAAAAAAAAAAAAAAAAAAAAAAAGAGTTTTGTCATGAATACGGGTATGTTTATGCCTAAACTAGAAGAGGACATTTGATTTCTGACTCACTACTTGTGAATATTAGCCCAATATCCAAGCTTCAGATTCCTCCCCTGTGAAGCTAATTTCAAAACAAATCTATATAGCCTGAACAAAACAAGTATCACATATTGTGGACACCTGGAAGGCAAGGCACGAACACATAACTCAGACCTGTAGACTTCAACCATTTCAAGGCTGCAAAAGGTGAATTCCTATAGCACAGGTTTTACCCAGTATATATGAGGGACTAGGAGGAGATATTCCCCAGCCACCCAGAATCAATGTCAGGAGACCACATTCAGATGAGAGTTTTCCTTGTACAGACAGAGTAACTTTTAATAACAACAACAACAACAAAATTAGAAATAATAATAAAAATGTTGTTTTTCTCTATTTCTAGGTTCTGTCAGTTAGACTATTTAAGACATTTTCAACTTTAATACAAGAAGCGTGAACAATTGTATGTCTTACTATGAACTTAAACACAATGGGCGCAGAGTAAAATAGCATGCCCTTTTCTGAAGAAAGACTATCTGTTATTCTCAAAGACATCAGGAATTACCTTAAAGATTTCCACTCCAAGATTTAAATAACCTGGCAAGAGCAATGGCCTACCATACAGTTTAAGCATCACTGGGATTTGATATTAAGTATGAATAATTACAACCATACAACTTTCCTCTGGATTACCCAGATATCTCCCTTATGCAATACAAATCTAAATAAATCTGAAAACAGTGACTCATACCCATCTACTTTGCAATAAATCCAATGGTATGTAACCCCATTGTTAAACCTTTAATAATTCCACTCAGAGCTATCTTTTGTTCCTCTGCTTTGTCAGTCAACCTACTTTTAATACCCAGAGAGGCTGTTAAATCTATAAAGCTTCTGAATTTTGCATGCCTCATCTTGTTACAAAAGCTTATTACACAACATAGCATTTCTTTTCATGGTACACACTAATCAAGAACAGATACATTGCTGCTTTGTCAAAGTGAGAGCATCAAGCTGCTCTAACCAAAGGATATGTTCAAGTTAACGAGGTGTGTGTTTGCTGATCGCAGCTGGCACCCCAGTGTTTCATTGACTACAGGATACAGGCTTAAATTCAAGATTTCTGCATACTGGCCTCAGCCCTGGTCTCTGGGCAAGATATTTAACTATCTTGTGACACAGGTTCTTTACTGCTTTGCCGAGGATGACAATAGTAACTTGAAATTTTAATTACTATTTTCAAAGTACCTCAAAACCAAAGTCTACAGTCTTACATCTCCAAGCAAATACCAATGAAATAATTTAGCATTGACTTTCTGGATACCACATTCCCCTAAATAGAACCCATGACACGTGAGGAGAGGTTGAAACTATTCAGTTGGGTTTGTTCATCCTTACAAGAAGAAGCCTAAGGGAAATGTCTGCCTCATGGGTAAGTGTAGAGATGATAAAGCCAGACTTCCTTGGAAGTGCAGAGCTATAAGGCAAGAGGCAACAGATGCAAGTCGGAACATAAGAAATTCCAGCCATGTATAAATGAAGTATTTTTCACAATGAGGGTGGTCAAAGATGTCCAGAAATGTGTGAAATCCCCATTATTGGAGATAATAAGACCCAAACTGAAAGAGGCCTGGAGTAAGCACGTCTAATAGAATCTTCTTTGAGCAGGAGGCTGGACCTAGATGGACTCCAGAGGTCCCTTCCAGCGTAAATTATTCTGTGTTTCAATGACAATTCTGCCTTTATTCTTAGATGAAGATTCCAGGAATCAAATAAGCAGGAAAAAGTAGTTTGTGCCAACATACCACCTCTCTCCTATCCCCAAGCCTTTTTCCTACATTTTTGCCAAATGCCAAACTCAACCTTCTCCAGGAACACCTCCAAGGTAACTTGAACTTTTCTACTTTAACAGTGATTAGTTTGTTACCTGTTGAATCGCACAGTTTGTTTTTCCACTTCATGTCATCAAATAATACTTGGAATATAAAGTTAAGTGGGAATCTAGACTTTTCTGCAAACAGCCCAAATGAAAGCTACAGGCCCAAGAATGCTCATGCTCTGATGATCTCCAAATTCAGTACTAAAGTCTGTAAGCCAGACCATTTGGTGTTCGTGCACTTGAATTTTGCAAGTTCCTGGCAAGAAGTCCCAACTCACCCACTTTTACTGTATGGATTTTAGGTATTATTTGCCAGTGGAGGTGTTTTAGTCACTTTTTGAACCTAGTTAAACAAAAATGAAAATAATGATTAAAAAGGTTCGCTTCATTAAACACAAGGCAGATTTGCTCATTTGCTTGGATAAAGGTGCACTGCTTGTTTGAATTCCCAACAGTTTCACTGCTTTCAGATGGTGCATTTCCATTACAATAGGCTCAATTATATCAATTATATAACATGTTTCATTTAGAGATCTCAAAGCACATTTCATTCCTGAAGATACTGAACAAAAAAAAAAAAAAAACTCAAAGAACTTGCCGAAGTCACACTTTGTAGATCATTGTTAAAACAGAACTCAGTACATCCAATCCCTTGGTACTCAGCCCACTCCTCCTCTTAAACAAGTACCCACCTAAACAGTCAGTGAAAACTTTAGTTGATGTGAAGCAAGTGGAATAAGAGCAAACCTTCTCAGTTTGAAGGGGTCATGCAGCTTTCCAGACGGCAGTCTCAGAAAACGTTAGTGCTATTCCATTAGCAGAGCAGCTTTGCTCCTGCTTTGCTCCCCTAGAAGTGTTCTTGCTATTTCTTCTTGTCTGTAGGCAGAATGGTTCCCAAAACTACCCCTGGGGAAGAATCCTTTCACAGCCTGCCAACACTACTGCTAAAGTTGAAATTTGGTTTGTATCTCTTCACAAAAAGCAAAGTACGCTGTCCACTGAAAAATCCTGCACATCTAGAAATACTGTAAAGTAGTGAATAATCCTTACTTAAGCAAATGGAAGAGAAACTCCCTGAAATTCAACTGACTGTGAAAACAAATAACCCATTACCAGCAGCTAATACAGACTGTTAGACTATCTGCAGTTTTATATTCAAAGCGGCATTACAAGTATTAAGGAAGAGAAACAACTGTGTATGTTCCCAAAAGTTCAAAAACTCTTTCAATTCCAAAATGAGGTAAATTTCTCACGCATATCTACATCATGAGCTCTGTATGCAGAAGGACACAATTCTGCTTTCCATGATGATTCTATGCTTTCCATGATGATTCTATGCTTTCCATGATGATTCTATGATCATCAACATGCCTAGCGTATGTTTTCTTCCCATTTGTGCCTGGTCATTAAAACACTGAGGGTCAACACGGGAGGACTTAGAGAAATTTCCTCTATCCAGTTTCAGTTTGTGTTTCTGCATCCTTTTAAACTTGCTCTGCAGTTAGAACTGTTTTGCCTGAGGTTAGATGCTATTTCAAGAATTTAACCTAGTTTTATAGGAAGATGGGCTTACAATCCAATTTTTACACACACACCACTTAACTACTTCAAGATCTCCTGTTAAAAGGTACTAGCTTGATAGCTCCAGACGATAAAGTTGTACCATGGACACAGCAGGTCAAGCTGAAACACAGACTTTCTCCATGTTAATGTCACTGTACATCCAGTCTGAGATGAATGAATCCACCAGTCATGGGGCTAATGAGGAGAGGAAAATAAGGGGAGTCCTTTCAGTAACTGGCCTTCTCAGCACCAAGAGGTTTCTGCAATCTTTATCTGGCAGTGTGCTGTGATTGCATGCCAAGAAGAGACACTTACTTGTTTTTATCCCTTATATCAATTGCTGTGCTCATATTTAATCTATCTGGTAACTTTTAGGGTTATTTCTTGTTGCACTCCAATGATAAGTAAGTAGTGACAGGAGAAGGAGTAATGGCTTTAAATTGGAAGAGGGGAGATTTAGATTAAATACCAGAAAGAAATTCTTTGCTGTGAGGGTGGTGAGGCACTGGAACAGGTTGCCCAAAGAAGTCGTGGATGCCCCATCCCTGGAGGAGTTCAAGGCCAGGAAGGACGGGGCATGGGAGGTGTCCCTGCCCATGGCAGGGGGGTTGGAACTCTATGATCTTTAAGGTCCCTTCCAACTCTAAACATTCTTTGACTCTGTGATTACTAACAAGGATGCGAAATGCTGGTTAACTTATGAGGCAGTCACCTCTCCACAGCACTGCTGGTCCTTAGGTACTGCTGGCTTGAATAAGTCTAATGTAGTTCCAGAAAGACTTTTAACAACCTCCTATCCACCTCTCAGGAGGGATTTTTCTTCACTGCTATCACAGAGTTAGCTAACCATCTTGTTCTTTCAAAACCCTCAAGATTTCTTTTTCTATTGCATTTCTCAAAGTCAACCTCCCATGGTGGAATGGCAGCAGAACTGCTCTTATACACCAAGAGCCAGCCTGCTTGCAAACCTTGACTGAGCACAGTCTTGTTAGCAGAGACATGGGGAGTCAACATATTCCCCTCTTTCCTCCCCCATGCACAGTTCTGGAAAAGTTCTATGAGATTTTTAAAAATCTTCTTGATTGTGATCTAATATAATCAATTGAGTTCTAAGCTCTGTTATGAAGGACAGAAAGACAATGCCTTTCTCCTGCTGGTTGGAAGGCAGCATCAGCACTGAGCTGAACTCAAGGCGCAGCTCCCAGAACTCAGGAAGAGTCAATGAGTTATGGGTCTGCAAGAGCTTTTCCACTTGTGGGAAGACACCTGGAGTATGATGAAAGGGTTTCACTCTTCACTACACCTAAGACCCGCAAGAAAGTTTAGGGGGTTATCCAATCCTTTATTCTACTTTATTATTTTTCTTATATAGCAGTGGGGAATCAGCAGAAGGAGTGAGGAGTGGGAAGCTCTCAAACCAGCCAGTATGTTCCCATTGCACAAGACCTTTAGCACAGGCAAATTAGTGGAAGTTCAACAGAGACACCAGGACTCTACAAAAATAGATCTACATCCCAACATTTGTGAAGAAACTTGTGCTGCCTGCAGAGAGAAGGCAACTACATCAGTCCTGACAAAAATGGACCAGACCACTTAACCACTGAAACTTCAGCCTGTAATGGCTCAAAGACAGAATGACACAGTTAGACAACTGAATTTAACTTTTAACTTCCGTATTAATTTAAAAAAAAAAAAAAAAAAAAAAAAAAAAAAAAAAAAAGGAGGGGGAAAGAATACTATTGTATGAGAAGCTGCACTTACACACCTGGGAGGAAACCAGAGGGGAATCTGGCTGCTGTGACTCCAGTTCTTCCTCAAGTGAGAAGGTGTTAACAGGTGAGAACATAGGCTGCCAAAACATGGAAATAGATCAGCCCTCAATCCCATTAGAAAGTCTATTTCTTTTAGTAGCCAGTACTAGAATCAGCAAGGTCCTACTGCTACCCCCAAAATCCCCATGCCCGGTGATGAACTTGTCCAATTAAACAAGTAAGTAATACAGTAAGGAATACAAGTATGGTTATGGTTTGAAGCAGAAGAATATATAACTGTTCATTTCTTCCCAGCTAACTTCAAAGTAAGCTTAGAAATCGTTTCCTGTCACATAGAAAACAATATGCTGGTGGCACGTATGCCTGTGTGCGTTAGCACACTGTACGAAGATCTATTATGCTGCATGTCAGGGTGTTTGTACATCAGTATTAATGAAACAGAGGCCAAACAGGAACTGAACGCTCTCTGGGAACTGCTGCTTCATGGCATACCCAGGGAAGCAGGGAATGAAACATTCAGCAACTGTGCAAAAACTGCTGAAAAACAAACCCCACTATCTCTTACTGTGTCTACCTTTTGTATAAAATAACTCTGAGGAACTAAACAAGTGTGTTTATGCTGCTCTCAAGCAGAGTTTCTTGTTGTTGTTTTTAGGTTGTTTTGTTTTAAACACTAACTTGATTTAAATAACAAGAACATCTGAAAGTTATTTTCTCCTTGAGGAACCTATAAAGGAAACTTGCCTTTCAATACCCAGGAAATTCACTGGTACAATTTAGGCTCTTTCAGCAAATACCTAGGAAATAGTTTACAAAATAATTCTATAAGCCTTTTGTATTGTGGAATAAACCAGGCAAAATTTACAGGGGAAACTGTATTTCTTCTGTGCACTCCTCCACTTTGCTGTTCTATCTTTTATTTATGTTTCGCATCTCGGGCCCTATATGCATACTATAAATAGCTGCGTGCATAGACATGCATGATCTGTATTTAGGCAGTCATTGGCTGAGAAACCACAGGAGTAAGTATATTAGTCCTGGATGTCCAGGTTTCTCTTGGGCACTATGTTCTTTCTCTAATATCTGCTGCCTTTACAGCAAAACATTAAACACATACATGATGTTATTATTTAGAAGGGACTCCATTTCCCATACTTTAGACAGGAAAAATATGCTTTCTAGGGATTAGAAGAAGTAAATTATATAAAAAACTTCCTAAAAGGGAAGTGGGTTTTGTGGTTATTGTTTTATTTCTAAAAAAGATTATCAAAATGTTAAAGTGCTGAGGCACTGATTTTGAGAGAATGGCCAACTCACTGAATGTAAGGCCCTTTCTGAGGCTTCTGGAGGAAGCCACCTTTTAAAAAATCTTTCTTTAATTCTTGTTGTGACTAGAAATT
The DNA here is from genome assembly GCA_013398155.1 of Pedionomus torquatus. Classification (NCBI taxonomy): domain Eukaryota; kingdom Metazoa; phylum Chordata; class Aves; order Charadriiformes; family Pedionomidae; genus Pedionomus; species Pedionomus torquatus. The sequence goes on along the minus strand of VZRU01013715.1, from coordinate 282,146 downwards.
TTGTAACTATTACAACACTATACCATCTGTATAACAGGATCCTAGTATAGTATCCATCTGGTAAGTAAAGTTATATTTCATCAAATGTTAGGTTTTAAAGTCTATGCGAGTGGGAAACGTGTTTACCCTCTGGTTTGAATGGAAGGACACAAGACAGCAGAAGAGTTGGAAACTTCCTCGCCCAAGCAAGGCGATCAGACTATGCTAAGGTTTGGAGATGGTTAAATGGTTAAAAAAGAGCCATTACTTCATCTTTTGTTACATTACATCTCCCTCCTGTCTGAACCTCCTGCTGGCTTGTCTGCCAACAGCTTAACACAAAGCTGTGGTTTCAAAGAGCTGATAGGCAACACTTAATGACAAAGCAGATGCAGAAAAATGCTGGGCTTTAAATAATATGTTATTAACTGTTTTGCTTGAAATACAGAAACCTGAATTCCGGCTTTGTCATTTTTTCTATTTCCATTTATTGCTTGAAAGATCAGACTAATACTTATATAAAGGATTCATTAGTGAATTTTACAAGTGGATGAAAGCATCCAGAACAAGGAAAGGAATTTATTATGCTTTGAAAAGAAAGTCATGGGGGGAGGAAGAGAAACAGAGAGAGAGAAGCAATTTTAAAGAGAGGCAATCCAGTGACTTTTTGTATTACTTCTGTGGAATTAAAATTAATTTTTAATGTTTCTCAAAGAAAAATGAGATAGACAGCAGGAAGTTTTAAATCTGCCACATATTTGACTTTCATCTGCCATAGGAGAGAAAAGCGTGAATATCCATGAAAGAGAAAAAGACAAATAAGTCAAGAGAAAATTAAANAAAAAAAAAAAAAAAAAAAAAACAAGAAAAAACTCAAGTTTCAGAGAACATCATAGTCTACTCACAGCACTGAACCAACACCAATATCTCCTGAGGCTTATATGCAAACCAGGATCAGCAAACAGCACTATTTGGGGGCACACAGAAATGAGACAGGTCAAAAGCACCCCAATGACAAAGTGGAGCCGATCCAGAAGGCTTGGCAACTTTGCAAGTCAACTGTTTCAAGATCTTCAGTCCAAATTCACCTGAAAATCCAAACCTGGATGAACTTAGGAAATTAACAGGTTGGTTCTGTCTTGAAAGCATCAGTTAAGAAAACAATACATTTCTACTAGCTCTACTTGGAGTTGTAGTCTCATCAGGTGGTACACACCTTGTATCCCCATTTTTTACTGAAATTATTAGAAATGTTTTTCATCCAGACACAATGTCATAAATCTCAATTTTAGCAAGAAGAAAAGAAGTTTAGCTTCAATCCTTAATTAAATTCATCTCTTGTGTAACCTCAAAAATATTTTTGCTCCCAAAAGTTTTACAGTAAGAATGTCTTCCCTCTATGAATAGCTCCCCCCATGTGCTGTTCTTTGTAAAGTGCGGGAGGCAAGGGAGAGGAATAAAAAATTGCTTGACCTGTGACCACCTCTCGATTAAGCTTTCTGGCACAAAAATCCTGGTGCCTAAAGGCCTGTTCTCCACTGTTCTCTATTGCAGGAGCTGATGAGTTAGTGCTTTAAGAGCAGAAATGATGTAGTGGTACTTCCAAGGTAGACTCAGGACCCTATTCATGAACAATTTCTGCTGTCAAAGTACATTCTTTTCACAATTTTCACGCACAGATGTTAAATTAAGTGGCATATCTGTTCTTCATCCTTAAAAAGTAAATAAATACAAACTTCTCAAAGTTTGCTGGTAGAAGGAATCCCATCAGTTTTGTGTGATAAAGCAGTTGCAGTAATATATAAAAATAATGTATTGGTGCCATAAAGATGGCTTCTCTGGTCTTCTCCTTGAAAGCAATGAAATATTGCCCTCCCTTGAGGACAATGGGTTGAGTACAGCTCCTCTCTTGGCTGCCTCTTCTTGTTTTCTGCAGCTGTGTATCATAAATGTTTTACATCGTTGGTTATTCAGTGAAGGGAAGATATAAGTCTACTTCATTTCCTTTTAACTCACCTCCTGGTTAAGAAAGGCTTAATCAAAAAGGAGGCTTGCTCAGCATAAACTAGCAGGTTTTTATGTATTAAGATGTTTAATCTACCACATATACCCACAAGGAACTCTCATCTCTTGAGTTGCTTGCACCTTGCCTTTTCCCTTAACATCCCTTCCTCGTTCTTCTTGCAGTCCGTACTGAACTTGAAGAGATGCATTTTTACCAATGATTTTAGAAGGAAGACGGGAAGAGGAGCCTCTTCCACTGTTGGCCTCAAGCAACATACTTCAATGTCACAGAAGGAAATCAACTCTGTTTACATTCCCTGGAAAGATCGTGAGATTATTTAGGTGATGTCTGGACAGTGCTTTGAACATTTAAAAGAGAGGCATAATGTTAAGCATTATGATGAATGGTCTCCTTTTTATTTTAATATCCTAATTTCTAAATACACACAAGCAGCCAAAACAGAGTTGAAAATGCCAGCAATGCTGCTGTAAATCCCTGGCATTACACATCAATATGCTCTTTCATGTGAAATTAAAACCTCCTCTTTGAGCATTAGCAGAAACAAAAGATGGGCACTCGAATAGTCAAAGGAAAACCTGAAAATGGGAAGAGAGGCGATTGGAACAAATTGGACTCAGTTAACCTGTCTGCACAACTCTAACCAAAGAGCAGCTGAAAAAAAAAAACCATTTTCTGCTCAACTGCTATCATGTTAAACCACAAAATATCCCATGAGGCTTACCAGCAAGCCCTGACCAATCACTTGCTAAGATCAATACCAATATTCATTGCATACAGTTTCTATAGGACGCTTTTCACCCAAATATCCAATGTTAAAAGGATCTTACATACTCTCCTAGAGTAACCTGGGAGAAATCACCTTTCTTTTGCATTCCACATACACAAGACCAGGTTGAAAAAGCAGCTTGAAATTTCAAACTGAAAGGTTTTATAGAAACATTACCAATATTAAAATGAAGTATAGAATCATAGAATGGTTAGAGTTGGAAGGGACCTCAAAGATCATTGAGTTCCAACTCCTCTGCCATGAGCAGGGACACCTCCCACTAGACCAGGTTGCTCAAAGCCCCATCAAGCCTGGCCTTGAACATGTCCAGGGATGGGGCATCCACAGCTTCTCTGGGCAACCTGTTCCAGTGCCTCGCTACCCTCACAGGAAAGAATTTTTTCCTAATATCCAATCCAAATCTCCCCTCTTCCAATTTAAAACCATTACCCCTTGTCCTATCACTTCACTTCCTAACAAAGAGCCCCTCCTCATCTCTCCTGTAAGCTCCCTTCAGATACTGGAAGGCTGCTATAAGGTCTCCCCATAGCCTTCTCTTCTCCAGGCTGAACAGCCTCAGCTCTCTCAGCCTGTCTTCATAGGAGAGATGCTCCATCCCTCTGATCATCTTTGTGGCCTGCCACTGGACCAGTTCCAACAGGTCTATGTGCTTTCTAAATTGAGCACTCCAGAGCTGGACACAGTACTCCAGGTGGGGTCTCACAAGTGCAGAGTAGAGGGGTAGAATCACCTCCCATAACCTGCTGGTCACACTTTTGATGCAATCCAGGATGCGGTTGGCTTTCCAGGTTGCCAGCATGCACTGCCAGCTCATGTTGAGCTTCTCATCCACCAACAGTCCCAAATCCTTTTCCTTGGGGCTGCTCTCCAGCCATTCTCTACCCAACCTGCATTTGTGCCTGGGATTGCCACGTCCCAGGTGCAGGACCCTGCAGTTGGCTTGGTTGAACGTCATGAAGTTTTCATGGGCCCCCTTCTCAAGCCTGTCTAGGTCCCTCTGGGTGGCATCCCTTTCCTGTTGTCCTGAATTCCATACCCATTAACATGCAAATCACTTTGATTTAAGTGTAACACTGTTTCCAATTATAACCTAATTATAAGCTGATTTATCCAGTACATAGGCCGGAGTCATGATAACACTATCACTTGGCTTAACAATCTGCCTTTTTTGCATAGTCAATGACATGCTGATAGTCCTCAGTTGTGGTCTACTTCTGTTGTTGTTGTGTACCCAGGAAATGAGAGGAAATTTTGTTTGAAATGCACCTCTCTGTCTATCAAATTCCATCTACTTTTGCAAAAAAAACATTATTTCTATATAATCAATATATAATTCCTTTCATAATGCATCAAGATCACCCACTCCTACTAGGAAATCTTTTAAGATCCTCATTGCTCTGTTTAGATGCCTCCACCCAATTTCTAGCTTATGCTTAGAAAATTCATATCCTTTTGTTCTTATGTTGATATCTGCCCTCAGCTTTATAGCTTTTCCCCCACTAGTACATACCCTTGCCAGCTCTTATCTGTAGATAGGAATGATCCCATGTACTCCCACAAGTCCCTGGGAAAGCATCAAAAAGGACCAAGGCCTGTTGCAACAGAAAGAACTACAAAGCAAAGCCAGCAGCTCAAAACCAGAGACCAAACCAGACAGAAGAAGGAAAAACACAGTTACTGGGTTTTGCTGTATGAGTACCTGGGACCTGCTGGTGCTACAGGCTATGAAAGACATGAGCAATAAAGTCTTCTTAGTGTAGAGTCTTCTGGAACCCCTAAAGTACTTTTCTCCCTTTTCTGCCAGGATTATGCCAGTTTCTTTAGACACCTTGCTGCTGCTGCTGCTGCTGCCTGAGTAGTAGAATCTTCTGGGCAGACAGTGCTGTTGGCACTCCAGCAGACCTTCGCCACAACAGTGATGGACTACAGTGCATGCCTGCAACATCAGTTATGTCCTCAAAATAGTATGAGACATTCTAATTGCATCTTGGTAGCCTTCTGGCAGCCTCTTGTGACTGAAGGTGGAAAAAAAGATGAACATAGTCAGGACAAATAGCAAAGTAACTATGTACTAGGGGAAGAGGTAATTTCCCACACGTTTGAAGAAAATCATCCCAAGGGATTAAAAAAATTTCACAACTTCTTTTTCTTCATAAAGCCTGCAATAAAAACAGATCATATTAAGCAGAAATGAGCCTACCAGAACTTATGAATAACTTGCATTCTTCCACTGGAGCCTGGCCAGTTACCCTTGGAAAAAATTCCTGTTTACTTTGTAGTGAATGTGAGAGACACACAGTCTGCCAGAAGCTATTACGACAGTAAAAACACAGCCAGAAGCTGTCACAAATGGGGAAATCACAAAGAAAGTTAATTTGTTAACTTCAAGGACGAAGATTAAAATAATATCTATTTGGTAAAAAGTTGTTTGCTTTATCACATAGAAGACTTCAGCTGAGTTTACATGAAAGCTATTCTTATTCAAAGGGAAATTTCAGATACTTCTTCAATAGTTAGCTTGTTTTGAAAATTTGTTTAGATTTACAAAGAAAACTTCTTTTCTTGTTGTTCTAGTTTGGCTGAGATTAATATTTTGCTCTACAACTGCAGCTGTCTTCCACAAAGCCTCAGCCAGGATGGTTGCACTGGAGGTTCAGATGCCAGTGTCCTTGCTCAAGGCACTTCCTAAAATCTTAGGGGATGACTAGACATGCTTGGTCTTCTGGCCCCTTAGAAGTTCAATCCTAAAGTAAGTCCTACATAAACTATGACCTAAACTGTAGACCTGTCATTTTAGAAATCTCAAAAAATACATACTTCCAGTACCCAGAGGCCTGAATTCTGAGGCCTGATTAAGGTGAGAAGCTCATCTGAGAAGAAAAAGAGAGCGATATGTAGCCCTTACAGCTCACACATTTTTCTATTGTAAGTTTAGATTAATCTTTTCTGATCTTCAGCAAAGTGAATGCATTTTTTGTCAGTTTCCATACTTTTGTATACAATATATGTATTCCTCCTTTCATGGTAAAGCTCATTGTAATCCATAAATTGAACATAAGTGCACTGCCATTTACATTCTTAATTCATTTTTCCATTAGACTTAGCTGTCTTTTATAAGAAGCTTTCCTCTTCTCCTACAAACTAATCAAAAGCTCATGATCTACAGATGTCTGCTGTCTCAAATCAGTCACATGCACCCCAGCTGTCATAACTTCTTTCTGTCTCTGATGTATTTTCCTATTGTCTATCTCATTCCTTCAAAGCACATTTTCTAGTCTTTGTTGTTTTACTTCATACATAACACCAAGAATGCATTTTCCTGAACCAGAATCCAAGAACTGGTGACCTGATAACCTTGTAACGGTAGTAAAAACCGGAGACAAATATCACCTCAGAGAGACACTTGAGAGGCCCTTGCCAGAAACAGGAAATACCAAGAGTCTTATGTAAAAGGTTTCTAACCTAAATTTACAGACCCAAGGGGCTGGAAGGGCTTAAATATGGTTCAGATAAACATCCAGATTTTCTGATGATTATCCAAACTCTTTGAGAATTTGGAAGTTTTGAGGCTGACTCATCAGCGCTACCTTGAGTACATCCTGGAAGTAGCCTGCACCTTGAAGACAGCAGTGATAAAGCTATGCTTTTTGGAAGCCAAATGCAAAAACATTAATTAGATCAAGTTGGTAGGAAGCTATGAAACAAGGTGTAGAGATCACCAAGTGGCTCAGGAAAAATAAATCAGAGTTTATAAATATCTTCAAAGAAAGAATATCAGTAATTATCCACTGTCCTAGACTACAGGATCTTTAAGGCAAGAAACAAAACATTTTAAGTGCCTGCTTGTAAAAATTCCTTAGCAAAAGGGGAAAATTTACATCTAGAAATCCTCCCTCCTAAGCCCCTAAAGGAAGATGACCAATGACTGCGTGGCTAAAGAGCAAGCTAGTACTACACAGAACATGGGAATAGCCAATTTTGGTGGCTCAACCCAGGCAGGACAGGAGTAACTCTTTAAAGCTGCTGCATTTAGCAATGACTAGTGTAAACATGGACATTCCAGAAATTAACCTCTAAAGCAGATTAATAAAATCTCTATTTAGAAGTCAAGTAACTTTAATTTGACTTTGGAAATTGAGCAGTTACATCAAATTTAGGCCAGTTTAATTCTGACTATGATTAACTACCCAGAGGCTTAACACAGTCTGACTAATCCATGTTGAAATCACATTTTCAGGTAATTTAGGTTATTGTTTGAGCATTCCTGCAAAGGAAAGTCCTAAATCTCATTGATACTAATTGACCAAAATAAGGGAGACCTTGCATTTAAGTGATCTTTCTCCATCTGGTTTGTAAAATCTTAACTTTGAAATCTGTTCAGCATAGCACATTAATGCATTAAAGAAACTTTTCAGGCAGAAATGGCAAAAAACTGTTGGTTTTGGTAAAATTACTCAAAATAATAAAAAAGAAAGGTATTTTCAAATCTGGTTAGTAAATGCACCTGGTTAAAGGGTGTCTGAAGACAGCCCAAGGATTCCCGAGGGACTGGTCACCTGAGGATACATAGAAATGGACCAATTATGATCTGTAAATACAAGGTGAAGGAAAATTCACTGTCTCCAGCTCCTTGCACAGCTTCTTACTGAAAAAGAAAAAAAAAGAAGAAGAAAAAAAAAAAGCCTGAATTTCTATTCAGTCTCAACAACCAATTTACATAGATTTGGGGTTTTATCTTTAGAGGGCAAAAAGCCCTTACAAAGCACTTACAAACTCAAGCCTTCTTGGGCTAACTCTGTTAGCAAGAGACTAACAAGGGAATCCAATACTTTCTCTGAGCACTTGCTCTTCTCTTCCAGCTTGCCAGTAGAAGCACTTGTAAACCTCATGTGCTACCACCCAATCTATTTATTCCCACTTAGTTCATGGACTTCAGATATGGCGTTTTACATTTGCTAGATACTGTTAACAGGCTCAGACTGTCAAACCTGAATAAAAAAAACCCACAGGGGGGCAAAGGGAGGCAGGGGGGTAAGGGAGATAACAAGAGAAGCGTCTATAAGTATGTGACAATAAAAGGAAGACTAGGGAAAGTGTGGGCCCTCTCCATAAGGAAACTGGATACCTGATCACCTGTAATATGGAGAAAGCTGAGATACTCCACGACTTTTTTGCCTTGGTCTTCACCACCAAGAGCTCTAGCCACACCACCCAAGTCACAGAAGGCAAAACCAGGAGCTATAGGAATGAAGAACTACCCACGGTAGGAGAAGATCATGTTCAAGACCATCTAAGGAATCTGAAAGTGCACAAGTCCATGGGACCCGATAAGATCTATCTACAAGTCCTGCGGGAACTGGTGGATGAAGTTGCCAAGCCATTGTCCATTGTATTTGAAAAGTCATGGCAGTCTGGTGACGTTCCCACTGAGTGGAAAAGGGGAACCAAAAGCCTAATTTTTAGAAAGGGAAAAAAGAAATATCTGGGGAACTACAGACAGGTCAGTCTCACCTCTGTGCCTGTCAAGATCATGGAGCAGGTCCTACTGGAATCTCTTCCAAGGCAAATGGAAAATAAGGAAGTGACTGGTGATGGCCAACATGTCTTTATTAAAGGCAAATCAGGCCTAACAGATTTAGTGGCTTTCTATGATGTTGTTACAGTCTTGGTGGGTAGGGGAATTGCAGCTGATGTCATCTACCTGGACTTGTGCAAAGCATTTGACACTGTCCTGCATGACATCCTTGTCTCTAAATTGGAGAGGCATGGATTTGATCCACTTGGTGGATAAGGAATTGTCTAGATTGTCAAACTCAAGGAGTTGCAGTCAACAGCTCAATGTCTGAGAGGAATGGTAGTTAATGCTAGCATTAACCCAAGTCAGGGTTTTTTTGATAAATAGTCAAGTGCTGTGTATCATCTTTGTTGACAGCATGGATAGCAGGATTGAGTGCACCCTCAGCAAGATGGCTGTTGACACCAAGCTATGTGGACTGATCAACATTCTGGAGGAAAGTTATGCCATCCAGAGGGACCTGTACAGGCTTCAGAGGTTGGCCCATGTAAACCTCATGAAGTTCAACCAGGTGAAATGCAAGGTTCTGCCTGTCCTGCTTGGCAATCTCAAGCACAAATACAGGCTGACTGGACAATGGATTGAGAGCAGCCCTGAAAGAAGGAATTGGGAGTGTTAGTGGATGAGAAGCTTGACATGACCCAACAATGTTGTACTTACAACCCAGAAAGGCAACTGTGTCCTGGGCTGCATCAAAAGAAGCGTGGTCAGCAGGTTGATGGAGGTGACTCTGCCCTTCTACTCCACTCTGGTAAGACCCCATCTGGAGTACTGCATCCAGCTCTGAAGTCCTCAATACAGAAAGGACATGGACCTTTTGGAACAGGTCCAGAGGAGGGTCATGAAGATGATCAGAGGGCTGGAGCACCTCTCCTGTGAAGACTGGCTGAGAGAGTTGGTTTTGTTCAGCCTGGAGAAGAGAAGGCTCCAGGGAGAATTTAAAGCAGCCTTCAAGTACGCAAAGGGAGCCTACAGGAGAGATGGGGAGGGACTCTGTATCAGGGAGTGTAGTGAAAGGAAAAAGGGTAATGGTTTTAAACTGAAAGAGAGTAGATTTAGATTAGATATTAGGAAGAAACTCTTTACTGTGAGTGTAGTGAGATACTGAAACAGGTTGCCCAGAGACGTTGTGGAAGCTCCATTTCTGGGGGTGTTCAAGACCAAGTTGAATGGCTCATTGAGTGTAGTGGGAGGTGTCCCTGCCCATGGCAGGGGGGTTGGTTTAAGGTCCCTTCCAACTCTAACTATTCTATGACTCTATGATTGTAAAACTGCTCTACTCTGGAGCATGTTGTGCCAGCTAGTGCTTCTAATTAACTAAAAGTAATCAGCAGTGCTGCCTCGTCAAACATCAAGAACTGCATATCTGACCAAACCTTTGTTTATTTTTCTGCAAGGACAGTAATTGGTCTCCAAGGGAATATTGAGTCTACCTTCACACCTTGCTTGCTTTTCTTTTCAGGCACAACAGCACTGACACTAAATCACAAACACAGTCAGCTGTTGCAAAAAGGCTGGTCCTCTCCTTTCCTTTTGCAGTGACTTCTTTCCCATGGCTGGACTCTCACAGTGTCATGCAAAACATGCAATCTATCCATCACAACACATTACCTCATGTCTCCCAGATTAGTGACCATCCTTAAATAACCCTAATTTCTGATTATGCCACTTTCCAGCAGCTCTTGAGAAAGAAAAAAATAGTTATAGTTCTCCTAAATCAGGTTTTTATATGCCAGGCCTGCTGCATTTAATATTTTCTGAGATGATTAAGAGAAATAACACACTATTTATAGAAGAGCTCTTATAAGGTTTTAATAGGCTCTCACACTAACTGACTGGTTTGCTTTCTTATTTGTTGTCCCTATCAAACTATAATCCCCTGGTCTAAATTATCCATTCACATATATTCATAGGCGGCAATGAATTTCAAGACACCACAGGCTAGCTGCTAATGCCAAAATGCTGTAAGGACATGTACTAGCATTTGGAGCATTTTTGCTTCAAAGGAAAGGATTAATGAAGATTATGGAAATGATCCTCAATCTCTGCATTTGCACTGACCAACCCCCACATATCATATGATTATTTGTTAAACCATGTGTTAGCTACACCATAGAAAAGACATTTTTAGTTCAATGCATTTTAGTTTAATACAATCTTCCTGATGTACATACTGCTTCCAACAAAAAAGCTCTTTTGATGCACCAGCCCAGCATCATTGGCACTCAGACCCACTGTCCTGGACTGCTATAGCACCATTTGAGGTAATATATGCTCCCCCAGCCTTTCCCCTACCTGATAAATGTGTATTAACGCCAACACAAAGCATGACTGCTAGCACTACATCTGCACTAATTGAGGAAAACTTTTGCTTGCAAACTTTACTTGCTTCTGTCCTCTCTCTGAGCTGTAGATCCACCATGAGTGCATTATGTTAGGGTCTTTTTCTAACTGTGGAGGTGGTAGGAAATAAACAGAGAAAATGAGATAAATTTACTATGACAATGCATCTAAACGCATGAAGAAAGACAATTTAATCTATCAGATCAGCAATGGCAATGTCAACAATACACAAACTTTTTCTCTTATTTCAAGTCTTAAGACTATCTTAAAGTTTTGTGCCACATCATCTGTATCAATGCAACCTATTCTACCTGTCCGTATTGAGCCCAGTTTGATCTACGTTACCAAAACTTTTACTTAATGTATGTGTCAAATCCCAAGTACTTTCAGAGTCCTGTCATGTTTGAGAGTAGTCAAACAGTGGCACAAGTCACTTGGAGAGCTTGTAGAGTCTCCATGCTTGGACAGATTAAGAATTTAGCTGAGTCTTATCTAAGCTGCCCTTGCTTTGACCAGATGACCTCCAGAGATCCTTTTCATAGGTATCATATTAATAATAATTTTCATAGGATCATTCAGGTTAGAAGCAACCTCAGGATGTATCTAGTCCAAGCTCCCATTCAAAGCAGGATCTGCTCTGAGGCCAGAGCAGACTGCTCAGAGCTTCATCTAGTATGGTCTTGAAAATGCAAAGGATATACCCTCCAAGGTCTGACTGTCCTCATGGTGGAATAGCTACTTCTTACATCCAGTCTGAACCTCTCGAGTTTTAGTTATGGTCTCCCTACCCTGTACTACAGTGAAGAGCTCCACCTTCTCCATAACCTCCTAACTGGAAGCTGCTGTGACAACCTTCCAAAGCCATGTCTTCTCCAGGTGGAATAATCTCCATTTCTTCAGCTTCTTCTCACATGACAGGTGCTCCAGTCCTGAGCACTTTGGTGGTTGTCCACTGAACTCACCTCAGTTTATAGTCTTTCTTGGACTAGGAGAACAAAAATGGAAGCAATATCTGGATGTGATCTGCTAGAGGGGGATAACCCCCACCTTGATCTGCTGGCCATGCTCATGTTCATGCTGCTGAGGATGCTCCTGCTCTCAGGGCTGCCAGGACACTATAGACTTCCCTCTGCTTCAAGTCCCCAGGACCTAACATTTTCCTGTAGAGCTGCCCCAGCCACCCAGGCTCAGGCTGGGTAGCTGCCAAAGATTTCTTTCCCAAGGGCAGGCTTTGCACTAAACTAAATTTCTTAAGCTTCATCTCAGCTCTCCCCTCCAGACTGTCTAGTCCATTCTGAGTGGCAGCCCTGCTCTCAGGCTGTTGTCTGGTACCCCCAGTTTAATGCCATTTGAAAACTTGATGGGACTGCTCTCCATAGCTTCCTCCAAGACATTGATAAAGATGTCAAACAGAGGACAGGTCCAGAAACAGATATCTGTGGTACTCCACTTTGTATCAGCCTCCAGGTAGAGAACAACTATTAACTGTGTCCTTGCAAGCCTGATCATCTAACTAGTTTTTCAGATGGATGAACAACCAGATGGGTAGACTGTAACTCCTATTCTGTGTTTCAATTAATAATTTACTCTTTCATGTATCACAAAAAGGTTTCAATTTCCCTTTTTGGTGTGTTCTGGAAAATGCTGGTCAAAGGACTTTGGGATGATTCAGACATGCAAATGTCTTCAGTATGTCATTCAGTGAAGTCAGTAATGATCTCAACAGAATATTTAATACAATTAATTCAGCTGATTTTATCACTGCAGTGACATCCAAGAGTTCAAGACATTATGATGAAAAATTATTTGACTGAGAAAATAATTCATAACTAGGCTTTGGGCATTTTCTGTTTGGTTGATTGATTTGGTTTTATTTTTAAGATCAAAAATAAAATAGATTTTAAAAAAATAAATAGAGCAAGCACTGCTAGCACAACTGGTGGAAACCTAAAGGAAAAGACTGTGGGACAATCCGTGTCAGGATTGTCATATACCCACATCATTTGGTTTATAACCAGTCTCTTAGATACCTTAAACTCTGAACAAAAAGAGTAGAAAATGTTCCATCAGCCATTTCCCCCAAGGCCTGCTTATTTTCATCACAATATAAAACTTGAAAAACCAGATTGTTTAGCTCACCCAGTCAGGCAGCAGACTGTGGAAAGGGAAATCCCCCTTTCCTTTGCTTATTTACTAATGCATTTGATTAGACAAACTGAACAGGACTTATTTGAACACAGGTCGCACATTGTACAGAACCACCTCACTTCCAAACTAGCAGAATGGGAGTGTTGTGCAAATTCATGGTACACGATTTGAAAAGCTATTTACATTCCTTAAACAAAAGACCACCATGTCTGAAGTTAGATACAAGTCTATAAGTAATTTTATCCTTAGAACCAGTCTTCTTAATCAGTAAATGAGGTTACCCAGACTTTGTCAGGATACTTTGGCTCTATTTTGTTTAAATGCAGCTGCATTTGCTTTTCAGAATAACTCGTTAAGCCTCAACCACATTTAGATGCCATTGCAAACACAGCAGACAAGTTTAAAAAATAATTTTATATGCTGACATCTAGTTTGGAGGGATTTGCAATGGAAGATGAGTTTCATCACAATGGAAGATGAGTTTCAAATGCCAGACATGTGCCTGTATTTGGTGTTTCTCCTTTCATCACCTGGTATCAAATATTATTTTTACCAGAATGTACACGCAGCACACTACTGATACGAATAGTTACAAACATACTCGCACTGCCAGAGGAAAAAGATAGACCTGTTGGAGCAGCCTCCTGTATAAAAATCTTTATGTGCGTAACTGTTGCAAGGTGAAGGTTTCATCTAGTGCAGAGGCAGAAATGTTACCTAGAGCTTCCTAAAAGTGCCCTGTGCCAAGCCAGGGCACTCAAACCTTGACACTGCCCCCCTGGTTGTGTGGTCATAAACTTGATACACAAATACAAGTTGCCTTTTTGTTTCTGGTATACAAGAAACTAAATGAGCAACTTTTTGTCCCTGCCAATCAAACCTTATGCGCCCTGCAATTACAATTGACAACAGATGGAAAATTGCAGTGACTAGATCTCAGAAACCTGTTCTTTTCTATTTTAAACCAGTAGTTTAGTAGATTAAGGTAAAACATTTGCCTGTTGCTGGATTACTCTGAAAGTACGTTAAACACTGAGTTAGGGAACAATTCTGTGAGTAGCTAAGCAAATATAAAATCTTAAAACTATCATAAAACTAAAACTTGATCTGCAGGTACAAAGAAATCAGAGAGACTCATACAAAACTCCTACAACCACAAATTATCTTCTCTGTGTTTTGTTAGAAGTACCGTCTAAGAGTATGCAAAAATGTGCTCATGAACGTGCAAATCCAATACAACTCACAACCGAGGAGCTGACTTTTGATCTCCAGCAGCGGAGTTCTTGTGCAATACACACGTCTGCATTCCTCCAGGTCTTGGAGCCACACTATCAGATTTGCCTCAATTTCTGTTGGGATTCTTTTTGCTTTGAGCCCTTTGCTGGAAGCCTTATTTCTACCCTAAAAGCATGTAAGAATTAGATTTTGTTATTCAAAGGCTGAGGAATCATTCTGGTTCCATCATAAGATGGGGAGAGGGAGGTGGTACAGAAAGTCAAAAGGAAAGACAGACTTGGACTACTGCTGCCAGGAATAGATATAAAAGTGGAGGCAGATCCTGCACTATGAACCCCACTCCCTTCCTTCCAGTGCTGCAGCCATCCTGTAAAACAACCAGCAAGGCCAAAGCAATTGCAGTGCTTATAGTCAACCGCTACCTAAGAGATGAGCTCCTTTTCCAGTGACAAAGTTTTCTGCGGGCAGAAAAAAATACATACTTCTCGTTATTGTGTTATGCTTCTTATGTTCTTTGGTTTGACATCTCTTGTCTGTGGTAGGAAGGCTGAAAGCCCAATTCAAAGTCCTTTGTGCAAAGTCCTTCCTCAACATACTGGAAGCCATCACATGGTGTGATAATGCCGGCACCTTCAATTCCCTTGCGCCAGTATTAAGAGAAGGCACACTTCAGAGAACATTTCTCCATTTGCATTTTAAATCTGTTTCCTCCCAACAAGGTAAAGCAGTCAGTACTCCTATAAACACTTTCTCTGTGCACTGCTTAGCCCAGTCTGTTTGGGCAGGACAGAAACTCATGGTTGTTTGTTACTTACAGCAAGTAGATTTACCAGAAAACTTACCATGAGCTGCAGCAGGAGTGATAAGCAGGAGCAATCTACTGTCTGGCAGCCTTCCGACCAGAGGGAATGAGGAAACATTTTAGGGGATGTTGGAGACAGAAGAACTGAGCAATGGGAGCATGAGTAAAAGGTAACAAAGTAAGGCAGTATAAGTCTAAAACTAGAAGTTTGGAGGCTTTTCTAATCCATATCATCATGACTTCCTTTGTCTTACATGACTCTTCATTGGATTCATGGGATCCAAGAGTGAAGTACTCTTGGGTACAACCCTAGTACAACCCTAGACACAAATAAATATAAAGTAATAGATTTCAAGGCTTTGGTTATTAACCAAGAAGGCATAAAATTCCTCTCTTGCTATTTAAACACTCAGAATTATTAAGAGCTAAAAGTAAGGCTAGTAGTGCAACTAGGAAATGCTGACAGCCCTCGTTGATCTAATACTATCGTTTAGTCTTTAAAAAGTGTAGGAACAGAAATGTGCAAACCATAAATTGCAAAGGCAGCATCTGCAAACCTTCATTCAAGGCTCCTAATAGCTCTCAGAGTCAACTAGACATGTGGCTCTTTTTATTTATTATTTGTGAGTATCCAGGCAAACAGACGGGTATTAGAACGTACTTGTGGAACAGCCTTTTTTCAGTGAGGTGTTGGGAGTATTTCCAATTTGTTTTTAAGGGGTCTGTGGTTTGGAACTGGACTGAAACATTTCAAAGCTGGCATAACCATTTATTTTCTTTCAAATTATCCTCAGGGAAAAAGTAAAGAGTCTGGCCATTGCACAGTTTTAAGACTTACTTCTGCCAGCACTTTCATCCATGACTTACACTAACAACAGTGCAATTTTACAACCCTCAAGGTGCAGTTCACCATCTCCAAATGACCAGAGATTGCTTTGTAGCTCCAAGACCAAAGGCAGGAACTGTCTCAGAGCATGTGTATGTAATACATGGCGAACAATTAATGCTACAGAAATAGTCTTCAGAGTGCATACAGTATGTTACACGTAATGCTCTATAATGCTCTACATCATTGATTTTATATACAAAGATGTACTGTGTTTTAATTGCACAATCTGTGGCAAGCGCATAACCAACACACCCTAGGGAGACACTGGTGTCACAAAGACAAAAGGGGATGAACCATGTTTTAAGCTCTCCCAAACCAAAGTGATATGCATTATTATTAGAATATGCACTAAATGGCCTAGATCCACCAAAAATACATATCCAGGCATGTCTCTATTTCACCTCAAGAAAATTATATCCTAAACATGAAAAATGGGACTAATTTCCCCTAGACAGAAAACATACACATACAACTCTGTACATGGTAATCTCAAGACAAACTGAGCTAGGTGACCCTGGTACAGCTCTGACATAGGCTACCTCCTTCCATTTCTGTCATAATGCTTTATTATAATCACTGTGCTAATAAAATCCTTTTGAGTTATCTGAACAAATCTCCTGATTTGTTATTAGGTCACTAAAATGAGTGAATTAGACCACCGGGATATTAC
Source organism: Pedionomus torquatus (assembly GCA_013398155.1). NCBI lineage: Eukaryota > Metazoa > Chordata > Aves > Charadriiformes > Pedionomidae > Pedionomus > Pedionomus torquatus. Next base: position 265,691 of record VZRU01013715.1, on the reverse strand, counting down.
TTCCTTTAACTAACATCCAAGCAAATAACTCAGAGACAGATTACTTCATAGATGGGTGGAGAATGGCTTTAGGTCATCAGAAAGCCAAATGCACCACAAGGAGTGATAGTTCTTTTGAGACATTTGCAAACTTACATCCTGCCCTCCTTCCCACTGATGTCATGCCAATATGCAAGGAATCAAAGCCATGCCTTCAGCCATCGTTATTCAGCTCTTGGCTCACAAAACCTCAGAAAACAGTGGCAGAACAGAGTGATTTTCTCAAGACGCATACTGGGGGAGGTAGAAGGAACCAAGTACATCTCCCAAAATTTTATGTATTTCACACATGCAGCAGCTTTTCAGTTACTATTTTGTAAAAGCAGTCAGGTTGTTCACATAAGTGCTAAGCTGTTTATCAAACTCCTTTCTACAGCCAGGCTACAGATGAACACAAAACACATGCTATTACAAGAGACTGAGCGAGGCAGCTTGTTGCTACCTTGTCAAGGTTGCTCTGAAGTGCTGGCTATAATATACACAAGGCCAGGGTTTCTCTTGGTTTCAGCAACATCAAGGCTGTCTCTTCCACTTGTGTCACAACACCCTCCTCATCATATGCTACAAACAGCATTACAACACCCTAGTGTTAATACTCCTTCTAGCTACTGCAGTCTTTCTTGATTTTCACCTTCTGCCAGCTTTTTGAACACAAAATCTCAATTTTGATTGAAGAAAATTATTGTAGCCTCATTGTTGAAGACATGAGCCTGAAAAATGCAACATAAAAAGATATAGGTCTTACATTGCTGTTCACTTAGCAGTCGACATTAACATTAAGCAGTCATTATCAACCATCAGCAATCTGTTGCAGAAGTCCTTCTCCATGTAGGGGATAAATACAAGCTGATTTCTGAGTTGGGCACTGTGGTTGCACTTGCAAGATGCCATTTTCCTGTGGTCATTGTTTTCTTTAAAAAGGGAGAAAATCTGAATGAGAGTAGCTGCATTATTTATAAATGGTTTAAGCTAGGTTAAATTCTGTGCTGCAAAACAGGCATGTAAGCACTTTTCCCAACTCCTGCCCTCAGAGCTGCTCAAGTCAGTAGATCCATCTGATAATTAACAGAGAAAAAAATATAAATTGCTTTTCAGTCAGACCAACTCCCTCATCTGGCTGGCAACAGTCAAGTAATAGTGCTGCTGCCTGAAGGAGAGGCACAACTAGCAATTTTAGAGAGAGCAAACTTGAGATCTATTAAGACAATTGTAACAATTGACATTCAGAGCATCCCAGAAGGTTAGTGACTTTCTCTGCTTGAACTTTGCTTGAAGTGTCCAGAAGGAATCCCTTGACCTCCCTCCCCTGACAAGAAGCCCAGAAAAACAGGACATACGTTACTGAAGACCAGCATTAATGCTTGAGATATTCTAAATGCCATTTGGATATGGAGAACCAGGTAGTATCTGGAAATGAGAAACTAAATGTGACATGAACTAGAGAGAAAAGTGAGAGGAGAGTCCTTTGACCATAGGTGCTAAAGAGCTACACCAGCAGAGAAAAACGTCTGAAGCCAGGCCCAGCAAAGACAGAGCATGCTGGATGGAAATGTACTACTGTCTGTGTAAGGGTGTACCCCAGCCTTACGACACAGCCTAAATGATTTACTCACTGCTCGAGAACAGCTAATTTGATTTGAAACTGGCCTTGATCTGTCATGGACTGAAATTATCCACTCAAGCCACCAAAATATATTTTACATTCTATATAATTCTAGTCTATTCGTATTCTAGAACAGGTCTTGCAACCTCTTGTAGAAGTCCAGATTTCAGAAAAATGTGAGCACAACCCTGTATCCCTAGAAAATAAGCTTGCAATATTTTCCAGCATATTCAGTGAATATTATTGTCAGCACTGTGAAGTCTGTTTCTGCAGCTTCAGAAAAAAAAAAAATCAATACTAATGCTAAATAGGAAGAAACAAAATAAACCACAACCACACATAAACAATCTGAACTTCCTCCTCCTTCCTTAGCACGAGGCTTTGTTTCTCCCCTCACAACTGTTTAGGTGTTATGAGAGGTCAGAAAGCCACCTATTAATCCCCTGAGTTCTCAGGCAGATGAAGGCAAAGTAACTCACTGCTCCTCTCTGCTTTAAGAAGCAGTAAACACCCCTTTTTGAAGCTGAATTTTGTGAACTGCAAAACATCAGACGCTGAGAGCCTGAAGAGATCTAGGTATGGTCCTATTGGTATGAGTAGCTAATCTCCACTTGATTTCACTGGAGAAAGACTTTATTCAAAATACAGTTTTATGTTCTCCCCAGAATTTCCTCACCTGAGGAATGGTTCAGCTCAGTCAAAGCATCCTGGTCCTCAGCAGAAAATGAGGCAGACGCCATGGGCAGAGCAGAGTGAAGAAAAGAGAAATCCTTTGGGATTTGGGGAGACGGACAGAAGCAGAAAAGGGAAGAAGAAGCGGGGGGAAAAGGGAAAAAAAAAGGAAAAAAAAAAAAAAAAGGGTTTCAGGTAACAACATAGTCAGAGAGAAAGGAGTGAACTGTATTATCTGTGCAGCCATAACCATATCATGTGTGATTTGTAGCATATATCGCACATTCAGCTAACAGGATCTGTAGTTACTCTCCTCCTTCACTTTTGTTATCTTTGCACACAGTAAATCCAGCTCAGGAAAAAAAATAAAAAGAAAAAAGTAAGAGTGCTAGTGTATTTCAAAACACTTTAATAACAGGCAACAACATAAGCAAGAGGTGCTGCCAAATATGGAACAAAATCAGCTCTCTGTCGGAAAAGATTTCAAGCCCTATCAAGGCTAGCATATTTAACACTTGTCCTTCAGTTACCATAGGTGTGAAACATCAAAAACATTTTTACAGAAGGAGCTGATTGAAATAAAGGATGGAAAACCCTACAGGCGCATGTGAGTCTGGCAATTTGAAGACTGCAGATGAGAAGCTATGTTGGTGACAGGGATACCAGTGTGCATATACAGCAGAAAAACCTGTCACCTTATGCACATTTGTGTGCAAGACTGGTATGTATGTGACAGAGGTAAGGGGGTTGAGTGAAGAAAATGTTTGAGAAGATTGAGGAGCTGAAGCCTTACACAACCACAGGACCACCTTGAATGAGTGGCTCAACAGTGAGTTATGGATCAGTAAGACTAGCTGAAAGGAAAAAAAAAGCAACAAGAAAATTATTCTCCAGCTCTCTGGAAAACAGGAATTTCACATACCTAGATGTAGCCTTGTTAGTTCATAAGGACATACCTGACTTTATAACAAATTTCTCCTTTCACATCAGACCCCAAACTCTGTCAAGACATGCTAAAGGGTTAGACCTGCTACATCTGTAGAACATGAAGCATTTCAAGCACTGGTACAATTTCACTGAAATGAGTAGAAAGAGGTGACTGATTCTTCAGAGCTTTGTGTTTTAATTGCTTGTAGAAGGTCCTATCATAATAAAAATATTGAGCAATTCACCTGCTTGCATATAAACACTCATTACAGGTAAATTCACGCAGCAGGCAGATAAGTGAGAGTTTGATTTCATCAACATGCCCCTCACCAAACTGTTGAGATGCTTACCTTAGAAATAGTATGGGTTTAGCTGAGCCTGATGTACAACTGAAGAAGATGGATATACACCTCAGTAAAAAGCAAGCCCACCTGTTAGATGACTCCATCATTTTTTCAGGATGCATAGAAACCTTTCTACATATTATGAACCAGTATTTCTAATTTTGCATCACAACAATAGGAGACTGACTTTGCCTACAGCAACTGATGATCCACAGAGATTCCTCTCTATGCAGTGTGTGTTCTTGCTTTGTCTAAACATAGTAAGAAAACAGCCTAATGTGATTTCAGACCCCTGCCCCTTTCATCACTAACCTAGAGTTGTTTGTGTTTCAAAAGGAAGAACACAGAACGTGCACTCAACCCAGCAGAGCTGAACTGCCTGCAGCAAAAATACAAAAGATTGGGTATGTTTTATGTTATATTTTTTATGTTTCATTTTTTAGTATAATCATTCTGTCATGTATAATGGATCCATAGACACAGTTCGGGCTTTTGAAAACCTAAAGCAATGCTTTACTTTATTCCTGTAAATCTCATGGGCTTCAAATAGAAGCATTCCCTTCTGTCAGCAGCACAATAAAATTTCATGGGCCAAATAGGACATTGAGGCCTTAATTATACTTTGAAAATAGATTCCTAGTAATGATTTTTTTATTTATTTATTTTGGGAGTATATGAGATATAAGAGCCTTAATACATCTGTAACCCATAAGGGGTGTGAAAAGGAAGGGACTGAACAGCAGATTACCCCAAAATTCTGATTTCTTTAGTTGCATTTAAGACTAAAAATTTATGGAGATCCGAGAGTGGAAGAGGCTAAAGGTGTTGGGGGGAGGGGGTGTATGGGAGAGTACAAAATATCTGGATGTGGAAGAAATTGCTTGGTATATTCTCCAGCCCTAAGGAATTAATTAAGCTATCCCTACCAGTGTGCTTCAGGTGGAAAAGCGGTGAAAGCAAGGGAGAGCTGGGGCTTTTTGCCTAGTTATGGAGTTTGGAGGGAGGCAGCGGGACAGTACAAAGCCCTCAAGAATAAATACTGTAAAGACCCTCCCTAACCAAAGTGAACAGTCAGGCTTAAAGGGATTGAATGGACAAAAATATTTCATATGAAAATTTTTGTTTCTCTGCCTGACAAGACTGTTTATGGCTCATAAGCTGTATATCAAATTACCTCCAGTATGTGGCTTCATTTTCTTCACAAGATAAGCAGAAATGTGGCCAGCCTTATTTTACAAGGAGTTATGGCAAAAACAGACCACATGATGTGCCTGGAGTCAGCCATGACGTCTGTGGCTGAGGTGGGAAAGGGTTAGAGTCCTATCTTTTTTAGATGACATAACTGCAAGATCACAGTTGCTTTCCTAAATGTAAAACATATTTTCACAGTGATGAGTCTGAGCTGCAGTGCCCAAACAGTGATCAAAGCTTTGAATGTCTGGCATCTGCAGCATTCAAAACATTATTTCAGTGTGATTCATTGCAAAAGAAGAGGCCAGCCACCACACTTGGATACAGATTGTCAGCTTTTGAAGTGGTCCGTACAAAAATGCCAGTTCTGATAGCACCTTGTCAAACTTGGTCAGGTCCCTGTTGGGCCACCATTCATGACCTTCAAGAGACACAAGCCCTCCAAGCAAAAAACAACCTGTATGCTTGTGGCCTGGTCATAAGATTTCCTACATGTCTATGACCTCCTAGGTCATAGGCCTCCTAGTGCTTGCTTGTTCCTTCTGTGCTTGCTCCCATTTTAAGCAAGCACAGCCCAATAACAGCACATATGCGGCCATCATTTCAGCACTGATAAGTTTTATGGCTCAGGATAGGAGGGAGGAAACTCCACCAGCACAGCCACTACAAGATTATCCAGAAGAGGGAGTGCATAGTATACATACACAAAAAACCATACTTTGCTACTCCGTATCCTCATTGCAGAGCACAGAGGCTCTGTGAACATCTAGCTTAATTTTACTCTCTGTCACATACTCAGTGCTGCATACAGCCCAGTGAAATACCTACTGCACAGCTCATCCAGCAATATATCACTCCTCTTTGCTGCATGTTTGTTTGAGATTTTCTTGGAAGTTTTTAAATTAAAAAGAACATTTATTTTTGATTTTTGAGAAGCTTTTTTTATATCTTGACTTGCTAGTTAAAATTAATTTCTCAGGCTACAATTCAAGGAATTTTGGTTCCAAGTCCCTTACAATTGATTTTGCCCCCTGATTTGTTAAGTAACTTGTAAAAAATGTTGCAGAATGCAAATTCAAAGTTAATTGCTCAGACTTATTCAAGAGTGAAGTTTATAAATTCCCTTTCTGTGAACAGCAGTTTTTCCAAGTCCACTTATGTTTATCTGGTTTGTAACAACAGTCCAAAGCGGTACCTAGACAGTGTTGTAGGTGCCCTTGACAATTAAAAATGCAGTCAACCACTAGAACAAAGCCACAGGCAATTACCATGTACAGTAATTAACCAGTTAGACGTAGATTATGAAAAGGAAGCAAGAAATGGGCAGGCATATTACAGCAAGCTTATAAAGAAAACAATTCTGATAATATTTTCATGTTTTTCTTAATTTCTGCATTGTCATATATCCTCTGCTCCCCCTCAACACGCCTTTCAATATGCTACTGAATTACAGTCTTTGTGTATTGGACTATATCTCTGACCTTGACTTTTGCTTATCTCGTCCTCCCTAGTTAAGAAAAAAACCCGCAAGACTTAATTTTGAAAGAAGGATTGGAAGGTTATATTAACTTTGTTTAGCTTCCAGTAAGAGTATAAATAGTAATAGCAGGATTCTTTAAATGATTATTACCTGATTTTATGTGCCTTTCTTACCTAATCTTTCTCCCTTCCTTTTTGTTGTTGTCGATGATGTCTTTCACAGATTATCAACAGCTAGTTATTCTGCTGACTTTTGTTATTCATTAAAAATGAAGTTCAAGGACATTGTAGCTACAACTGATAAATATGCATTATGGTTTAAAAAATAAATAACTTCCATTGTAGTGCAATGAGTAACCTTTTGAAAAGAAAAAAGGTAAAAAAGACTTCCTTCCCACGTTGGATTATTAAGCAATTCTGTGTAAGTATGTTACAGGGAAAGTCACCACTGTAATTTAAATTATCAGGACAATGTACTCGTTTATCTTGCTGACCTTGCACCCTCTTTCTGCAGAGGAACCAAAATAGCAAGTTCAGGTAACAACTCCTGCTTATCTTCACCGTAAATAACCGAGGAAGTAACCAGCATTAGCTTGCAATTTATTAACGTTGTTTCAGCTCTGTTGTCAAGGCTTGAAAAGTTTAAGGCCTGGGTCCAGTCTGGATTCACCCCATCTCTTACTACACAAGGAACAAAAGGAGCCCAAGGAAAGCACAGACTGGCGTACTGGGCAGCAGCAAAGCAGAGGCACCTCTTACAATGGTTCTCATTGTGGAAGGTATTTATTTCTTTAGAAGAGCGGAAGAGGCAGCAATGGCTTCTCCTTTTACCTACCCCTAGTCCTCTCAGCAGTTTGCTAGCTGTACACAGAAGTGGGCATGCATTGCGATTCCTGGACACGCGTCAGAAGGTGGGGAGGCACCTGCTGGGTGGGAACCTAAAGGTCTTCTGGCTCCCAGAGGCTGTGCAGGGCAATGGCCGCATTCAGCACAGACCGGTGCTGAGCATACAGGTGAGCTCTAAGCAATAAGGGGCAAGGCACCACACAACAGTGGTTTAACAGCCTCTGCTGTTGGATGCAAGAAGTAGCAGATATCTGTGGACATCTGGAGAGCAGGAGATGCATGCCACTCCATGCAAGTTTCTTTCCCCTTTTAATAGGCCTAAGTCAGTAGCATTAAAAGAAGAGACATTCCATGGTGCTTTTTAGGAGAGACACAGCAGTAGATTTTGCTTGCTGATATGAACAAAGTCATTCTGACTTGTTTCCATGAAACTCCCAAGGTTTTTCCAGCATAAGGATGACCGGGCACACACAACAACTTACGCTACAAGGTTTGGCAAAGATACTAGCTTTTGTTTAGTAGTGTCCAAAGGACTTATAAACCACTTAATTATTTGCAGTCAAACATACAGCAGTCATCTACAATAGCATCAAGGGTAGCAGTTTTGTCAAGTGACTCAACCCTTCACTGTGGTTGCTGTGAATGGGGTGGAAGTTCAAAGGCTTCCCGCTAACAAAGGCTGGGGAAAAAAATCCTCCTCTGTTTACACGTATTGGTTATTCAAACAAATGAAGGGAATGGCAGCAACACTAGTTGAACAACTAGTGTCAATAAGAACAGTTATGGAAAGTAGAAAATAACAAGAAAACTACAAGCCAGTGTTAGAGAGCACTAGAATCCTGGTATAGAGGAATGAATTACCCTCACCTGACTTCGATTTCTTCAAAAGATGAGGGTATGCTATTCATTTTACTGCCTGCTCCAAGGATTGATTTGCTAATTTTCTAGAAGCTGAATCTGTTTCCAAAAAGAAACAACTGTTATTTTTATTTTATTTAGTGGCTGAGCTGAGGTTCAGCTAAAAAAAAAAAATATCAAAACCAAACATAAATTCTTCATCTTAGTGTAAGCTCTTCTACAGGAGTTTACAATGGGGAGAAAACAAGTCCCTACTCATTGAACAGATTTCTGGACTGAAGTAAAGGAAGAAAAAAAAGCTACAGAACATCTTGTTATACAAGCTGGCTATTCTTAGCTTACCTTAGGAGCTGAAGCTCTCTGTATAATCATTATAGTCTCCTGAGCTACACAAAGCATCTAACCTAGAGATGTCTCTCCTTCTATTGATGCCAAAAGATGTGTTGGTGCATAGGTTACAGCAATCCCTTCCACAAATACATGTAAAATGGTTCTTTGGAATACCTTGGAGTTTGACCTCCTTGAGTTTTTGCAGGGATTTACATACCCCTGTTAAAAGCGGGACAATCTATGCACCTCTCTCATCTGGTAAGAAAATTATAGTGGGATTTTCATTATTTTTTTTTTTTACATGGGAATACATGATGCTGGCAGAGTAGCCACCAAAGGTAACAAAGCATTCATAAGTCCTGGGCCCCTGGTTTTAACCAGCAAGAAGACACTAACACAGACAATCTGTATTCTATCATTTATGTTCAAAGTTGTCACAAAAACTTAATGCTTCCAAAGACATTCATAGCATGTTTGAAGTCCTATGGGTTGTTTGAAAAAAGAACTATGAAGACTTCGATGTACCTTTCTTTCCTGATATAGATTCCAAACAAGCACTATACAGGAAGGTTAAACTAAGATAAGGAAGAAAGAATCGACAGAAATTCCCATTGTATGGCTGTTTGCACAATTCCCATCTCATGTGTTTTTAAGGTCCACAAACACCAGATGTGCCAGTGTTGTTGGAGAGGGTTTGGAGGTCTTGGTTTGTTTTTGGTTTGTTTGGTTTGTTTGTTTGTTTGTTTGTTTGGTGGTGGTTTTTTTGTTCTGATTTGGTGTTTTTTAGGAGGTCTTAAGCCTTACCCACTCTCAGTGACCACCAAAAAGCCCAGCCTACGCCCCACCCACCCACAGTCTTTGGATTTGCACGTTTCTGGGGTTGCTTTTTTTTCATTTTTTAAAGGAAAAAGATCACTTACTAATTTGCCAGACTGACACAAGGCATTCAATGAAGCAGATCTGTGTTTTATCTGCAAAGCTTAGGCACCAGAGCAATAAAATGCAACAACTAGCTTTTCAACTCTCCAAGCAATTTTATTATTACAGTTCTGCAGTAGGTCTTCGATTAAGCAGAAAGTCTTCTCTCATTAAAAATCTACTTGAAATGCCAGTTCAGCAATACTAACACAGCTGTGAAACAGCAGCATAGGGAGCCCATGAGGAGATACATTCCCCCTTGCCTCCTCTACACCGCTTCTCCATCCCAGTAATGTGTGAGACCCCATTGAGTGCATTCCAGCTAAGGGCTGCTCTGCTGCAATGGCAGTAGCCTATGCAGAGTCAGCATTTTTCCAGGAGTGAAAGCCAAAGTAGCCACCACTGCTTTAAAGGAGAAGACTACATATAAGTGGGTAAACTTGTTAAAAATAGAGAGAAAGGACAGCTAGCAGAATTTTGTGACAACTTAAAAGCCCTGTGCTGGAAATACAAAGCAAATGTTCATCAAAAATATTTAAGACAGTGATAAGAGAAAAAGGTATGGCCAAACAAAATAAGGGAAGTTATTAAGCAGGCACCCTTCAAAAGCTGAAGTACAAATGAAGACAACAGGAAGCACTGCAAACTCTGGCAGGTTAAACATAAAATACGAAAGAAAAGGAATACAAAAGGCAAAGAAGAGGTTATTGAACAAAACCAAAAATGAACTGTGACTTGACATCAGGATCAGACAACGTTAATCCAATAGACTGGTGACAGACTCTGAAGGACTTCAGTGAAGTGATGGATTACTAAGTATGGCATGTAACATCTCTTGAAACTGGCAACTTGGGAAGTGGCAAGTAACACAGCAACTTTTAACATGGGTATTAATAGTGGTCTGGAAAACTACAAAGTAGGACATCTGAGACAGGCAAATTAATTTCTAAAGTTTTTGATTTTAAGACAGATTTTCTAGAATATCTGAAGTCTGATAAAACACAATGTAAGGCACAGGTCACTTTGCTCTTGTGTTCTTCTCAAATGGGGATGACCATGGGTTGGAACAGACAGATTTTGTGTATTTTCCAAAGGTGGTTACCCACCTACAATAGTTTTACAGTAATACAATCTCAAAGGCATAAATTACTGACTAGCTAACTGGTCTCTGAGATAAGAATAATTTCTTATTGTCTTTTGACTTATCCTGGCAAGGTATGGAGGCATTGCTTTTAATGTTTTATTTTGGTAGATTCAAGGTGACGTCATACCAGAGCCATTCAGAAGATTCATGTTTCTCCAGTTACTTTTGAATATGTATGTTTGTGGGTTTGTTTTCTTTTGTCATTGGGGGTTTTGGGTGTTTTTTTTTTGTTTGTTTTTGATTTTGATTTTGGTTTTGGTTTTGTTTTTGTTTCTGTTTTAAGAAGTAAGCTCCTTTAGTATTGACACATCCATTCTGTCCATTTAGAACTAGTTATTCATGTTTAGTTACATGTAGAGCAATTAAATATACTAAAAGAATCAATGTATTTCATATTCGATTTTTTCTGTTTAGAGTCTGTTTCTCACAAAGTATAAGAAAACATCAGATCTTTTTCAGTACTTTCTCCCAGGCATGATTACTGTTAGCACTTAAGAGAAACACTCAAAACCAGCTTGTACTTTTGCTAGTGAAAGTATACATCTGAATGATGACAGCATTAGGCAGTTGCAATGGAATCAAGTCCCCTCAATGGTTACATTCCAAACATCAGAATAGTTAAATGTAACTGAGATTGATTACACTTTATCAAGTCTTTCTCTGGCACCCGATTTTAAATTCATACTGAACTTGGTCTATGAAGACAGGTCTATTTATTATTTTTCCCTCCTCACTCATAGATCTTAGATCTTCTGTCTAGCTATACTCCAGTTCTCTTGTTTTTATATGAATGAACTGCAATTAGTTATGAGAGGGGAAAAGAAAGATTAAAATTCTTCAACAAAAGATCAGTTGCTATATCCAGCATGTTGGCAGCACCCAGGTCCCTTTATAGCCACCCCTGAAAATGGATGTAAACAGTTTTAATAGCTGTTTTAATTACACAGAATTAAAATGCACTATAAATTTGTGGGCAACTGTATGTATTTCATCTGATATTTTGAACAAAATGGGCATGAAAAGAAAAATACTGGCTAAGTTACTCCTGACCAAAAACAAACAAACAAAAATACAAACAATAAAGACCAAACCAAACAAAAAACNCTAACCCTCAGTCATGTGAGTAATCCTTTCCCCTGCAAATGATTTTATTGACGTCAGGTGACGCTCCTTGTGTGAGTCAGGATTATTTATGTGACCGACAGCTTGCCGGATTAGGTTCAAACAGTATTCCAGAAAGAGTTCTCATACATCCCAAAGATCATCTTAATTCTTTTGCCCTTTGCAAAGTATTCATTGAACTCAAATTCCCTCTGATAAATTCAGTTTCTTCTCTAGGCTTCCTATTACCTTTCTATTGGCTTTCAGCTATTTTCTTGCAGTCATAGTAATTGGAACGGTTACCTCAGGTTTAATTTGGCAAGAGCAGCTTTAACTAAACCCCTGACGTATCTGGTTTTAGTTCATTCAAGTATTGGAGTTTATGTCCTGCCTCTCACTGAGATCAAGCAATAATATTATATTGTTTTTTTCCTTGAACTGCTTGACATAAGATTGGGGAGTCAAATTATTACTTCATAAATGCAGAAATCCAGTTTGCACAAAGCTTTAAAGTGTTTAATATATAAATGACCAAAACAAAAAAACAAAACAAACAAACAAACAAAAAAGTCAACTGTTCTCATATCATTTCAATTGTACCACTTCTCTTTAGCAAAAAATAGGCAGTATTACAACAGCACTTAACATATATTAGTAATGTATCATCATAATGAAGTCACATATCATATTAATTATTTTTCTACTGAATTTTTAGCCTTACTCCCATCTTAGAATCATAGAATTGTCTAGGTTGGGAAGGACCTTTAAGATTATCTAGTCCAACCATCAACCTAACTGATACAAACCATCACTACACTGCGTCACTAAGCATTATGTCAACCTGTCTTTTGTATACCTCTATGGATGGTGCCTCAACCATCCTGCCTCCCTGGGCAGCCCATTCCAATGCTTCATAACCCTTTCTGTGTAATCTTTTTCTTAACATCCAATGTGAACCTCCCCTGGTGCAACTTGAGACCATTTCCTCTTCTCCTATCGCCTGTGACTTGGGAGAAGAGACCAACCCCCATCTCTCTACACTCTCCTTTAAGAGAGTGGTAAGGTCTCCCCTCAGCCTCTTTTTCTCCAGGTTGAACAACCCCAGCTCCCTCAGCCTCTCCTCATAAGACTTACTCTTCAGACCCCTCACCAGCTTTGTTGCCCTTCTCTGGACCTGCTCTAGCACCTCAATGTCTTTTTTGGTTGTAAAGGGCCCCAAACCTCCATATTCTTGTAGTGTCCATTTACTGGGACAGATTTTGTTTTGTGATTTTGGCTAATGACCCATCAGTCGTTTCCAGAATGACTGAAAAAGCAGCAAATGGTAGACAATCCTAACCAGGGGCAATAAGTGAGGAGTAACAAGGCATTTAATATCAGGTTTTGAGTAATTTATATCTAGAAAGAAGTCAGTTCACACAAATCCTTATCATTACTAAAACCAGCTTCTAAATCATGTTTCCACCAACACTGGATCCTAGCCTCAGCACAAGCAGGAGGAAAACCATTCTCAATTGAGTTCATTTTCTTATCATTTCGATTCCCTGTGCAGTTTCAGGTGTACTTCTTGTGCTTAAACCAGATGTATAAGGTAATTTTTTGAACTGCAGGAGTGACTTCTGTTATACCATTGGTACGTAAGAGTAAACAACATAAATGTTGGCTAATGTCATTGGAGTAAAATGCAGCAACGTCCTTGCACCTGCAACCAAACACACCAACTTCTCTGTTATAAACATAGTTGTGCAGAATGGAGTATTCAGCAAACAATCTACTGTGCCAGGTAACACTTACCAAATTTCATATGATAACAAGGCTCCTTAAAACTGATCCTAACCAGAGAGAGTTGTTATGCCTTGTAACAGCTCAAGAAAATACAAAAGGTCTCTGACTCTTTGGATCCATAACTAGACACAGAAGTTAGTTGCCATTGTGCTCAGTGATGTTCAGATCCTGATTTTGATTTTTCTTAAAAAAAGAGTCACTTTCTAAATACAGATTAGACTCTAGAACAGAGTTTCACATACCCACAACCTACCCATTTAAGACTGGTGAACAGTAAACATTTGGTTTAGTAGTAAAACTAAGATGTAGGTATACATGTCAGATAGAGGAAGACATACTTGAAAATGCAGGGCTTTTTAATGGGTTTAGAGGGGGCAAATGCATTCCATCTTGCACAGAATGCATCATCAAGGATCATAAAACACCACATGGACAGATAATGGGCAACTTTAGATGGGCAACAAGATGTAGAACTTGTGCAAAACAAGCATGTATGCTGTGACTCAGAGTCACTATGTGCTTTACTATGTATTTCTCCTGAGAATAGTAAACCACTAGTACTGCCATCTCCCCGTGACGCTTTTCATTATGGAACCAGATTGAAAGTGAAAGCTGGAGTCCTTCTAGTAATGAAGCATCCCAGATGCGCCTACTTACCTGAAAACACTGTTTTCTCTTGGATTCTTGTTCCTCTCATCTTCTACGAAGGTGGATTTTAGTGATAAGATCATAACTCATGGCTTATATTTACACGAACCACTGTGAACCCTAAAATTGGATGAGTGTCACAGAATAAGCCTGCAAAAGAGTCAAGAACAAGTATTCATGAGTTTCACTTCCAATCTACATGGCATTTGATTTTATTTCTTATGTTGTTTTTTTGGTTTTCTTTCTTTTAAAGTGTTAAAAGCTGTAATTCTGCCCCAAATGCTAATACTCAATGTGTAAATGAGGGGAGGAAGAGTGGTGTGCAAAAAATAAACATGGAAAAATACTTCATAGCACAAGTGGCAAAGTACTCTCTTTTTCAGCAAAGTCCAGGTTAATAAGCAATACTGAGTTGTTATGGTTTACAACAGTACCACTGGTGACTTCGAGACTCAAGAAACATTGCACCAGATCCGCTGTAGGTTTAGGAATACTCACATGCATACTGTAATACTGCTTGTGTAGTTGGCCAAATGTTTGGAGTGATTTGTTGCTTTTTTTTTGCATGAGTCATTTGTTTATTGTCAGCTTTAGCAGAGGAATCAATGACCCTGTGTATCAAAGTCTCTAATGTTGATTTGTTTTGTTTTCTTTCCAAAATGGTCAATTCAAACATCTATTCCATTCACCAGGTAACCTTGCAAATTATTAACACTGTAATCCATAACAAAATTAATCATCAACAACATGGTCTTACCAGGACAAAACCAATCATTTAATGAAAACTCAAGTATTAAACACTAGATGATTTCTTTTTAATTTGAGCTGTTTGTGCTTCTAGTTAGGAAAAAGTGATTTTCCCAGAAAAGATCATCAGTATTTCACTCTCTAATCTATGTTTTTACGAGCTTGAGTTTCTCTGAAATTTGCAAATAGCCTTACTGCAGGAAGAGGGGAGAAGAGCAGGACAGAAAATCTCCCAAAATCTGTGATGATTATATCATTTCAACTCAACGCAATTGATGGAAAACTGATCACAATGCTCTTTCCCTTCCTCCCTCAATAACACTGGTTTAACTCAGCTAACGTTGCTTCAAATAAGCTGTTGTGTTTCAGCTGAACTAATAATTTCTTCCCAGAGACAGCATGGCTTACCAGCAAAGTAACCCCATGAAAGATGTCAATGCACTATTCTAAAAGAAAGCATCAGATCCTGAAAATATTTTCCTTCTGGGACCAACAAAGTAATTTATCTCAATATAACAAAGAAAATTTTGCTGTGAGAAAAAATATTTCACTATATTCTGAATATAATAAATTAAGGTCAGTTGTTTGGAATTCTAGTTTCATTTAGGCCACTACAATAAATCTGCAAACATTTAATTCATCTGAACTGTCTTTGTTTTTTCTCTGAGGACATTCCTACAGTAATACCTAAAACTCCCACACATACCTTGATTTCTTTCTATTTACCTTTTCAAAATAAAAAGAGGTCTGACCAGGAATGTCCTGTGCAGGGCTTTTGGTATTGGCCTTCCTCACTGTACCAAGCTATTTAGGGATGGACAAAAGTCCTAAAAAGTTAAGATAAGGCTCCAAACAGGATTCAGGTCAGAGGTAGCTTTGATATTGAATTCAGATCTACATCCAAGTCTCTTTCTCCTTTTTAACATAAGTGCAGACTCTTTAATGAGATTTTCAACTGCCTCTGCTAAAAGTAGATGCACAAATACCACAAAGTAGGATCATTTCAGGAGTGCTACTTCCAGGCTTAGATTTAATTTTCAGGCTTAAGGAATGCAAGTCAGAGTGGGCCCCACAACACTTCACTCATGTTTTGTGAGAAATATACTTCCAACGTGGCCACTTATACCTCTAGGACTCAGATGCAGAGATGCCAGTTTGGAATTATCACTGACTTGGACACAAACTGAGCTCCCATCACCTGTCTGTGCCTGATCCTCATTCCAGACACCTGTCTAGTATTCATTATCAGCATCTATAAAGGCTCAGAGCCAGCAAATATGAAATAGGAGGTACAGAGGATGAATAGTAGTCTCAGCAACTGGACACAAGCCTTTCAGGGCATTCTAACTTATAAACACCAAAGAAATAGACACCAAGACTGCTTTTTCTTTTGTCAAGCCACTGGCTATCAGGAAGTGTACACTGCCACGTTTTCAAACGCATATGCCAAACTTTGTCTAAGGAGGGGAAACCCAGAATACCTTGCAAAATGTGGTGTTAACATTGATTTACTGCCCAATGCATTTGCATAGCAGCTAAAAGAAGTAGCATGCCATCTGCAAATTAAGATATTTCCCTGTAATTTTCAGTTTGCTTTGGAGTTGTACTTATGTAGTAAAGGAAATAACGTTATATCACTAATTAAATTTATCTTTTTTGCAACAGTTCACTTCCCCCCATGCAAAAAAATATTTCCAAGTTATTTTTCTTTAACACAACAAATATTGATAGATTTCCTAAAACTGAAATGCATTTCGCCTTTCTGCCTTATCTGACACATACACATGGCCTATATAATGTATTTTACAAAAGCAAATTTTTAATCAACTCTAGCCTTAGTGACCTCCTTTGGAGCATTCAAAGTACAATCCAAGCTTGGCTTACATATTGATAGGTCATTCCAGAACAAGATCAGTGACCCATGGAAGTGTTTCCATATGAAACTGAGCCAATAGCCCATGCTGCAACAGTTGGTTGTACTGAAAAATATCCTGAGCATGCATGGTAACTGCCTTTTCTAGCTGAGCCTGGTCCAGACCCCTTCCAGACGGTTATCACTCTGCTGCAGGTAGATATAGCTGTGCCTCACATGATTTTCTCCGGATTCAGCCTGAATCCAGTCACTGTTCCTTCTCAGATGTCTTTCAGGCATTTCTGAATACAGACCTCTTGTCTAAGAGCTTTCTATAGACCATGTATCTATAGTCAACTTAGGTTCCCAAAAAACAGGGTCTCAAACACTCACACTATAGAGTAACAAACACCAAAAAAATGGTACTTAGCTCTTCAAGCATCTGATGTTAGATGTTATCTTTAATACCAGTGGGAACTATTGTGTATGTCACAATAGACAACTGATACACACATGATATATATATAAAACTTTTGGTGGAGAGTTACTGCAAACTGGGAGCAGCAGGAGGTTTCCATGAGATTCAGAAATTGCTTCTTTTTGGCAGCCTGGGAGCCAGAACCGAGTGGCCTCAAGGACACTCCGTTTGGAAATGGCTGCCTGGTTTATCTTTAGGTGGTTGTGCTCCAGAGAGAAGTGGACAACCAGCCAGGCATAGAAAAAACATACAATAAAACCTATAAAACCACCTACATGTTATAGCAAGATGTGTTATTAAAAGAAGTGACACAAGAATAAATAGATAGATCTACACAAAGGCAAGGGAAAATATGAGCACAGACTCCTCAAAGTAAATCAGAACTTTGCTCTTTTTGCAGCTATCATAGATTATCCCATTAGCTGTTCCTGGACACTCTTTAATACTTCTGACTTGAATGCAGACTGAATAGAAATATATTTTTTTCTGTTTATTGGAAGAATTTCCCCAAACCACTAGCAGTTTTATTTTATTTTATAGAAGTTTATACAAGGCTACCCTGGAAATGTTTAAGGCCAGGCTGGATGGGGCTTTGAGCAACCTGCTCTAGTGGGAGGCGTCTTTAAGGTCCCTTCCAATTCTAACCATTCTATGATTCTATGATACTCTCTACAGCTAGGTAGAGAGATGCATCTTGTTTCTCAATGTCTCACTGTTAGCCACTTTCAAATTGTCCTGAACATCTTATAAATGGCAAAAATCCAGAGCACTAAGTAAAACTGGATCTACTTCTATGCTAATTGAACTGTACTACCTACCACCACTTGTTTTGTATACAATAGATAAGCAGTACAAATAGTTTTGTGGAGTTACTATGGGAATAGTCTGCTTCTGTTACCCTTCTCAAGGCTGCACAGTGTTCCATCAGCCTCACACTTAACCTACTCCTTGTGCTAACACCGTGTTGATGTTTTCAATCACCTGAAATATATTTGTTTTAATGAGCCATATCCTGATATCACCCGGCCACAAAATAAGCAAGTTCATAAAAAGCTGCTGGGAAATAGAAGGTACAAGTTCAAAGACAGGAATTTCTGTTCTGCCTGGTTTAAGGCCATGCTGGCAAGCTTCCAGAGAGCAATGGTTGCATCTTGTTTACACAAACCTGAGCAGACGCCCTTCTCCCATACACATTTGAAAGCCTGCTATCAAGCATGCTACCTGCCTGGGGAAATGAGCAAAGCAGGCTGAGATCTCTGGAATGGTCATTTTTTTCTGATAATCAGGACAGCTAAAATCTGCCCCTCCTCTTTGTGTTTTGTTTTCAGATTGAATCAAGATTCACTCTTGAAAGTGCCAAATCTGCTCCCAGAACTTGTAAACACTCATATTTCCTTTTAAATATTTGCAGCAGAGTAGAAAACAGCACAAGTTTTTGTCACTTTGTCTCAAAACTGTGTATAATTATACTGCAGTTACAACATGTGTGCTTGCGTCACTCCCTTCTAGGACACAGGTCTGGGCAGCACTTTCTACAAAAGAGCTGAGCTAAACTATTCCCTTATTTTACATGGATCACTAGATAGGGCCTCTCTGATAAAGTATAATATGGGTTGTGTCCTTGCAGAGATACAGACTGTTTACCTAAGATTGCTAAAACAGGATTTGACCTGAAGCATATTTCACAAATACACCACTGTCTTTAAGAAAAGGGTAAAAGGAAGTCTAAGGTAATGTATCTGTCAGCCAAATTTATGTCCATTGAAAACTCATGCACAAACAAATATGAAACAAGAAGACAGGTTAAATAAAAAAGGCATCAAATTAAAGCAAAGTAATGTACTTACTTTCTTGGTTCAGTGGCAGAAGGGGAAGCCACAGAGGCTTATTCCCCTCACTTGATAAGGCACCTTTGCATGGGACATTCTCATAAGGAATTATTGCCTGGAGTGTAGCTACCAAATCATGGATGTGCAACTCACTGAAAAAAAATTCTTCTTTAAATGTAGCCATCAATGGAAGACTTGTTATCACCCCTGAAGGGAGTTGCAAGGGGGATCACATTGCAAGGGTGAGTCTAGAAGTCATATCTTAATGCAATGACTTGTGTGAGAATACAAGTTGCTTACAAAATTTGCAAAGCAATTGCAGATGCTTTGGAGGACAGGAGCAGAACTTGAAGTTGTCTTAACAAATTGAAAAGTAGGTCAAAAAGCAAAGAATCGGGACTCTACAGAGACTCTTACTTACCCTTTGACCCACAGGATCAGTTCTGTCAATTCAAATGCTTCCAGTTGTTTATTAAACTTATTCTTAAAATCCTCTAACGGTATTCCATGGCTTTGTATGTGTTTTGTTTTGTTTTGTTTTTTTCCAAAGGCTTAACTACATTTACTGCTAGGAGAGCTTTTCCAAAAAATAACTCAAATCTCCCTTGATGTAATAAAAATCTTTTTTGTCTTGTCCTCTGAGGACATACATTTTCCTCTCTTATTGTAGCAGCATTTTAATGTCTTATAGATTTATGTCCCACTCATTCCTTTAGTTGTTTTTAAACTGAGATAATGTGATTTGTTTTAATCTTTCCCTAAGAATTGTATTTCTTAGATCTCTGATCACTCCCTGCTTTCATCACAAAGCTCTCCAATCAGCCCATATCTTTCCTGAAATGTAGCATCCAAAGCTGGCCCCAGGTCTCCAGTCAAGGTTGAGTTACCAATGTTGAGTAGAGCAGGGACACTTTTTCAAATAATTCTCCTTACAGTACTTTATTATATGAGAGTATATTTATAGTCTGATACAATATTTGCCTTCTCAACCATAGTAGGCCATTGTTGATTAGCACTTGGTTTGTGATGTTCTCTGCTGGCCACAATTGCTTCCTTCGTGTATGTGGTCAAACTAAAACTCTTGTAATCAAACTAAATTTGAGGCTCTGAAGTCAGATGTCCACACCTCCATTTTTCCAGGTGAAGGTCAAATGACACAGGTAGTTACAAGCCTAGTTGGTGGTATAGTTGTGATGTTTTACAGGATTAGCAAATACTGTTGCTTTTTGGGTACCAGTAGGCAGAAAGAGTTTTACTCTTGTTTTACAAGTTTGCTGTTTTACACAAGTGAATTCATCATCGCAACATGGAGTGGACTTGCCAAAATAAAGACAGTGAAAAAACACCATGGTGCTCAATTCTAGCACCTTCCTCATGTATGACATTTCCTTCAAGCACCTGCATAGACCTGACTAGTCCTGATCTTACTTGAATCAAAGTGACACTCTGCTTACCGAGGAACTTGATTAGATCAGTACATGTCGTCTCACTGCAATCAACAACCTCTTCCCTCCGGTCTTTCAGGAAGACCTTTGTACAGCCAGTGTCTCCTTTGATCCCTAAGCTCTCAGCTTTGGCAAAACAGCTACAACACCCAGGTCAAGTAAGGTAATCTGAATCTTTAGATCTATTACCTTGCTGTTGTTTCAAAGACCATTGTTTGGGAGGCTCCTTATTAGGCTTTACCCGGCACTGGCTGAGAGATTTCTTCCCTTTGCCCAGGCCTTAAGCATGCAAGGAAATACACAAGATTTTTTCAGTCTTTATCTTCCTTTCCCATATTTCCATTTCCCCACCTTTCTTTTTTTTAGCTCTCTATTCTTCTCTTGCATGCTCTTCCTTTTTCTCTCTTCCTTCTTATCTCTTTTTTCCTATACATGCACACACCTTACCCATATACACCATATAGTTTACCAGCTACAGCTAAGAATAGTAAGCCTAGTACATTAAAGACTCAATTACTCAGACTTATGTTCCATGAGCCACAACAAGCAAGCATCCCATTTCCCATTTTCAGTGATGTCAGAAAGTCAATGCTTTAGATGCCCACAGGCATTCTTAGCAAATACTGTAATCCCATTACAGATGGGATTTCTATTCAATTAGAAATAAACAAGCACACAAAATAGCACAATATTCCCACCCCCACCCTCCCAAGTCACGCTGTCATTTACCACTATTCCTGCTTAAAATCTATATACGTTATTAAAGATACTTTGCAAATGTGACTACATAAGACTCCAATCCTATCCTTTTCTCTAGAAAGTTGATGTATATAAACATAAGCATTTTCACATTGCCCTGTTGTCATTGTCCAGCCTTTTACAGATGAAAAAGCGATTCAGCTCCTGTCAGCTTGAGGTGACGAACAATTTGTCAGCAAGAGCACTAAAGGAACTGCTTATAGTGCAGGAGAAGGAAAGCTGGAATAAGGTCAGCCTTCTAGTAATCCACCACTGGACTGACATCACTAAGTCACTAATGACTTAGGAGATGGAAAATCATATTAAAGTATCCACATCAATTTGAATTCTATCCAGTTTCCAAAATAGAGAAAAAAATACACAATGTAAACTACAGAAAGACCTTCTGAAGCTGAAGATCTGTAATGCTGAAAGATTTCCAAAAGAAAAGTATGCTTCCAGACATTTCAAAATGCAGTTTTGCATCAAATAAGATTTTAGCTTATAAAAACCATGAAAGATATTCAGATTTCTATTTAAATCTTTTCTTTCCCTCAAGTGTGCTAAAAATAACAGTTTGCCACTTCTTTGTCTCCATTCTTTTCCCCAAAAAACTTCTTTCCAACTGCCTTTTCAAGTCTGTAAAAGTAATGATATCAAAAGGAAAACATGTAAGAGACCTAAATATCATCTTGTGAATCTCATCCAAACAAATATTTTAAAGTAGTAGAGGCAATTGAATTTATGAATGTAAGAGCATCCAATTCATTTTCAAATATTTATCATAAAATTTCACACAGGAGAGTAAAAGTTTGCACCAAGAATTCTTCATTCATGCTTGTGCAGAAGAAAATTGTTTTTTCAGGGACCCTTAGCCACAAACTGCAACTCCCAAGAAGAGAGTATGTATAATACAACCTGTTGTATCCTCTCATCTTACTCCATCAGACACAAGAAAAGTTGACATTTTTGCTGTGAGGTGATGTTAGCAACAATGCAATTTTTTCCAAATATGTTGAGTATGAAAGACAAACTGCTGACTGAGATTTGCAACATATACATATACATGTATATATAAAACTAAATTAGTCTTAGCAGGACCCTTATTACTGACGTAAGGATAAAGCTACAACAGAAAGGTCTTCCCCAGTTTTTTGGTATTACTTATTTCAGTTAGATCCTAAAATACTCTGAACCAGTCAAAAGACAAATACTTTTGGTAAATATTTGAATTGTTAAAGAATATACTGAAACAACAACTGATATTCTGCTAAGTGCATCTAAATTCCCATGAGGACAGAGTCCACCTTCATACTAAATACGAAACACCTTCCTCTGTGCTAGAAGTAAACTATGTTTCACTATGTTTATTTCTTAAGATTTCTGAAAATCTTCAGAAGTACTCATGTCTTCAGAAATCTTCATGTGCGTAGTTTCAGTGAGATTTAAAAAGATAACTGGTATTTCTTTTGCTAGAGATACTTTTTTTTTTCCTGCTAGAGACTCTTTAATTTTGGTGGGGCAATTTTCCCCTTGAACACAATAAGCCCATATTCTAAGCACAGCAGTTACTACTTTCCTTGTCTATGTTGCCATGGAAACACAGGCAAAGATTAATTTTATTAATTTTCACGACCAGGCTATTGATTTCTTCTCCCTTACATACTTATACTGTATTACAGCTGCAAGACTTATGATCCAATGAAAATTAAAGCTCATGTTAATGTCATCAGAACAGTAGATGATACTGATATGATTCTTCCATTCCTGTGCTTCATCCATGCTTGAAATAACTAGCACAGGAAAAATATCAATATGCACATCTAATTCTTTTAAAAATTTTGGAAGAGAAAGTAGTTGGCAATTTTCAGCTACTTCATGCAGCAAGCAATATTTCTCATTTATTTTCCTTGCCTTTTGCACTGTCCTTTCCTTTCTGTTAATAACCTTATGAACATGAGTAATCGGAAAACCCAACATTTAATCTTAAACTCCACAGATTTTCACAGTGGGTTGACTCTGAATTGGACATTGAATCTGACCCAGCATGCAAAAGCAATTCATGGATGACACTGACTGTATTTCTACTTGCAGCAGAAAGAGTGAAAGACCTGGAAAATGCCAATATTTGCAGTTTGTCAAGTAGTTGCAAACACAAGCTTTTTCTATATTACTAGTTTAGTAAGCATGACTGAAAAACATCTTAAGATTTCTTCCAAAATGCTGCATTTCAGAAACCATGATATTTATTGTCTGACTTTTGTCAATTTGCCTAAAAATCACTTCCAGGTTGTCTGTTCACTGCAGAAGGCTACAGAGACAAAAGTCCTGTGAATGAGATGAGCATCTAGATCAGGTCTCCAGAAAACCAGAATTTTTACCTTATCACCCCTAGCATATCCAATGCCACTGAAGAGTTAATAGAAAATTTGCACTGAAGCTGAATTTGTCCCAAAGATCACATCTTTAGTTTCACAGCTAGTGAAACTAGGACTTTTAACAATGAATCACCAAATCAGTTTATTTTATGTTCTCATTAAAAACTGTGGGCAAAAAAGGAAAAAAGAAGGTACTAGGAAAATCCCTGCTATTTAGACCCTATAGGACTACAGAATGCATGGAGTACACAGAAACAAAATACAAATGCTTTGTTATTGATTTAGGGAAAGTAACATATAGATGACCATTTACTTCAAAAGATGTATGTAATCCATGTCTGATGAGGGACACCTAGAAGAACTAAGAGAAGGAATGTAAAGAAACACACACCACTGCAAATCTAGTTCTATAATCTTGTAAAATGTACACTTTAAGCACATCAGTGGAACTCAAGGAGTTGAAAACCAGTCAGCCATTTTTAACCACTCAACAATAAACAGTAAAATCTGAGGCAAAGGTTTAGCTATGTTGACCATTTCTAACAACTTATAATTCAGAAGGAAATAACAGCGATGTAGATACCTGTGTGTTTGCTTCTCGCACTTCAGTCTTAGATCTTAAGAGCATTTAAGCAGACTCTAAGTGAAGCAAAGCAACTGGGACCTGTCACTGGGAAGTACTGTAGTCTAAATTTATAAATAAATAAAATATTGAAAACCAATGTGAGGTTATTAAATGCAATCAAATGATTTCATGTTTTTTCAAACATATACAAAATCCCTATATTAGTGTAATATCCATTTAATTGTAACTGGTCTTTAACTGTAATGACACACAGAGTAGAAGTGCTGCATGTCAGGCAAACAGGACTTTTGATGAAAGTCCATACAAGCTTTTTATTAAAAGTATTAGGTACTTTGTGAAACAATCTTAGTACAAAATGTTGTTAATACACTGAATACAGCACATTAGTGTACGTGCCCCACTCTTTGTACCATCTCCCAATATAGTTACTGACATGATTTCTCCCAGCCCCACAATGCCCCAGGAAATATAAACACAGAAAATACCAGTGCATTTTTATTGATTTAGAGATAGCAGGGGCAAACCAGCATTGACAGTTGGAAATGAATGTAACCTACATCTGGCAAGGGACACACTGGAAATACAGGGGAAGCGAGGCAACAAAAGCCAATGTCAACTAGCTTTTATTGACCTTGTTGCATAAACATACCAGGCAGTAACATTAGTGAAGAGCTCTAGATGCATTTTTTCCTTTGTTTGTTTTCCAAAATATCCAGTGGAGCAGAGGTGCTGAGAATATTACATCCTAGCTACATGTGCAGCACAGCAAAGTGCCAACCTTAACAAACTTAGAACACAGAACAAACCTAGAGAGTAGCTGAACAATAGTCTGGGCACAGTGCTGACAAACTTCTGGGGAAAAAAATAACAAATACAGACTCAAAAAATAAACTCAGGAGAAGCACTTTCATGAGCTTCCACAATATTTTCAAATGCAAACTCTCTTTTTGTTCACGTAGCAAGCCTAGGGTCCATCATCGGTTTTACTGTCAAAAAATATGGCATTTCTAATCAGTTTTGTATAAGTCAGCTCTGTCTCAAGACAAGATTAGCAAAAAAAAAAAAGTTTTAAAGAAGTATTGAGTTTATGATTGGGAATTTGGATAAGTCTATCATTTCTAATTAAAAATGGCATAACAGGAGAGGCAAACACAGGTTAATGTGTTAGTGCTAGAGTCATTATCTGAGAAACAAGTTTGATGACCAGAACAGACAAGTTATCAATTAATTTTCTCTACTGAGAGAGTGCTCCGTGATCTAAAATCACGCTGTCATTAAGACATTCAGAGTACCACATATTAGTGAAAAACTAAGAACAGAAGTGATGATGATATTTACTGTTCTATATAGTGACTGTAATGTGTATTAAAATAAAAACAATAAAATCTTAATGTAGGCCAGCAAGTGGAGTTCAGAAGAGTCCCTCATTACCTTACACCCTAAAGGGATCAAATCCTGAGTAGTTGTAGCAGGTAAGATGTTTGAGAAAGGGCACTGAAAGAATTACATACAGTAGTGCTGGGCATTATCCCTTACTGGTAAGGAAATGAGCAGGAACACATCAGTTGCAATACATTTTATTTGATCACCCACGTGGGGAAACTAGTTTACACCTAATGTAAACACGGAAGAGATGCTCACCAGGCAGCTGCAGTAGGGAGTCAGGGTGGGCATAAAGGCTGGGTTTTGCTTTTGTAGAGCAACAAAGTTTTTAAGCTAAACAGAAATTTGCACTGCAGTGAATTTGCTAAACCTGACAGACAAATTACTCCTGGTTTCTGTGGTCCTGGGTACCTGTTGTCTTCTTTTGTTAATACCAGAACAAGAAGTGATTTTCTGTTCTGTGTCTGGAGAGACCTATGCTTTTCACCTTGTCCAGAAGCTCTTTGGGGAAGCTGAATATCCCCTCTTTTAAAAGCGAATGTGACTTCTTTTCATGACTTTTCCTTCATGTTTTTCAGTGGTTTTTGCCAAACTCACGGTTGGTGCATTTCTACTGACGTCTGTTCTGACTCACCCATCAACGAGCCTTACAGTGCTGGCCACATTTTACCTCAAGCACAATGCTTAAGGTACTATACGTCAAGTGTGTTACAGCCTTTTGCAATGAAGAAACAACATGGGGTGAAGCATTGCCAATGCGTATATTAAGACACACCTCTTTTTCCAACCTTGCAAGAAATGCTATCTCTACTTTGAAGTAGGGATTTAAAGCAAATATTCAGAGACAGATTTTAGCCACATGACTATGGAAAACAAATATGATATTTAACCATTTAACCACATGGAAGGAAGGAAGGAAGGAAGGAAGGAAGGAAGGAAGGAAGGAAGGAAG
>VZRU01013715.1:214345-238759 GCA_013398155.1 Pedionomus torquatus | reverse complement strand
AGTACTGGTCCCAGCACAGACCCTTGAGGGACACCACTTGTGACTACTCTCCATCTGGACCTTGGGCCATTGAGCACCACCCTCTGAATGCAACCATCCAGCCAGTTCTTTATCCACTGAACAGTTCACCCATCAAATTCGTACCCCTCCAATTTGTCAAGCAAGATGTTGTGGGGATCATGTCAAAGGCCTTACAGAAGTCCAGGTAGATCACATCCGCAGGTCGTGCTTTATCTACCAACATAGTCACTCTATCATAGAAGGCCACTAGGTTAGTGAGGCAGGACCTGCCCCTAGTAAAGCCATGCTGGCTGTCCTGAAACATCTCCGTGTCCTCCATGTGCCCAAGCATGGCATCTAGAAGGATCTGTTCCATGACCTTTCCAGGCACAGAGGTGAGGCTGAAAGGTTGGTCGTTCCCAGGGTCCTCCTTTCTACCCTTTTTAAAAATGGATGTGATATTTCCTTTCTTCCAGTTCACAGGGACTTTACCTGACTGCCACAATTTTTCAAATAACATGGAAAGTGGTTTGGCAACTACAATACCCAGTTCATTCAGGACTCTGGGATGTATTTCATCATGTCCCATGGACTTATATATCTTCAGGTTCCTTATCAATCACAAACCTTGTCTTCACTTGCAGTGGGAGTGACTTCATCACTTTGGTCTCCAACTAGTGGGCCATCAACACGAGAGGTAGGAGGAAGGGGGTTGCCAGTGAAGACTGAAGAAAAAAGGTGCTGAGAACTTCCGCCTTCTCCTTGTCCATTGATACAAGTTCCCCACTGTTAGTCATTGGGGGGTACGTTTTCTTTTCTGATTAAAATTAAAATTCTGATTAAAATTCTGATTAACCTTCCTTTTCTGATTAACACACCTGTAGAAGCCTTTCTTTCTTTTCTTTACATCCGTTGTCAAATTGAGTTCTAGCCTTGGCCTTTCTGACTTCATCCCTACACAGCCAAGCAGCTTCCCTATACTCCTCCCAGGATGCCTGTCCCTTCTTCCATTTTCTGTGTAGCCCCTTCTTGCCCTTTAGTTTGACCAGGAAGGTTTGAAGGAAGAAGTTATCAAAATATTTTCTCTGCTGCAAGGCTGTTGGTTAAGAAAACAAGGCACTCTCTTGCTGCTTTCTTCATGCTGAAATTCATCCTTTTATTCCAGAGCTTCTTCTTCAGATGGGAAGAGCTGTTTATCTCTTCCTTTGTTCTGAGGTGTGTTAAAGGTGCCATCTTTCCTTTCTTTAGAGCTGTGGCAGCTCCAGCCACTGTCAGAGCTGTTTCCTTAATCATCTTACTGAGATACTTTAAGCATAAAGCACTTACTTCTCAGTAATATTAGGATTTTCAAGAAATCACAGTAACAGTTGTTTGGAAATCAAATGTATGACACTACATAGAAAACAATCCTAAAGCCCAGTTATGATATCATACTAATAAGAATTACCCTGGTAATCGGTCTTTAATGCTAGAGACTGCTGGAAAATTGTAAATGACTCGCAGAAAGCACAAGATCAGAATCAGGAATTTAAATCAGTGTCATGACCAGCTATCAGAATATCACTGTATATAACAGGTAGGCAATGTTTCAACTCTCCAAAGTGCTTGACATACACATTAGACAACAAATGCATTAATCCTATAAGCAGTGAGGAGCACTACTCATCATATATTACAAACATGGGAAACAAGTGCAGCAGCACTAAAGTTTATCCACACTGAAGCATCCCAGAGAAGCCACAGTTCAGTCCCATCCTCTGCATGCCATTTTAACTATGCCCTCAGCTAACGATGTCATACATGTGTAGGCCACCAGTAAGATGGAAACTCATCAGATTTCTTGGAGGGCTTGTGCCATTCTCAGGACACAAAACCAAATAATTACTGCCACTAAATCTCTGGTGTTGATTCTTGTACAGAAAGAAAGGTAAAACTTCAAAAAGCAAAAATGCTAAAGGAAATGGGAATCCAGCACTTGATATTTGTGTTCATTTAATACAGGGAGACACAGATCTTCCAAATAAGCACAATTAAAGAAACTCTAAAAAATACCAGATCAGTAAAATTAGGAAGCCTTCATGCCACAGTGCTAGCAAGCTCACTAAACAACTTTTCAATAGGCAAAAATTGGCTCGTTTTCTTATCCATGCTGACAGAAGCAAGCTCTTTGCATGCATGCTCAAGCGGTCAACACAGATCTCATCTGAACTACTAACATAAGACCCAGATCATGGAAGGACTTTGTTGAACTTGCATAGATTCTCATAATATTTTCCTTTTTTTAGTATGCCTTTCCAAATTATGCATGCAATTTATAAGATTTATGTTATATTTTATAATATTTATGCATGTATTTTTACATTCATTGCAGCAAGACATGAAATTTACATGTGTGTAAGTCTTTGCATTATTACAGCCTAACAGAAAGTGATACTTATTGCCATATGTTTTCTGGTGTATCTGCTACAGAATTAGTTGGAATCATTGAAGAGTCCATTTAAAAGCACATCACTTTCCATTAAACTCCTTAACTGCTTTGATTAGTACAGAAGTTTCAATTGTTTCATCCTTATTAAATTCTTGAGAATTTCTTCATGAGAGTATTTTAATAGAGACTGACAAACTATGAAGATTTCAAAGATATTCTAAGCATTAGATTAATTGCATCCTTAAGAAAACTGTGCTCCAGACAGTGAAATTAATTTGAACTGGCTTGCCTAAATTTTTTTCCAGCTTCTCAAGAGAGTATTCTGCTATTGAGTTTAACAATATCAAGCTGGTAAAGAATAAAGTACCACAAGATTTGTAGAACAAAATGTAAATCGCATATAGAATAAAAGTTCAGGGAATTAGATCAATTTGAAATAAGGAACTATAATGCAAAGAACAAAGTGCAAAAAACCCTGCAAAAAAATTGTGATGTTCTTACCAGACAGTAAGTCCAGATATGCAATTGCGTTTTTCTCTATAAAATGCCTTGTAAAACTATTATTTGACTACTTTTGCCAGCTATAGGTAGGGATGGGAAGATTCCAAGAAGGTACATTCTTATATTCAAAATTGTTTCAACTTCACCTAGCATTTGATATCAAAAGTCTGTAGAAGAACATTCCTCTCACATTAAGAAGAGCGTACCAAAGCTTTTTTTCAGTGACAGTACCAACAGAGGCAGCCCTGAAGCCATCATTTCCACTGAGTTCCTTCAAGCACTATGTATGGGAACCCAGCTCTTCAAGCTGCAAGAAACTCCTCACAATCAGCTCATCCCTTGCCTTTCACATAAGCAAGACATGATAGATCAACAGCCGCAAGGGAATCCTCTTCCCTAAGCAGCAATAACTAGGAGACTGCACACATTCCTGTCAAGTGCCAGGATCAACAGGGTCTTATTTGGTCTTATTTCTAGGAGAGCCAGGTATTCTTGACTCCCAGGTGCTGCTGAGGTTGTAACTACATTCATAGATTTATAGAATCATAGAATCATAGAATGGTTAGAGTTGGAAAGGGCCTTAAAGATTACCAAGTTCCATGGGCAGAGACCCCTCCCACTACACCAGATTGCTCAAATCCCCATCAAGCCTGGCCTTAAACATGTCCAGGGATGGGGCATCCACAACTTCTCTGGGCAACCTGTTCAGGTGCCTCACCACCCTCACAGTAAACAATTTCTTCCTAATATCCAATCTAAATCTCCCCTCTTCCAATTTAAAACCATTGCCCCTTGTCTATCACTACGCTTCCTGACAAAGAGTCCCTCCCCATCTCTCCTGTAGGACCCCTCTAGATACTGGAAGGCTGCTAGAAGGTCTCCCTGGAGCCTTCTCTTGTCGAGGCTGAACAACCCCCTCTCTCTCAGCCTATCTTCATAGGAGACATGTTCCAGCCCTTTCATCCTCCTGGCCCTCCACTGGACCCGTTCCAACAGGTCCATGTCCTTTCTACATTGAGGACTCCAGAGCTGGACACAGTACTCCAGGTGGGGTCTCACAAGCACAGAGCAGAGGGAGAGAATCACCTCCCATGACCTGCTAGCCACACTTCTTTTGATGCAGCCAAGGATACAGTTGGCTTTCTGGGCTGCCAGTGTGCACTGCATTCCTTGCTCTTCAGCTGCCCCCTAGTCTCACAAGAAGAATAACAGACCTTTCTTTCAAGAAGTCTGTGGTGGAGACATGGCAGTTTCCCAGAAAATTTGCTGCAAACTCAGTTTTCCTTGATGTTATATATTATAGATTTCAGGGACATGGAAAACAGAGTCATCCTCTTGTCTTTATTGAAGCTTTTTAGTCCTTGAAAACTTCAGTCTCCTTTTTCTTAAGCAACACAATCTTGATGCTTTCAGATTGCTTCAAACACCTAATTTTCCATATCCCTGCTAAGTCTCATAATTCACCTCTGAACTGTTCGCATTGTTTTACCTCATTCTTGAAATGCATATTTCAGACACTGAAAACTGAACATAGCTTTTGACTTAAAGCCTTGCCAAAAGCTGAACTTCTTCCTTGAGACCAATAAGCTAGTTTTTGCTATGGGAAAAAGATATCCAAACTTTGGGAGTTAGACTGAAGGAAAAGGAAGTAATGATCAATCCTGCAGTGACAGAATGATTTAAAAAAAAGAGAAATGCTAATATTTATATTCAATGTCAGATTTCTATGATTAATCATAAGCATGTGAACTTGAATAATAACTTGAATACCTTCAATAACTTGAAGGTATCTCATTAATTATCCATTACAAAGTGTATGTAATTGCAGATAGCATAGCTCTGTTTCACATATTCTGTGTTACATAACTGATTATGGTGACCCCAGACTGCCACAACAAGATATTTAACACTCATTTCAAGCCAAATTTTAAAAATATATTAAGATGCCTAAAGATGCAGATTGAAATCACTCAAATTATTAAAGATTATTAAACTTAACTTTCATATACAAGTATGATCTTGTCAATAGTTGCAATGAAAAGTACTATTCATTAGTTTTGGAATCATTAGATCAACATTTTGAACAGCCACAGGAAAACAGGCACAGCAAGAACTGGGGTTTAGATGAAGACTTTCATAGTCACCAACTCAGTGGTTGGCAGCTGTCAAAAAGGATAGCTTAGTCTCAGGAGTTGTTACAAAAGCAATGCAGCATGAAACACAAAATAACATTATGCCGCTACATACATCCATGGTTCTTTCAAACCAAGTACTCTGTGAAGTTTTGGTGAAACATAAAACATTAAAAGAGGAAAAGGTTCATAACAGAGCAATGAGGATGATCAAATGCATGAAACAGCTTCCACGTGAGGAATGATTGAGTGAAAACTCTATAGGACAGAAAAGATTTGACTTAAAGGGAGTATTTTAGGTGTTCATGTATTCTTAAATAGCCTGGTGGAGGTGAATAAGAATTAACTACTCATCTCATGCACTGGTTCTTTTGCTGGCAGAGAAAGCGAAGCTAGCAGAAGTCAGGTTCAGAACAAACCAGGGTTATTGCTTCTTTCCAAACCTCTCGTTCAGCTCTCCTTCAAAGTAACATGGATTTTGTGCATCTACAGCATCCTTTGGTGAAGATTTGTATAGGTCTATCATAGCCTGTGTACCAAAGTGTCTCCTTTTGTGTTTTGGTTGTGGAGTTCTGCTCAACCAAACCTCACATGGTTGTTGTTCTATAGCTTTGTTGACCTTTCCATTTGTTGCCTTTTCCATTTTTAATAAGCAAAAAGCTTGCATGAGATGACAAAGCAACTGGAAAAATGTTTAGTGAAAAACTGCAGTTGGGATTACAAAATCGACAAATTGCCTGAAAAATGGACAAATTAGCATGCTTAAAAACAGCTGAGGAGTGAGAGAGCACATGGGATTAGGCAGAGGAAGAAAGGGAGAGGGGAAAGTACAATATGTACTTACCCTGCTTTTTACCTTTTTTTGGCATTCATCCCTTTATAGCCAATATTGGAGTCAAAGCAGCGGGACACAGAATACCTTGGTCCGGATCAGCATGTCCCTTCCTACAACTGCTAAAAACAGGGACAAGCCTTTTAAAAAAAATAATTTAATACACTTTTATACCAAAAAACTATATAGCCTTTACTGTTCTGTCTTGAGAAGATATGCTTGGAGGACTGTGTTTAGTGGTAGCTAGTAATTGGGAATTACTAGTTGGTAAACAAATACTGATAGCATTAGGAATCTTGCTATACAGTTTTGACATTTGGTGAAGATGCATTCTCATGACTCAGTTTTCCACGACAATTTTTTCCTTCAGGACTCCAGTAAGTTTGCAGTGATGACTCATTATTTATTCTTCATATGAAGGGCACAGCTGTTTTGTGAGAACTATTGACCAGACTGATGGATCATTATGAAGATCAAAACAAAAGGGGATAGGCAGCTTCAAACTTTCACACAGTTTTAATGTTATTAAACAAACTGCCCATAAACTGATCTAAAAGACACAAACCAAGCGAGTCCAGATTTCAGGGTATGTCCAATATTCTGACACACAGATATTGTTAAAAGTCATCTCAGTCCCAATCTTTGATAAGGCAAAGGCCAGAAATGTACGATTTTGTGTTGTAAAAAAACTGATAAGCACATACAGATGCTTCCTGCTTGATATAGTCAGGGTTTGAAAGAGCCCTCAGTATCAACAGTAAGACCTGCCACTGGCAAACAAAGTCTTTTATCTTTGCTGATATTTTGTTTCCTTTGATCTTCTTATATCAAATCTGGATCCAAAAATTCCCAATTTATCTTTATTTTAGGCTCCACTGAGAGAAAAAAAAAATCTTTTAAAATCTATGTAACTTCTGAACAGTGATGAAACATTGTATTCTGAAAACATTTTTTCAAACTCAGCAGCATTCAGAGGACAAGATTGGGGTCAAGAAAAGGACCAGTGTCCATGTCAGCATTTTAAAAGAAAAGTTGTTTCTCCATTGTAGCAATATAGACTGAAAGCATGTTGATGTTTTTTGCTTCTGACCCTGCACAAAATCTATTTGTTTCAAGTTCCAGACAAGCCTTACAGATTTTAGGACTCTCCTATTCAGATTTACTCTGCCATTTTCACACCAAGAATTTCACATTCAAAAGAGGAGTGTGAACCAATGTCACAGTGTTTTTCTATCGGGATATAAAATGCTTTTGCTCAGTTCTTATATTTGCAAAGCCATTTGCTACAATATATTACATGCCAATCTGCTGCATTTGAAAATTCCTTAACATGACAATATTTGGGGAGAGCAGGATGAAAACTTCCCATAGACAAAAAGCTCTCTGTAATCATGAAGTTGGTAAAACCTTGCCATGGAACAACAGCATAAGCTGCATAAACAATTTCACATTTCAAGGCTGTGATAAACAAACAAGCGAATTTCTAGATTTAAAAAACGAACAACTAACAGTAAATGAAAAATATATTTACTGAATGCTCTTTAGGACCTTCCTTCCTGTGAAGAAGGTGATGACTGCACATGGCCTCATCACCGATCATTCACAGTCAGCCTATTGCCATTATATACAAGTCAACGGTAGCAGCAAGCACCTCATAAAATAGAGGCTGTAAATTAAGTTCTTACAAGGTTTCATCTGATTATTTTATTTATAAGGAGACTAAAACAAGTGAACCAAGCTTAAACCCACTATAATCAAGACCTTATTTCTAGTATAAACATCAGTGAGTGACATCACAGAGGAGACACTTCACTGCAAATCCAGTTTACATTGTCTGATCTTCTCCAGAGACAAGCGCTCTTAATTCTGGAGAGGTAACCTCAAAGCAGTTTACAAGGCTGATCACCTTGTCTTTGTAGGCCAGCCCATCCTTACTAGCCCCAAGAGTTGTGATACTAACCTGATCTGTAAATTTGGGTCACTTTTATTTGTCTTTGTGACTACACAAACTACATTTGTTTCACTTTATGGAACAGTGAAGTGTGCACAGAGACCAACAGCACCTCTCTCAAAGGAGGGAAATAGGAAAGGGCTGCTGAGAACAGCAGAGGAAAAGAGAGATATACCTGTAAAGATCATTCCGTAATGAAGCAATAGAATAGTGTAGGCTGGCAACAGGACAGATATTAGCAGGAAAAGAGATTGTATGGTATGATATTTTTTAACACAATGCTAGATTATAGTCTTTCTATGCAAGTGTTGTGCATTATCATAGTAATTTTAAAAGCTTAACATCTGCTTTTTTTCTGAACTGCAAACTATTTTGCCACACCACTATATAAACTACAGTAACTAAAATTGTCACTTGTTGTGGCCAGACACTTAGGAGACATAGCAGTTCCCAAAAGTCTGTAGAAAGGTTTATTTTTCCTTGGACTGCTCAGACAGTATTTCCTTTTAGCCTTGTCATACTGCTCTCTCTACCAGATGGTTTGCTGGTTCCTATTCTAGCTAAGAAGGATTTGACCAGCTTGAATTAATCCTTACAGTTGTCATCAGCTAAGTGTTAATGCCCTGACACTGATCTAATCCTTTGGGATTTCTGTCCTCTCTGCCCCAGCCATGCCTTTTGGAAGGGGAGGGAGGAGAACGCTGGTCCTGTTGAGCTTAGAGAACAACATGACACCGTGCTCCATTTCAGTAACAAGGTTACAGGTACCCGGCAGGCACTGCCTGGATAATCTGACCAGGCACATTGTGTGGTAGATAGGGATGACTGGGAAAGCACTTTTCTTACCATAGAAAAATTCAATAATGTAAGTGATTATATGTGAAGCAGAAGACCATACACATGTAAAAGCTTCCTCATTTGCTTGTTGCATTTTAGTTTACTGAGGGGACTTACTGTTTTTAACACTCTCCTAGTCTTTTTGTTTTCCTCTTTTAATGTATTTCTTTTTCAACTTCTAAAACTAGAGTCTCTTTTTTAAAAATAGCTTTAACACTGTTTTCTTTACTTCTAGAGTCTGCATTTCCTATTGTGATGCTGACATTATGAATCCAATGCACTTGTATGCCCTCTGTGTATATTAGCTCTTGGAATTTGGGTCATTAGTATATTACTAATCTCTGGAAACTAATTAGAAAGCACATGCCCAATTTACACTGACCTTTTCACCATATGACTGACTTAGAATCCAACTAAACAACTGACAGGCCTTTACTTTTGTGTTTTCCACTGTCTCTTGGGTAAGGCAGGAATACTAGGTGTTTCCAGTAAAGGCAAGTATTATCTGGTGGGCATTTGACATTCTGTAAGAGATGGTAATATATGTCACTTGTTTGTCACTAATATGCTGAAAAAAAACAATTTAAAAACTTAGATCAGAAGCTGCTTTGCTACTGATGGAGGTCCTCTATGGTAAACCTTGCCTCCCAAAAACAGCTTAGCTCCTTCTGCAGAGCATAGCATTTCTGCTACAGATAGCAATCTGGAAAGCACCTATACCTAAGCAGAATGATTATTCAGGGACAATATTTCTGCTGTCCTTGCAGGAAAGCTATGTGTAACAGAGAAATGGTCTGGATTCTGATGTTTATATTGGAAACTGCTTTCCGGAGGAGTGTTTTGAAACTGCATGGCATCAGATCTGTTCAATTGTGACAAAAAATTTTCAGCAAAAATGGGCAGTCTGCCACCCACAGATTGAAAAGCAGTTGCATTTGAAATTTTTTTGAAATGTTCTCATTGATAGATTTATAATATGCCCTAGGTAAATTGTCTCAACAGCAACCGGACAACCATAGACCTGCTAGCTTTAGTAAATTACACATGAAGTAATTTAGCAGAATTTAGACTATGATCTCATATCCACTGAATTTAATGACTGTTCACAAGTATGAAATTAATATTTTTAGATGTTTGCAGGACTAATTTTTTAAATAAACATTTCCAGGTACTGAATGAGCAATTTCAAAAGAAAATATAAGCCTAGCTGGTTATGGCTGGGGTCCTGAAAGAGTTGCTCACATTTCCAATTTTATCTTTTCTGTCAGTTACTGTTACTTTTTGCATTAGCATTTTAGGGAGTATAACCAAAGTGTCTTTACAATACAAGAAGCGTATATTTATTCTACTTTCCTGCAATGCTTTCAAAACAGGCAAAGGGACTTTTGCTTAGGTTCTCTAACACTAATCTTCAAGCAGCAACAGGTAATACAGAACTTCTGCCCAAAAATGAAACAGCTGAAAACATATTGCTACAATGGAAACTTTAGCAAGACTGCAGCCTCCACACATTTATACATGTTGTGTGTTGCTTCTTGTTGTATGTCCTGCTTGAACAGGACCACTTTTCTTCCCCACTACAACACCTGGGCTCTGGCCTCTCATTACTTCCACACAGCTGGAGTCATTATAAACAAAACTTTTCAATCCTCTTCTGTGAACTACGGCACCTGAATTTATGTGGCACAGTTAATTTTAAGCATACTCTTAAACAGGGATACTAGAGGATAAAATTCCTGATAGGGGTAAGGTTTAGTGTACTAGGACAGCTTCAATTATCTGTTTTCACATTACACACAAGTTTAATGTGTACTTTTAGCTGAAACTGATTTTTTTTTTCCTCCTGATGCTCTATTCCAAATAATACCTTATGATGTAAAGATCCTCATTG
The DNA here is from genome assembly GCA_013398155.1 of Pedionomus torquatus. Lineage (NCBI taxonomy): Eukaryota > Metazoa > Chordata > Aves > Charadriiformes > Pedionomidae > Pedionomus > Pedionomus torquatus. The sequence goes on along the minus strand of VZRU01013715.1, from coordinate 228,187 downwards.
AATTGGGGTTAGGCTGAGACCAAATTTGGTGAGCTTTTGATCAGGCTGGAACTGTTAAGACTGAACATTTTTAGGTCTAAAATCCTTTTTCCTCCCTCACATAATAGAAAGTTTGCTTGAAGTCAAGAATTGGCTTTCCTGTTCCAGTTTTTGCATTCAAGGGCATTTTGTTAGTGAGCAGAAGCCCGGGCAGGGTTTGCAAGAGTCCCAGCTCAGTAAAGCAACTGATTTCACAGAATCAGAATCGTCACGGGTTTAGAGGACCTCAGAGATCACCGAGTCCAACCATACGTAATTTCAATGCCTAAGTAAGCCCAGCTTAAGTGAAATGATTATTCACAGCATTACATGTACTTCCAGTGCCTGCATGAGACACACAAACGCATGAGTCACAAACTTCACCCTTCCTCTCATGTTACTGATCCCTTTTTCCTAAAAGTTGAAAGTATAAATTGAAACACTGAAAGGAAAACAGGGGTTTTGCAGCTCTGCCCTCCAACTTCCATCCCCTCTGCTGAAATGGAAACACGAATAGCCATTGCAGCACTATCTCTTCTCACACACCTGCAGCAAGAAACATGCTTTGACTTGAGCTACGATGACAATAATTAATTTACTAATTTACCCAAAATTTAACGATAGGCTGTTCTTGAGAGAGGGGCTGCCAGAAAGCCAAGCCCTGGTGTGCTCCCCAGCACCAGTGCCCCCATACAGCAGTTAAACCCACCTCTAGCCCCATGCCCTCTGTGGGGTTTTTTTGCATTTTTATCATCCAGTGTCAAGTGTACTGCAGACTTGCCCCAAAATTGCCTTATCTTGGCCACTTGGGCATGCAGCTGTCCCTCCATTACCTACCTTCTTCCCTCAGGAATCTGTGTCTGTCAGAGCCTGGCTGGCCCTTGAGCAGTCAAAATGGCTCCAGCCAAGCCGTCCCCTGGGGCGGGGAGGAGACCGGAGCTGAGGACAACACGGACGCCACAGGGCTCGCAGGGACACAGCCCTGGGCGAAGAGGAGGGATGGCACCGCGATGCAGCCAGTGCTGGGAGAGGAAGAAGCTCTGCCACTGTGCAGACCCTAAAGAGGCTAAAATGGATGAGGAAAAAATTATTCTAAGCTAGAAAGGCCGTGAGTGACTGCTGATGAAAAGCCATTTGGTGCCCCGTGGGGAGCAACAGGAGACTGTGGCCTGAAGGAAGGTGAAGAGATACATTATGGTTTAAAATGGTACCTTTCAGGTGCCCTTTCTAACCCAAATCTTCTCCAACCTGATGAGGAAAAATCCCTTTGGGAGTTGTCCCCACCACGGCCATGAGGGCAGCCGCCGCCTGGGGTAAAGGCTGCGGGAGCCATAGTGCCCCAGGGACCCTACCCCAGCATCAGGCAATGGTGAACAATAGAGATACCTAAGCTATAATTAAAAGCATCTCCAGTTCTTAACAGTTGGTCAACAGATATGATTAGTTACCTACTACCTCTAGTTTAATCATCCATAATGTCAATTGTTGTGATCTTATTTTATTCATGTGAATATGTCTATGTAGGTATTCACTGTAACTCCTGCCATGGAATTCCCTCTGTGTCCATTAAGAACTGAAAGTCTGTAAATAAAAACTGAACAGTAGCAAATAATCATATTGCAAATAATCACAAAAACAGTGCTCCATCAAAGTTACTTCATCCAGTGCTGCAGAAAGCCTGGGCCAAACAGCTGGAGTCATCGTGGCAATAGTTTTGTCTGATAAAATGGTGTTGACATACTGATTTATGTCTGGTGATCTAACATTTATGATTTCTCTGAGGCAGCAATGGAAATGGCCTTCTCCTTTACAAGGATTACCTTTTTATGATAATACCTCATCTCCTTAGACAGAGTTCCTAACACTTTTTTCTCTCTACTGTGCTCCAGAGGTTGAGCAGATTAAACAGTTGTACAGTACATTTACTTGCAAATGCTTTCAAAGTTATGGCCATGATTCTTATCCCCTAAAGACTGTTAATTAAAAAAATCAACCCATTAACATTGCAGCATTATTTTCCATGATGTCAATGATTACGTCTGCTATTACTCAGGACAGCTTCTTGTGTAAACCTGTGTCCCATAATTAATAAGACAGTAACTCCTGGTAAAGAAAGAGAGCCAACAATTCCTTTACTCATGTTCTTCACTGAATTTAAGCCCTGACATGTACACATATTCGTGCTAAATACCACTATGTTTATGGTCTTTTACTCAAAGTAAGTATAAATGTATATTATTTTAACCAAACGGAGATCTGGCTAGAATATGTAGTAACTAGGAGACTAAGAGGTCTTCTTGTAACCTGTAACAATCACCAAGCTTTCCACCAGTTTGGTTAAATGTTTGCTTTTTATGAATATTTTCCCTTCTGCTCGCTAGTTAAAGTAGGGAAAGAGTTCATCTGTACTGGTGGGTGCATGTTGCTCACACGCTGTCTCATCCTCTGGCAAGAGATAGGAAAGGGGATGATGGAGTACACATGCAGCATCGTACAAGAAAAGAAAAAAGCACACACACATGGAAAAAGGTATGCCCTCATGCTGCAGCCTTCCCACTCAAGCAGCCTCTGGCAAAAAGCAGAAGACTAAAAGAAGTTTGCTTCCCTTCAAGGGGAACAAAGATAAAGCAAAGAGCATCAGCTGAGCTATTTCTGTGCTGATGAGAGCTAAAGACTGTCTCCCTCAACTGCCCCTCATAGGAGGAAGTTTTGGAGAAGAAACAGTAGATGTCTTCTCCATTAAAACTACCAACCTGATCTTCACATATTGATTTAATTGTCTCTACCAAAAAGACAACAGAAGTTCTGCATTCTATATCATAACCCCTCTCTGAAAAATCCCTGTGCCTGGAGTAGCTGGCAGAGTTCCAGGGTGTCACAGAATACCACACTCTTCTGTTCAAAAAAAAACAGTGGACAAATATTGCTTGATTTAAACACTTTCCCACACCTTTCTCCTTTTTTACCCGACTAAGACTTGAAATAGTCTCACAACCTCAGTGTCTGTTCAGGTCAGTAAGTCCCATGGGTCACTTGGACTAACCAACTACCCACAGGACCATAGCTATCTAAAGCCCTTTTTAGAAGTCCTCAGCCAAAACATCACAGGTGAGTTAAAATGTATGGTTATTCTACATCCCACTGCAGGTACTAATAGGAAATAAAAACTTTATTCTGGTGAAACAGGCTATAATTTAAGCATGTCAGATACCTTGTTTTGTCAAGTTAACAGCAAGCTTTTACATCCACAGCTTTATTACAGGAATAAAGCTCTACTTTCAAAGGAAATAGCTTTAGGCTGCATCACATGTTATGCCATATGGTGATAGTTATAAAACCCTTTTCTTAGACATATCCAGGAAAACTCAGAGTTGCTGTCAAGACTGACATAACAGTCTGCTTTATCTCCTTAGTGGATGAACTGACTAAAATAGCCTTTTTCTCACAGAATGCTAACCCAGTTCTCTTTCTATATATAAACCCATGGATTTATTGCAAATCTACTGATAAAACTAGCACTACAATAACTTCTGCAGACTACTTTTTTACCCCTTGAAAAAATTTTAATACACTCCTAGTTCTTCTCATTTTTAATTTTTTTTAAATGTTGCTTTAGGAAAACTTTTTTTTTTTTTTTTCAGTAAACTCCAACCTTTCCTAATTTGACAAACACCTCAGAAAACAGAGGTAAAACAAGCAATGCTAATTCATGTATTTGGGCTGAATCTGTCAGCTAAAGAAGTGAAATTAAAGTTATATACATGCCTTAACTTGTCAAATGTCCACCTTGTTAATATCATGCCCAAATTAATTGCCAGCTTTGTGGCAGTGGGAAAGTCTAACCCTATCTGGAGAGAATTGAACCTGGTTACCAGCTTCCAGAAGATTGCACACCACTGCCAGTCACATGAGCTCCTGCCCTTTATGGCTTTGCCTGAAGCATTAGTAAATATTCCTTTTAGACACATATTCTGCATACTGTTAATAGCTGACAGCATGCCAGCAGCCTTCTCCTCACCTTTTTCTAGTTCTTACTAGAAAAGTTCTCTCTAGTTCAAACCTTTGTGAAAATCTTTTTCAGTAACCTGAAAAGTATCTTAAGGGTCTTTTCCAACCCAGATGATTTTATGAAAAAGAATAAGAAAGGGGTTATTTATGGTAAGTTTGCAGCACTTTTTCTTCTACTTTCTTCATCCACATTTCCTCTTTCTCTCTGTTGCCAGGTTCTAACTACTTCTTCACTGTGGATACAAGTTCAAGATGTGATGTAATTCTGACAATAGACCACACCTTTCTGTGGGAAGTTTCTAAGGTGTGGTAACAATTACTTGGAGGGATGGGTAAAAAGGTAAAATGCAGCTGGATTGGTAAGTGCTCTAATGCACCCAGCTTGAGCTCCAATTATCTAGTAATGCAATTTTTTTTTGTTTGCTTTCTTAAAGTTTTCTGAGTAAGCTTTTTTTTCTGGAGTACTTTAGGTCAACATAGGCTTTAAATGTGAGAATCTTCCTTCAACACTATCCAGCAAACATTTTTTATTTCCTGGTAATTACTAAATGCTGGCCTAGATATGCCAGAGTTAGAGCAGAACAAAGGTGGAAGGGATAAAGCCAGAGGCGGGGTACTGTGTCTCGTTTTCTCTTTCTACAACTTGTTTATGTTGCTCTTTTCCTTCCAGATTTGTATGTGGGTTTTAGGGGTTGTGGTTTGTGGGTTTTTTTTAATGACTTCAAGATTCCCTCAATATAGAAGATCATGCAATGTCATCACATTTGCAGGCAGTTGTGCTGGCCTCTAAATGCTTACACCAGATGTAAATCTGCACAGAAAAACCTTGGCTAGCCAGACATCTGAAGCAGTTCAAAATTCAAGAGGTGTGGTGAATGTTTTTGTGTCAGAACTGATACAGTGACACTTGCATTCTCCTTTATTACTCATGAACTAACTACCTAGAAATCACTTTTAATTCAGATATTTACACTGCTGTTCAGCTTTGATATTTTGCTTTTAATGCTCCTGTGTCTTGCTATCCTCCATTTATTGAGGTGACACTGTTTTTTAGGAAGGGGAGTTTAAAAACTATCACAGAAACTGAAGCTGAGCCATCCAGGAATGTGCAAGATGTTCCCTTCACTAAAAACATCAAGCAGATTAAAAGTGAAGAATAGATCTGGCAGCACACTTTGCATTTCCCATTATTATTTGCACTGTCTGCAAGTTGGAGGTGGCAAAAGAGAATAAGTCTGCTCTAAAATCTCTTTTCATTACTCCTAATAGTCTAGTTTGTCTGTATATCCAAACCTCTCATTATTCAGTCACTCCGACTATTTTCCTTGCATTGTTTATCCATGATAGCATGATTGAGAACATTTCTCTCTTACCATGCAAGTAGGTGTTATGATTTATACTTTGTTTTCTTAAATAGCCTCCTACAACGGAGTCCTTCTTCAAAACACAGCCTTCACTGCACTTTTATTGCTTCACGGGTGTCAGGTTAGGTTCCGTTCATGTTGTCAGTTCTCTAACCCCATGAGAGATGTAGCCCAGGTAGAACTGAGCAGTATTGACTCAGTACTTAGATGTCTGTCCGCCACAACCTGGATGTAAGAAGCTGATTGAGAGACCATGGAGATAAAAGGAGAGTTCAGTGTTCAAAACTCTTCAGTCCTTGTCTTTTTTACTTTACATTTGGGAGTAGAAATACTTGTCTCTCTGGAATAGACCAGAAATCACATTTCTAGCACAAATTGTACATTTTTTAGTCCATGCCAACCTAAGTGCAAAATGGCAACTTCATAGATTAAAGTAATACAATGTCATGCTTCAAATCAATCACTCTTTATTTTCACTCCTTATCCTTGAACCTTACATTTTCAACTACTGCATAGAATGAAATCATTGTGTTTTACATGTGTCTGCGTATCACAATTTTTGGTTGCAAGAACTACTGCTGGTTTGTGAATTTCCTGTTTTACAAGTCAAAGTGACAGAAATCTTCCATTATTAGGTACAAAAATTTCCAAACCAGCTAAAATATACATGTCTTTGTAGACAAAAAAAAAGTATTATGTTACTTCAGAGAAAAAAAAAATACTTACTTGACAACTACTGCTGAAATAAAGCAGAGTAAATACAGGAGGACTAGTACACTGTACTTACTATTGGATAGACACTTCTTGATTAGATCTGCAATTTCCCAAATACATGGATAGTATTTACAGTACAGATTAATTATACTTGGAGTGAAAAAATATCTTAAACTAAATGTTTACATTAAATTTCAAACTCTTTTGTCCAGTTATATTTCATTATGTCCTACTGGTAAATGTTTTTCTATTAAACATATTTCTGAATTGGTTCTGCTTTGCTTCATTATTCTTGAAAAAACTCTAGAGAAAGTTCACAGGATAGGGATTTATCACGTCTTTCCAAATAAAAATGGCTCTCCTAAACTCTACTGTCACTAATGGTCATGAGGTCTTCCAGCCCAGTTAGTGTTGTAAGAAACAAGAAAAACACTGTACTTACAAGTTTAGGAACTTATAAAGTTATAATCACAAAGAGACAAGGCTAATAATAGGTTATCTTAATTCAAATACCCCGTAGAGCTTGCCTAAAAAAGATATGCTCTGCTACAGGTCAGTGCAGAGATCTACATGGGAAGCAAACATTGAGGCAATGTTCACCTTCATCTTTGGGTGAAGCCACTTGGCCTCTTTTGTAGGAGGCCACTTTATACTCTTGTGTACAAAACAGAGAAGACTCTGAGTTTGCCATATACAGAGGCTGTTTTGTAATGTAAGCTCATCAAAGCCCTCTGCATTCAAGGAATGAAAAGATTGCAGCAATAAGGCTGAATTTTTATTTTTTTTTTCTGAATGAAAGACTCAGAAAGTCATTGCTTCATCAGTATGAGACAACTTCTACTCAATCAAAACTTCCGTAACCAAGCTACTTTAATGAGTTTTGTTTGTCCTGGAATCTGGACCTTTCAGCCTGTTGCAGGTTTTTTCAACATAGAATCATAGAATGTTTAGAGTTGAAAGGGACCTCAGAGATCATCAAGTTCCAACCCGTTGCCATGGGCAGGGACACCTCCCACTACACCAGGTTGCTCAAAGCCCCATCAAGCCTGGCCTTAAACACCTCCAGGGACAGGGCATCCACAAACTCCCCTGGGCAACTTGTTCCAATGCCTCACCACCCTCACAGTAAACAATTTCTTCCTAATATCCAATCTAAATCTCCCCTCTTACAATTTAAAATCATTACCCCTTGTCCTATCACTACTCTTCCTGACAAAGAGTCCCTCTCCCGCTCTCCTGTAGGCTCCCTTCAGATACCAGAAGGCTGCTATAACATGTCATGCCATAGATGCTAGATACATTTATCCTCTGGCCAAGAGAACTAAATGTTATGTACCACATAACATCCTGCTTGCTTCAAAAATCTAAGAGCTCTTTATCTCTGTGTCAGTTATCTTTTCATAGTTGTCATTATAAAAATGAATATGCATTGAAAATGGGTCATGTAAGTAAAAAAAAAAAAAAAAAAGTACCTTCCAGAAATGACATCCCAAGACATAATCAGAACCCTTAAATACCTACATCTTACTGGGTTCAGTGGAGCTATAGCAATTTAAGTAATTCTTTTCACGGTAGTCAATGATCAGAAATTATTTCTGCATATTCAGTAATGCTTCATCACTCATTCTTTACACACTATACCAGTTTATTTTTCAATTTATACTTACAGATTTGGTCTCAGGAGGTTAGTGATATTTTCACATATTCATATAAGATCTTAGTTTCATAAATGCGGTGTCATGAATAATTGTCATCACCCAGGAGGGATGTAAAGCCTACCAAGCTCTTTCTTAAGAAATTGAATAAACCTTATCTCACATTAGGGATTTCTTGGTTTAATGTGTCTCCAATTAATTACTGTTGCCTAGTAGATTCATAAGTTGTGCAGTATTTCCTGGAGAGATGTAGAGGCAGAATTCTTTCAGACACACGCATCCAGAAAATAACACTTCCTAACTACATATAACGCTTCCCACTGATTGTGTTAACAGCCAGTGTTTCTTATGTCTTGAATAATTACAGCCTAGAAAATATTTACAACTTACTTTTATCCAGTTTTTCCCCTCTCTCTCATGGTGTCATATGAGATCTGACTTGGTATCACTAAGTTTTTGAAATGCCCTTGATATAATCTGGAGACAGGCTGTTTTCACATGAAAGTATTCTAATGGAATTTAAGTAAGAAGCTCTTACTCTATCTACTAAATATGGTTTATGTTAGCTTCACCTTTCAAACTGCCTGAGGGCATGAAGTCTCCTGCAAATTTACAATGTATATACTATGAGGTGATACCTAATTCAGTTTATGCTATGGAAGTCTGATCCAGTTCCCACAGAAATAAATTAAAAACATTGTGTTGACTTAATGAAAATTGGATTTGACCCTAAAAGGGTGAGAGTCTCCTTATATGAACAGAAAGGAGAATATGGTATTTCTTTCAGTGTTTAAAGCAAGAATGAAAATTCAGGAATCTTTTATTAGTGAGAAGGAGAGCAATAAAGACATAATACCAGTGAAGTCAGCACAGATAAATTGATATAAATTATTTCAGATTAATTGTATCATTCTGACAAATAATGCAAAACTGTAGTAGCTATTACAGCCTCAGGTTAAAACCAAGACACAAAAATGTTTTGCATGATAGAGACTCTACTGCATTTACGAACATAAGAACATATATTTAGCTCAGCATTTTCATGTATTTCATTTTATACTTGCATTTATGATCCCATCTAGGTTTCCTACTTTTGTTTTCTTAGCAGCCATAAACTTGCTATACTCCTTGCTTAGGGATTTTATGAGCTATTATGGATTCTGCTTAGAAAATATATGTTTCAAACTCAACAGAACACTGCATGTAGGAATAAAGAGTTCCCTGAAAAAAAACTTGGCCACTTCAGTAGAGGTCCAGAGGTCCAGCTGTGCTCTGCATAAAATATGTTGGAGAAAACAGTCTTCCTGAAGCTTCTGGCTTGCTATTCTTTCTCCCTTGGATCTTCCAGAGTAAAGTACAGCATTTGAAAAAATTGAATTGTTCTGTGCTATTAAGACTGCGTGTGACTGGGCATCTTAGGCTACATGTAATTAGCTATGAAAACGTTCCTGATACCTTACAATAGCATGGATCAGACTGAAGCTATTACCACTGAGTGAGTGTGAAATGAAGTGGTACCCATTTGTTTCCTCCTCACTTAAAACTCTCTGCAGCGTTAATCTCTAATAGGATAATTATGTATGTAGATCCATCTTGTAACAAATCTGGTCCTTAGAATAAAAGTAATCATCATCAATTAAATGTGGAAGCATAATCTGTTACAGCTTCTAATACTTTTAGAAAAGACAGAGCAGTATACTTGTCCAGAATCTGGATTTTTGGAAAACCATGCTTAAGTCTAGCAACATTTGACTAGTAAACACCAGTAGAGAAAATAAAGTTGCTGAGCCTACAGTCAACTTACACATTTTTCCTAGCTAATTGATCTGGTTTTGCAAGTGAAAAAGTGTACCAGCCGTTAAACGGAGCTGTTCATCAGTAAGGTAGCTCCCATAACTGGGAACTACAAAGAAACAAGTAAATCACATGCTCATTTCAACTTCAAGGTTCTTCGTTAAAATGGCTACACGTTAAGCATGGAATATAAATAATAATTTTAGAAGAAAGGCAAATGAGACACTATTACTAAAAAGAGTGAATAACTGTGGACAGTAGCAGTGACCAGGAAAGATTTGCTGCTGCCCAACCCACAGCAGCCCAATCTCAGCAAAATCTGAAGCAAAGGCAAATTGCTCTGACTTTGGATTTGACTAGCAATAACAAAATAATCCAAATAATGTTAAGTTTCTCAGCACTAAATAACCTTAATTGCATTTTACTTCACTAATACAAACACGTATGCTTACCAAGGGGCAGATATACATTATGTTAAACAGTAAATTTATGTATTTATTTATATAATTATCAGTATCAGCAATCTATTTTAAAAAGCAAAGCTAAGGTAATGTAAAGTTTTGTATTTAGGATCTGTTCTACAGCCCACTGGAGTCAGATGCTGCCTCCCACTGTATCCCCAACACTAAACTGAGCCTTATTAATGTGAGATGTTTCATACCAGGGAATATAATTGTTCTCAGGTCTGTCTGCCATCCACTGATGTAGGTGAGAAAGCGATTACCAAAAATGTGATTCAAGCTCTTTACCAGATTTTACAGCTCTATATTGCTGGGAGGTTGTGGACAGTAGCAGTGACCAGGAAAGATTTGCTGCTGCCCAACCCACAGCAGCCCAATCTCAGCAAAATCTGAAGCAAAGGCAAATTGCCCTGACTTTTCCCACCTGCATTAGGCCAGTGATGAATTTTATGCCCATGGTTGTTGTGCCTGGTGGAGCCAGGGACCACACTGGTGCTTCCCAGCTGCACTGTGTCTTTTCCCCCTTCAAGAGAAGGATGGCCAGCCTGATACTGCTGACTGTGCAGCTTCAAGCATCTGCCAGCTCTCTTTAGCAATGGCGTGCTGCCAGTTGACTTAAGACCCAAACCCCAAATGAACTGTTAATGGATAGAGAGGGACAAGGTAAGAGTTAACGTGAAACATTTGAAATCATATTCCCCTATTTGAAAATTCTCCATAGATTTTGCTCAGTGAAAATGATTTGTGAAGGGAAAGAGATAATAGCTGTTTATAAAAGTGGCAGCATGTGTTACTACTGTGAAATAAGACCAAATCCTGATAAAAACCCAAATTATCTAAATTATGAGAGAGGCAGTTGAAGTTACAGCATTGACATTTACAATTGTAAATATTGGAATGAAGCAAATGAGTGAATAATGTCTTTCCACAAAACATTGCTCATAATTGACATTTTCAGTTCTTATTTTAACACCTTGTTGCATGTGAAATAGTATTGCAACATTAAAATATAAATTTCAAATTTGAAATGTTGGAAAAATAACTCCTCGCTAATTTGAGGAAAGATGTCAATGCCAAACAAAATTAACTCACCAGCAAAAAGCTGCTTCTCTTCAGTTATGGACGGACTGTGAAGAAATAAGAAGGTATTTGTAGAGAAGTAAACAGAGTTGGAGCAGGGCATTTATAGTTAGTATTATATGTTATATTTTGTCTGTGTTGTATTATGCCCATCAACTGCTGTGCCTCCAGTTTTCATCAGGGAAAGTCAGATTTGTTAATAAGAAGTATGTTTAATATTTAGTCTGCTGTAACCAAAGCCAGTTTTGCATTTCAAAGGGAATGATTGCATTTACCCCCTCATTAAACAAGGTATTTTTTCAGCTGGAGACAGGTTTCATATTTTGAAGTGTTGAATTTAAAACTAGTATCTTCTTACCTTGAGGATATTACCTACTGATTAAAAGAAGGATCCAGCTGAACTGGTCAAGTTACTTCGCATCTCTCCAAGATATCAGCACTCATAATCCGGGATTGATAATACCTGCCTCCTTCATGTAAAGATGGGGCAAGGTTTATTAGCTCTTTATAATTTTTAAATGAAGGATATTGATCCTGTGATGAGAGGAAGATTTTGTTCTTCCTCCCAGCCAGCATGAGACGGGTGTTTCACAGTCTGAAGCTGGTGTGCTTGAACTTTAGCCTATCAATCCACTGATTCAGTCAGACATTAAGCTAAAATAAGCAGCGTGTAGCTGAATATTTAAACATTGATACCTCTACTGTAAAGGGTGAGCTAATGCCAGATTAATTAGCTCCCATGAAGGTTAGGTTTTGCACTGAATAATGCATCTCTCTTGGGGCAGACCAGCTTTTTCTGAATTCTGCTGTTATGGATGGCTTTTCTCAGTCTATCATCACCTGAAGGTGAAGATTTTGCTGTAGTGTGATGTTTTTAGGGCTTAACATAATTTTTTACTTTTTACATTCATTGTCAGGAAGTACTTGCGCAAGACTTTAAAAACATGTTGTTTTCAGTGAAGAAGGTGTGTTTGTTTACTCTCAAATTGCTCTTGGACCTATAGGCCTTTTCCAGCTTAACAGTTATATCTGAATTACATTCCTGATTCCAAGCTTAAGCAGAAAAAGTAATTGCTAAGAGACTTCATGTACACACAGCTATTAGTTGTAATTAGAGCATAATACACAAGAAGGCTGACAGAGATTAAATTTTGTTATCTGGTCCCAATCAACTCACATGGACCAGGGTTGTAAACTTTATTTCCCATCACATGACTTCTCTGTAAACTCCTTAGTAGTCAGCCTTGAAAGACACCAGCTATAAACTACGTGCCCTATTAACTTTTCATAAATATTCAACTTTGGTTGTGATTTGCTGAGTGCCCTGTACTTCTTGTTCACTTTCAGCCTGGTGTAATTTCTCTTGAGAAACATTGATGAAAATGCAACCAAAAGCACTTGACACAATTTCCCTTTTTGATTCTGAGTGTAGTTGCTCTCAGTTTTACTCTGTTTGCACACGCCAAGGATTACTTGTCTTGAAGAATGCATTCTGCCTGTGAGGAAAGGCTCCCTGTTAACCACAACGTCTTTCCACAGTCTGTGACAATCTCCTCGAGTCATCCAGAAGTCTTTTGCCAGCCATTTCCATACTCAAGCATAGCATTAATATTGTGGTGGAAAACCTTATAAAAACAAAAGCTGTTGTCACTGGAAGCAATTAAGAAGCCCTCCTTCCCTACACATATCTGTAACTTCCCTGCTTCCCAGAAGACAGGTATTTCTAATTCTGTTTTAACCAGAAATAGATAGGAGTTATTTTTTGAAAGGTACTTTTTCGAGGTTTACTTTATCTCTAAGAGCCGTGGTATCAGCCGAGCACAAGCATGAAGTCTGGCAGTGTTTCATGTCTCCTAAAGAGAATTCATAGCACTGATCTCTCTAATCACAGCCCACCCAATACTGAGTGACAATACCAGCTTCACTTGCTTAAAAATAACAGCACCAATTGCTACATTCCTTAAAGTTTTTACAACATTTGATATTGAGACCACAAAATAGGAAGATAACTGGAAAATATAAGTGTATTTTTATAAGGCTTAACTTTGTTTATTATGGCATTATGTACACAGAATGCTTTCTGCAGACATGTCTCCAGCTTACGTATTATTTCTTTGCTTGCAGCCCTCCAAAGATTAGTGAGTATGTCAACATTGGTTTACACAAAAGCAGCCTCCAGGGCCAAGATGTGATGCTTGTAAGGCTGGAAATTCTACAGTAAAAACATCTTAAATACATGAGTGTGTCACTTTATTCTTAGCGTAAGTTAAAAAGCATTATCACAATATTTAAAATGTCAAATATTTTCCTTTCCTTTCCACTTTACAGGAAACTTGTCTCCATGCTCCTAAAGATTCCAGGGTTTCAGCAATTTTCAAAAGCTTCTCTGCAAAAATTTCCAATTTTGTTCCCTTCTGTTTGCCAGGCAGGATTCCTGTTTCCCTTTTCTTGCTGTAGCCACAGAAGCCAACCTGGTTGCCTTTATGAGTTTGTATGAGCAAGATTGTGCAGAGGCAGTCAGACAAATGAACCTACCAGGGAATGGACAGAGCCAAAGAGCATCAAATAAATTTGAGCCTGCTATTCTCTCTGATCTCATCTTTCAGCTCACTGATTGCTGTAAGGCCAACTCATTTGAGTTTCTCCTGCTATGGGAACTAAGACATTCAGGCACTGTGCAACACCATGCTCATTGTTTGTAGGTTCCCTGTGATCAAACCATAAGGGAAATTGGAACACATGCATTTT
>VZRU01013715.1:197599-213824 GCA_013398155.1 Pedionomus torquatus | reverse complement strand
GGGGGGGGTGTTTTGTTTGTGGTTTGTTTGTTTGTTTGTTTGTTTGTTTGTTTGTTTGTTTGTTGTTGGTTTTTTTCACTGGTTGGACTAGATGATCTTAAGAGGTCCCTTCCAACCTAGGTGATTCTGTGTTTCTGTAATCAAGCCTCTGTATTTTTCTCACAATAAACACCAGACATTTTTGTTGGGAAAGGCATAGAAGTCAGTTTCTTTGCCTCAAAGTTCAGGAGAAAACACGGGGCCTTGCCTGTCCTGTTCATCCTTTGGGGACAGATACTGGGCCATGATTAGATGTATTGCAGATAAAAAATGTAGAGTGTTGCATATGGAGATGAACACAGAGAACAGTCCTTAGGTATTTACTCCACAGCCAGACTGGGAGGTGAAATGTGAAGGAAGTATTTGCACAATTACAAAGCAGACACAGAAAAGGAAGTAGAAATCTTGTCACGTGTAGTTCAAATTCACAGGTAAGCACATCTGAACCAGGGATTTTCTTCATCTGGGGGATGATATGGGAATGGCAAGGTGAATGGAAGTGGTAAAATAGCTGTTTGTGTCACTGGGAGACAGTCTGTGCCGGACAGGGCTGTGCAGGCATCGCTCCCAGAAAGGATCTGCTCCCTTCAGGCTCTCCATACCATTGTCCCCAGATCAGAGACCAAGAGGGTCAACCACTTGTAGCTACTTGTGCTCAAGGATTATTATTTCTAGATGACATAAAGTAATATAGAGCAAGAAATTACCTGATTAAGTACTCTGCTGCATTCTCCAGTCTAAGCCGATCTTTGAGAGTGGGCATTCTTCCACACAGCAGCTGAAGGATTTGCTGTTCAGAGATATAAAACATGCAATATAACACTACAACTCGCACAATATAATAGCTTAATTCAAAACTTCCTGCAGTTAGTGGAATGACTCCCATAGATTTCAAGGGGATTTTGCTCAACCTCAGAGTACCAGATTTTTCCAAAGATATTTAGATGCTTAATGAGATTTTCAAAAGTATCTTAATAGATTAAGCATCTAGTTGCACTGAAATTCAGGCACCTAATTTTCCTTTCATTAGATTTTTCTTTTGAAAATGCAATGCCCAGGTGCCAGCTGTGTTTCTAGGGACACAAGGATCTCTGAAAATTGGACTCTTAGCAATGTGCCCAAGAGCACATGCCATGTCAGTGAGCAAATTAAGGACCACCAGCTCTGTCATCTCTGTACAGGCTGTGGCTCTCTTTTGAAGCTCACCTGGACAACCTTGGGTGTTAATGAAATTTCAGTGCATGAGTATATCTGGTTGACATGAATAAAAATAACTGTAAATAAAAATATCAAAAGTAACTCCTCGTACTCTCCATCACACATTAAGTTTTATGGAAGAAAAGATACATATTTGTAATTATTACTCATGGAGGTAGAAAAGGAAAATCTTAATTCCACTTTTAGTTTTGACTCTAAAAGTCTGAATTAATTTATTTTTATCTCCTCTGGAGGTCTTTTTTTATTTTCCATAGTGGCTGAAAACCTCCTGTACATCATATTTACTTCCTATTAATTTAATTTTTAAATCCTTCCTTAAAAGCTCTGTGTCCTGTACTCCCACCTATTTTTCACAGAAACTTTTACCATGAAAAAAAGAGGAGCAGGCAGAGTTAGGGTAAATGATACCACTTTATTTAACTTGGCCTCTGCATGGACCTATGTATTTGTTTACGATTTGCAAGGTTTCTGCTTTCCTCCAGGCATAAAATGGTTGCTAAGCAGTAGATCACTTTTAAAAAGGCAAACCAGGACCTGATCCTGCGCTGACTTGTGCATGTGGTTATTTACAGGGTTATGCCAAGGAACAGGAAGAAACTAACCTATACGTACCTCCCACCTAAACACTAATATGTGTTTCTTTATAATCCATGCAGGTGTGTACATGTGTGTATATATATATGTTCACACAGATAAAAAGAAATTATGTTTGCATTCCTGTATGTATTTCTGGGCACATTGTTACAATTTGACTTAAAATCTACTATCTGTCCTCTTAAATGAATTAATAATTGCCTAAGTTGTGATGCTGGTATGAAGCTGAGCCACTGATTTTTGCCTTAGAAAAGTCCATCATAAAAACTTTGTACCACATTTGGGTTGAGTTTCTTACCAGACTTCAAACATAAAAATGAAACAGTTTGAAAAAAAACCAAGAGATTAATAATGTACACAAGAACTATCAAGTAATGTCTCAGCCTTTCTTGTGTTGCCATATCTCTGCCATTATTTTTACTAAAAATTACTCATTTGTTGAAATATATGCAAATATGCAAATGTGCAAGATGCATGAAACTGTAAAAACATTTGGAGATATCACTCATTAATCCTTCACTGATTTTTTACATTTGATCTTGAAAACAGTGTTCAGGAGGATACATGCCATCTTCTCAGCTCATAAAACAGACCAAAAGCTGTAGAGGGCATGAGTGCAAATATACAGATTTTGTACATTTATCATATTAATATAATACAATATGATATATGGATATCATGTAATTTTAGATGTGCAGGTAATGTGACACCAGCAAAACCAATCCAAACTGCTGGAAAGCCTGTTTCCAAGTATTACCTAGGATTGGTTTGCTTTTGATCTTCAGAGTGCTTTATATGCTTTACATAATTCTCAGTATTGCTCTTGAGAGATAAGTCATAGAATCATAGAACCATAGAATGGTTTGGCTTGGAAAGGACCTTAAAGATCATCGAGTTCCAACCCCCCTGCCCTGGGCAAGGACACCTCCCACTAGACCACGTTGCTCAAAGCCCCATCCAGCCTGGCCTTGAACACCTCCAGGGATGGGGCATCCACAACTCCTCTGGGTGACCTGTTCCAATGTCTCACCACCTTCACAGTAAACAATTTCTTTCTAGTATCTAATCTAAATCTTCCCTCTTTCAGTTTGAAAACACTACCCCACATCCTATTGCTGCACTCCCTGATAAGGAGTCCCTCCTCATCTTTCTTGTAGGCTCCCTTCAGATACTGGAAGGCTGCTACTAGGTCTCCCCAGACCCTTCTCTTCTACAGACTGAACAACTACAGCTCTCTCAGCTGATCTTCATAGGAGAGATGCTCCAGCCCTCTCATCATCTTCATGGTCCTTTGCTGGACCCATTCCAACAGGTCCATGTCCTTCTCGTGTTGAGGACTCCAAAGCTGGAGGCAGTACTCCAGGTGGGGTCTCACGAGAGTGGAGTAAAGGGGTAGAATCAGCTCTCTCATCCTGCTGGCCACACTTCCTTTGATGCAGACCAGGATGTGGTTGGCTTTCCAGGCTGTCAGCATGCACTGCTGGCTCATGTTGAGCTTCTCATCCATGAGCACTCACAATTCCTTCTTCTCAGAACTGTTTCCAACCATTGTCCTCCCAATTTGTGCCTGGGATTGCTATGTCTCAGATACAGGACCCTGCATTTGCTTTCGTTGAAGGTGTTGAACTTAGTTGAGCTTGGTTTGCACAGGCTCACCTCTCAAGCCTGTCAACGTCCCTCTGGATGGCATCCCTTCCTTTGGTTGCTGGTACAGCACCTGATAAGCCAGTCAAAGCACTGCAGTGAGTTTTTTAAATCTGAAAGAGGGAATTAGATTGAAGAGGGGTGTCATAAATTCCTCATTTCATGAGCTTTGTGGTAAGTAGGCCTGACTGTAACCCATAAAGCTAATGCATAAAATTCCCTGGATATGGCGCAGATTGCCAGATGACTTGGGAGGAATCATATGGTTTATCCGCATCTTGTTTTCTTTGTGTGTATAATGCAGTGGTCTGGCTCAGCTCTGTAGGCTCTGGGAGATACTGCGATAATAAACAGAGCCACACATACGTGCCAGACTGCTCCATCTGGGGATCACGGCAGGGTTACACACAAACACACACACTTAGACAACCCTATTTTCAGATCACTGTGCTCTGTCTTCCCTCTGTCACCATCTGCATCTTTGTGGCAAATCACAGAGCCACTAGTGTTCAATGTCATGGAGCTGAACACGTTCAAGCGTAGCAACAATGTCTGACAAGGAACAAGGCAATTTTTCAAGCAAGCCTCTCCCACTCTGTCATTCCATTTCTTTTTTATAAAAACCATACACTAATTGAATGCTTCTTTGTACCACTGGAGGAGTTTTGCGCATCAAAACAAAAGGCTGTGCCTTCAGTCTTGTCCAAAAGAGTCCCTGTATGTGATCCCAGGGACCCAGAAGAGGAATGAGATGACATTTCAGAAGAGCACAAAGAGTTCCCTTTGGAGGTATATATAGGTCAGGTTAGATCCCTGGCATAAAAGTTGGAGGAAAACAAAACTAAGTTCAAAAGCAGTTACACAGGGACCAGGTTGTTACACCTCTGTTTGAAATATTACAGGAAGGGGACAAGAAAAAATTGGTCTTAATCATCAGTTATTTTTCTAATCCAGATGAGATTACATAAAACAATTGAATGAGAATTTCAGTCTCACCCTGTATCTGTGTTTATTATTTTTTCCAGTATACCCACTTTCATAGGCTTCAATGCTAAATTACATATGTATGAACACATTCTCCAAAAAGTTGGGGTGTAGCCTAAACATCTCAATTTTTCCCACTGCTGCTAAAATTAATTAGCTTCTACAAGGTGTTCTAGTAACCAATATCTTAACAACTCTGATGCCTAACTTAGTCAAGGGAAGGTCTAGACTGCTTGGTTATAAAAAAAAAATGTGTTTCACTATTGCTTAAATAAGATGATTCTATTACCTCCAATCTGAATTTTAGATGTATGTAATCATTACTTCTCCTGTTTTCTGTAACATTGTGTCAATGTCAGAGTTTAATACAACTTCACAACACAAGCATCTTAGCATATAAAAACTTAATGTTTTGACCAAAACTGCAGTTCTTGGCAAAATTTATTGCTGTTTCTCTTTTGTGTTGAAAAAAGCCAACTGATTTAAAGTATATTTTTAAAAAGCCAGTGGGAAGTTAAAAAGAGAAGTCATACACATGACTCATGGTCCTGGAAACAGCTGTACTGCTTTTGGTGACAAAGGGCTGGTTTTATGCCTAATTTAACTTCAGGAAAATCAATATGCAGGAAACATAGTGAGTCAGAAAAGATATTTCACCCAAAATTTCAAAAATAATAGAAGCTGTCTCATCTTATATCTTTAAATGGGGGTTCTTTGTCCCTCAAAATATCTTACTTTGTCTCATGTCCTTAGAAAAGGATAATTGACATGTTTGCAGTAGATTGGGTCACTTTGGAACAGGATAAACCAGATAGGCTCAAAGTTAATCATGGCTACATCATGAGTCCTTAACAATTTCAGTAAAGAGTATGTTAGTCAATTAAAAAATGCCAAAATTCCAAGTTGCACCCAGCCTAACTGCAGGCATCTTCATGAGAGATAAAAAGGACTATATGGTACAACTGCATCTCTACAGCAGCTACATTACTCTGGACTTCAATCTCCAGAGATCCCTGAAAGTCCTCTCAAAACCACTCATTTCTACATCCATGTTCTAAGAAAACCAGAGCAAGAATGCTAGTTGTCTTTCTTAGGCACAAATTCTATCTGATATAAAAAAATTTGGATTCTAAAAGAGTAACCTCTAATTCAATATGTATTTGAAATGATTGATTATATGCCTGGCTGCAGTTTGTTTCCCAAGACCTTAACAATGGCTTATCTTATGTTTATTGTTACAATATTCTGTTCACATACTACTGGATAGTGAACTACTCAAAACTAAAGCAAATCAAAATATCTGAGATATACATTTAGCAACCTTGGGCCTATTTATATTGCGGGTATAAGAAATGCCCTTTAGGCCAATGGTGCCTCTCACCCAGGTTTCTGCCTCCAACAGTGACAACGAAAAATATTAATTTGGGAAAGCCCATGAGTCTGACCACTTTTTGGGGTCCTTCCTACTGCTGAACACCCACAACCATATTAGGGATGTTAGAGGATACACCTCTGCCAATTCCTTGTAGTAGCTATTGATGTACCTGCCATCCATTAATTTGTCTTATCCCATTTTAAACTGGCTTCCATCAGCCCTTCTTGATACAAATTGCAGAACTTCACTACATGCCATTTAAAGAAGTACTTTCTTCAATCAAAGTTTTGAACCTACCTCTTACTTGTTGCAACTTATGCCCCCTACTACTGAAGGATTTAGTGAATAACAATTCATCATTCACCCACCACCCCTGTTGCTTTTACTTATTTTGCTCTACTGATAATAAAAGAACTACAAATAGTCACTTTATGGTATGGCACCGCTTTTGCCGCCTTCTGGTCTTCTGGGGCAATGGACTTAAGTTGGAGAAGGACAGATTTAAGTTGAATATTAGAAAAAATTTCTTTACTCTGAGGGTGGTGGAACACTGGAACAGGTTGCCCACGGAGGTGGTTGAGGCCTCTTCCCTGGAGACATTCAAGGTGAAGCTCAACGAGGCCCTGGGCCACTTGGTCTAGTTGGGGGTGTCCCTGCGACTGTGGGGAGGTTGGACTAGATGACCTTTGGAGGTCCCTTCCGGCCTGGATGATTTTATGATTCTATGATTCTAAATATCAAGCCAGTGATATCTAGGGATGGGCTGTAGTAGTAAAAGTACATGTAAGAATTGCAAGCAAGTGATCCACTCCCATGCAAACTGTTGAATGACTCGGGTTGAAAAAACAGAAAAATCTCCTCAGAAAAACAGTTGTTTCTTAGCTTAGGTAATTATTAATTTCTTAGCTTAGGTAATGCATTATCCTGCATTACATCATGTCCCAGAAAATTGCACTGGTGTCATGGGGGAGACGGGGTCCTTCTAGATACAGCAGCAGCTGCGTGCACAGCACAGGTGGTCTCAAATAGGAGAGCAGGTTTCTGCATCCACTGCAGGTCAGTGGGTTTGTAGAGGAATTACAACTAATTTCACCAGCTGCTTCTCCAACCTAAACTCTGAGTAAAGGAGGGAGGCAGCAAGTAGCCTGTGAGCGTACAGAGAGAGTTCAGAAGTGAGCAGTGTTGAAAGGTTTAGTAATAAATGAAGAGTTTGAGACATCAGAGGTAGAGGTATGCCTGGGGATGTGAATGGAGACTGGAAAAAATGGCCGTGGATAATAATGAGCTAAGCAAGTCCAAAGTCATGGAGGAGTCAGGACTGGCAGGGTCGAATTCGTGAAGAGAATCAGTTTATGGATGAAGATGAATTGAGTCTGTAGGTCAAAAGAATAAAGAAAAAACAGTTGAAAGGAAAGACGTCACAAAGTGTTAAATAACATTGCCTTCATTCTGGTTTTGTTGTTGTTGTTGCTGTTGAGTTGCTTTTATTTTGGTTTGATTTTGTTAATTCTGAGATTCAGAAGTCCTTGAAAGCTTGAAATGTGTTTCCCTTCTCAACACTGTGGCTGCAAGTTTAGAAGTGGTTATGCCACTTTCCCTTTCCCACCAAACACACTTGAGTTATTTGTTTTTAAACAAAAGGAAAAGATAAGGCATCCCCATCAAAGTACAAGAGTAAAGCCGCTGGTGATTGTTCTCTCTAATGATGAAGCTGTACCTTATCAATTACCTTGGTTTTTGCCAAGTCATACAAAAGCAGACAATGAAAATTACTGAAGAAAAGACATTCAGAAGACAGACCATAAATGAACAAGAGAAAACCAGAGAAATGACAAGAGGCAGCAATCTAGAGATGAAGACAGATTATCAGTTAACTTCTTTGGGGGAAATCCAAGACAACATTCTCAGTCTCTTTTCAGAACTTCAGGGCTCGGTGCTACAAAGCAGAAATGTTTCTTTGGACTGATATAAAATGAGCATCTGCTTTGTTTACTCTAGTAACTATCAGAATTCACAAAAGCTGAATACACACTGTGTATATTGGAGTGGTTGTATGTTTTGTTTGGTCTGTGTGTATTGTCTGAACGCTGCTTGTATAAAACCACTAACACCTTTCCCTCTTTTTCCTAAATACGTATCATTCCTATTGTTAGAGACTTGCATGATAATTAAAAATGTAAAACTGTAAGTAAACCATGCTGCAATCACCTGAGTAATTTGATTCAAAGCAACTCACAGGGCTGATGGGATAAGTGAAGTAAATGTTACTAATGTCCCTTATTTCAGAAAATTACCCAAGGGGCCACTTCCTGTTCCCACAGAGTTCAAAGTTAAACACATTTTTAACTATTATAGGAGTAGGAATTTGACTGGTAGGGGTGACTGAAGAGCTGTGAAACTGGAATAAAATACAAATTAGTATCACACATCAGTAATTATCTTGGCACCATAAACATTTTTATATCAGCATGTTACAAAGTCTTTGTGTTAGGTATGATAATAAAATAATCAAGTCCTTAATGTGAGTATCAAAATACCATATTTCATCTCAATAAAAATTGAGTTTATTCTTCAACTTCCTCTCCTGAATATCCTGGTATGCTAACATACAACACATAAGAACAACACTATGTGTTGCACATATATGTATTTTTTTAAAGAAATATGCTGGTCATTTCACCACACTGTTTGTCCAGATAACAACACTATTAATAGAGTAGTGTAACACGAGGTGGCCTGTAGCATTTCTCATTTACTGTGCTAAAAGGAGGGAGCCAAAAAGTGAAATGTATGACCTTACAATGGAATTTGCTGCCCTTGGAAAAGCAGATACACGTGACACTGAATGTACATTACATACTCCTGCTGCATTTAGTTTATTCTAATCAGCAGCCATCATGCAGCCTTTTTATCTCCTCTCAAGACTGTGCAGTAATACCAATTCTTGAAGGGACACTGGTGTTGCAGAAAAAGTAGTTTCTTGCTCCAGATGTACTCCTTTACAGTTTCCCCTGGTGCTGCTCTATCTTCCATAAATCTTTTAGTGCTCGTCCTATTTACACTTGTGTGCATGTTTTCAAAGTGCGTGGTATTTTGATGATGCAGATTTTCTTTGACTGCATTACAAGAAGTTGGCAACCTAATGTTGCTTTTGTACATGAACTGATTCCTGATTAAATTGATATGTGGGCTGACTAGCTATAAAATAAGGCCATTTTGTTCCTTTTTACTTAAATTGAATATTCTCATTAAGCAGAAACTTGCAGTTACTTGTGTTTAATGGGACAACTTCCTTAATACAAGCAGGTCACACTATGGACATTAAATATGAACATTTCCGTTTAATTGTGAGAGGTTTGGTCATATTAGAATTCCAATCAGAAGCTACCAGCCAAATACTAAACAAATAAAAGGTGGAAAGAGTGATCTGATCAGTTTTCAAAGAACATTAAAGTGAATCCCACTGCAACAAGGTGTATAATAAAGTCCTTAAAGCCCCTAATGATTGTAGCATTCCTTAAACAGACCCTATCCCCCATGTCCTTTTGGCAAGCCACAGCCTCTTCAAGGTTCCATGGCAAAGAAAAAGGTGCTGCAGACACAGGTAGTTGCCACACCAGCAGAACAGAGGAGGTCTAGGCAGCAAAGATCCAGCCCCTGTGCAGAGCTCAGGACAGAGTGCTTGGGTCAATATGCTGGAATTACCAACCCTATAGTCAGGGCTGAGCTGGAAGCAGGTTTGGCTCAGCACAAACAGCTGTTAAAACCACAGGCAGTTCTCCAACCTGCCCTTAAATGACATTCCCATCATTTGCTTTCTGCTGCAGTTTCTTATTATTATTCCCTCCCAGGTATTTCAGGTCACCCCTACAACAGCGTGTCACCCATTGGACACTCACCATATGCTGCATTTGCAAAAGTCCCACAAAAATCCAATGAGTACAGACTGCCCCGATTTTCATTTTACTGTATTCTCTGTAGATTCAAGAGTTGGGAAGCTTAGTTTCTGTCAGTGTGGCCAGTTCTTGCACTTTTGTGATCTCAGGCAAATCAGCCAGTTCTCTTCATGCAGTCTGCTCATCTGTGAAAACAAACAAACAGCAAGAAAAAGCAAAGCATAAATATAATATAAATATGAGGTCTTCAAACAGAAACTGTAACAGAAATGCAAAGTATTATGACTCATGTGGAAGACACAATTTCAACACAAATTCTGATGGCTAAATTCTACCTTCAGTTCAGAGAGATCTCATTTTGATGAAAGCATTCTTCAGTCCCGTCAAAACCTACAATCTATGGCAGGCCACTTACCAATGTTTGCGGAAACAAATCATATCAATGAAAGAGACCTGTCCCAAATGTTAAACAAAAACCCCTCATGTTTAATGAACTCATGACATTGATGAAATCAAAGACAATGTACATAGGGAAGAGTTATTTTTTCAGACATTGTGAAGCTGCAGCATAATACAGAGTGAGGACACAGTTATAACAAATTTCTGTGTTCTTTGGAATAAATTATGAATTTTTAAGATTAGGTCATTGCTCTTAATCAAGAAACAACACAACTCTTCTTCGGCTTGTCCCTGTGCACATCTGAAAAACAATCCTTTTTAAAGGAAGATTTCTCATTAACCTTTTGCCTCCTTGCTAGCATGGATATACAACAGAAAAAGCAATCCTTTCACAGAACATAAAGGTTTTTCTACATTTTTATTTTATTTTTTTTAAATTAAGTTAGTCATAGCATTATTGTGGCTAAAACATATCAGTGGAGTTAAAGTAACCTTAGGAAGAATGCTACTCTTCTGCTTGTGCAGAGATTACAAATGCATAACCCAGCTCTTAAATCAGTTTTGTTCTCATTAGCTTTAGATGTTAGCATTAATTAAAAAACAAACAAACAAACAAACAAACAAAAACAACAAAAAAAAACTGAAGGACACCGCGTTCCTTCTGCAAAAGCTGAAAAAAGAACTTTGCTTGAAAAAAAAAACACCAAAACTGGAGCTTTGGACATACCAGTACAAATTTTTGGTCCTTGCCTACATTTTCTGAGGTCATGGTAGCACAGGATGTTCAATTCTCTTTTACTTTCAGAGAAAAACAGACAAAACACTACCTGGTCTCACTTCCTGCACTCCCTGCTTTTATGTTATTTTAAAAGCTAACGTGTCTCAGCGGTGGAGATAACAGACAGTGTGTTCCCCACAGCCACAGGAATGAAAATGGTCTGTCTCGGAGCGCAGACAGGATCTCCCAATCTGTTAGGATGGCACTGTGCCTGCTACCAATGTTGAATTCTAGTGTTTCCAATTACAGTCACCACTTAACGACCAGATTAGGGATTTAAAAGTCTGCAGAACCATAAGTGACATGCCACTGGCAAGAAGCAGCCTTTTCCAGTTGTGGTGACATAATAGGAATCACCGATCCATTGGCACAAGAGGCAGCTGCTGGGACACAACACATGGCCTTTCTTTCACCTCTGTGACCGCACACTAACATAGCTTTTGTTTGGGTTGCAGGCAATTAGGTGTTTGCTTGTTTGTTTTCCAGAGATTTCTAAGTGATACCATAGCTGTTATTTGAAGAAACAGTCCCATCATTGAAAATGTCTAAATTATTTTTCTTTATATTTTAATTTTTTGTTAGGACCATGAGTGACAGTAATGATGTAGTTTTTTGGGGGGGCTAAGGGGAGGGAAAAAGAGAGATGAAGGAAAAGGCAATTGGGAGCTACCAGACTGCAGTACAGCCAACACAATATTTTATGAATGCACCACCAAGGACAAATAGTACAAAGCTCTTACTTACATGCACAGTCAGAAGCTGGCAGAAAGCTTAAGGGTCATGAAGGCAAACAATTTAAGGGCAAACTGGTTTACAGCCTTTTATTATTAACACTGAACAGGATGTTTCAGCCAAAGAAACTATTGTCCTTATGGAAGCAAGGAGGACATACATGTGCATGGAACAAGTCAGCGTTTTCATGAAGAACAAGTAGACGATATTCGCATATATCATCATCCAGCAACCATAAATTAATACAGCTGGAAAACATGGGAGAGATCATTTAGTTTAAACTAGGCTTCCAGTTCTAAAGAACCAAAATCCAGGGAAATACAAAAAATACAGGAAAGCTATAAACTAGGCCTTTTTCTAAAGGCTGATTCCTGATCCAGCCATTAGATTAGGATTCCCTTGTGTGTGTGTTCTTGAACATGCACAGTCCAAAGGACCAGACTTTAAGCAAGTCTCCGTAATACATCCCACCACATTTGTTGGGGAATCAGACCTGAATATCAAATTTTGATTTGTTTGCTCAGAGAATGATGATAGGACAAATACTGCTTTGTGAACATTCTCATTCAGTTTACATACACACATCCATACTTTCAAATTGATGTTACATCTGGGTTAAATACTGTGACAATTGCCCCAAACCAAGCAAAAATAACTTGTAATATAAATTAAGGTAGCGTCTCCATGCACAGAATATGTGTACTGAAAGTTGCCTGGTGAGAACTGTCTTCAAAGAGCTATAAAAGTCACATTTTTTCAAAAATTGTAGCTATTTTTTCTATGCAATTCCTATTTTCAGCCAGGAGCTCCCATGATGGTCCATCCTAAAAGCTCTGGTTTTGAGATCCCAGGACTGCTCCTTCAAGGACAGGTAGTCAGAATAGGTGGGGTTTTTTTAAGACATTAACTAGTGGCTCTGTCAGAATCCTCTGTATTTCTCCTATGGATTTCATCCAACATAATTAATTAAAATGTCAAAAAGACTTCTGTTTCCTTAATTGAAATTAGACAAGACAGAATTTATAACCTTGGTGTGGAAGAGTTTCTGGTTTTCCATCCAAAACAAAACTATTTGCAATAAAGGAAGGTCACTGTGGTGGAAGAATGGTGTCTCCTGAAATGGAAAAGGAAAGTTGTTTACACTGCTTAAGAAAGATGAGCAGAAAATTGTGACTTAAGGCCACAACTATTAAAACTGGGTCTTTTAATACTCTTTGATCCTGCATGTAAATTTCCTACAATCTTTGCTCCCAAGTACAAAAGTCATCCAAGATGATCATGGCTTTGCCTAAGACCAGGGAAAGGAAAGGAGACGAACTGCCTTCCTCAGAGTAGCTGTTATCAGACAGCCAGATGGCAAGAGACCCGCCAGAATTTACAGGAAACAGTCCAATGCAGATCATTCATGCCAACACAGACTCTACACCCTAAACACCATTAAAATGTGACTGCTAAGGACTCTGACAGCCAAGGCACCAACAGAACATGTTCTACACAAGGATTTCTGTAACCATAATAAATTACTGAAAACCATTGCAAAATGCAGCAAGGAAAAGTTATGGAATTAGTAGATTGGTATATGTGATAATTACAGAGAGCACAAGTAACCTTCAACTGTAATACATTATATATATATATATATATATTAAATTTAGACTTAATAGATCACAGAAACACAGAATCACAGAATGATATGGGGTTGGAAGGAACCACTGAAGATCATCTAGTCCAACTCTCCTGCCAAAACAGGTCCACCTAGAGCAGGTTGCACGTAAATGTGTCCAGGCAGGTTTTGAATGTCTCCACAGATGGAGACTCCACCACCTCTCTGGGCAGCCTCTTCCAGGGCTCTGCCACAAACTTCCTCCTCAAGTTTAGATGGAACTTCTTATCTCCAGACTAAAAAGACCCAAGTCCCTCAGCCTCTCCTCGTAAGAGAGATGTTCTAGGCCCCTAATCATCTCTGTAGCCCTAATCCTCTTTGTAGCCTTAAATTGCTTTCAGTTTCGTGAACTATGTTGTTCATCCACAAAACCAATTTTCTTTTTAAAAGAAAACCATGGGCCAGATCCTTAATGGTAGCATACCTCACTCAGATGGTGTACTTTGCTGAGCTATACTAATCTGTACTCAAAGAGAAATGCTACATAATGCTAGATTTAAAGATTTATTGTTGAGTTGCTTACATGAAAATAGGTCTTGTTCTTATTTCTAGGACTAACATTTTTTTTCTGCAGTTTTTCCATTTTTAATGCAGCAATCCAAGCCATGTATTTTGCTTTCACCAAATATAGTACTTTCCCCTCTCAGGTGGTCTTCGTGACTATGCTTTGGTAGAAGCAAAGTTTAAAGCCCTTGCAACATCCAGAGTTAACAAATTCAGTCTTTCCTTTAGACATTAGATCTTTAGCTGAGACATCTGGAGGCCCTTACAATGAGACAGGGACAAGCAGAAGAGCCATGTCAGAGCCAGTGACACCTACAAACTGCTTGACTGAGGAGTAACACACCATTTGTAAGAGAAAACAAGAGGGCTTTCCAGGAGAGGGCTTTCCATTCATCAATTTAAAAGACTGTGTGTGTTACGGTGGGAGACAACAGGTATGTAGAACATCCAGAGCCTCCACAAGCACAACTTTACTCATTTTTTTCTAAATACAGCATTGTTAAAGAAGTGGCTTTGTTAAAGAAGTGTTCTCAACATCTTACGAACCCTGTTACAGGGTAGGACAGTTGTCAAACCAGGAGATCTAAGACCCTAATGAACATCCCAGCTCTGCTGGTTGCACATGTGCTAACTAGTCCTTCTGGCTTACCTCCCAGTAGCTCAGTCATCTGGTATCAACTCAGTCCCACTGGTCCCTTTCAATAAAGTGTTCTTCTTCAGAATTCAATTAAGATTTAGTGTAAGTTTCATTGGGAAGGATTGCACAGTACCTAGAAAATCGAAATAAACTTATTTGCATGTTATAGAAGTCTTTTCCACCATCATAGGAAATATA
The DNA here is from genome assembly GCA_013398155.1 of Pedionomus torquatus. Classification (NCBI taxonomy): domain Eukaryota; kingdom Metazoa; phylum Chordata; class Aves; order Charadriiformes; family Pedionomidae; genus Pedionomus; species Pedionomus torquatus. The sequence continues at coordinate 199,163 of VZRU01013715.1, read as the reverse complement.
GTCACATCTCAGTTGGAGCAATGGTGTTTTAATGATGTAAACTAATTTTGTGTTCGTTACAAAGCAGGCAGCAGAGAAAAAAACCTTTTTTCAGAGGGAGGTGAGTTTGAATGACCAGAATGCAACTGGCCCAAAAGAGATGCTGCCTGAGCTCCCAGCCTAGCCGGTTCACAAAACCCCAAACATGGAACCCTATCAGGGGGAAAAGAACTGGAAACACCCATCAGTTAACTCTGTGCTGCCGGAAAGATACCATACTTGCCTTTTGACATAACTAGCAGTGGCTGATAATGAAAATTAATGGTGATTCATAAAGACATATCCTTTCCTAAGAATACGGGAACAGCAGCTTGCGTAATCCTGAAATTTACTTAATTAAAGAACGTTCCCAGCACTGTTTCATTTGATCACAGTTCTTGTCTTTTTTCTTCACCTCCCCCTCCCTCCCAGCTTTACCACAAGTGCCTTTGATTAGCACATAAGAAGCTTCATTCAAAAAGAAAGCAAAGAGAGGGAAGGTAGGCACTGAGGTGTGGCTGGTGATATAAAAATTCAAAGGAGGAGGGAGTGGAAACGTATCAGAGAGAGGTGAGAAGTTGAGATGGTCCTGTTTGCTGCCGGCAAAATGATAAGCTGAAGAGAGGGCCCAGCTGCAGCATAGGCACTGTGCTGTTATATATATCTCCAGAGATGGTGGGATTTGCAACAGTGAGGAACATGTCTATAGCTTAATGCCTCTGCTCACTTCTGATGACACAAGACCAATACTTTCAGTATTTTGAAGCACTTTCTGCTTGAAACCTCAGAATCATCCAACTTTGTTGTTTTGAAACCTGCTTCACGGCTATTCTGGAAGAATATTAGGGAAATGGGTAGTCACCATATACATCATATACGTTTGCCAGCTCAGGCACTGAAGCTGTATTTAACATAGTCTCCTACAAGTTTCCTAGCTTCTTCTGACCAAGGCAACCTATGAAACCAGGAGGAAGCAGGAGGGGAAATTGTATCCCAGCCTTCCAGGTGACCTTGGCGATTTAAATCAGGAAGCCAGGGAGGGACCTCAGCCCTCATCCAGGACCATGTTTTATTTATGGCGACACCGCAGCAGCGCCCGGGGCCCGGCCAATGAATCAGAAACCCATCGCTCTCTCTCGTGCAAACACACAGCAAACAGACGAGACTTCAAACACCCCTCCTTTATCTACCAGCAGCGGTATTTTAAAACTATGTTGCCTAGCAAGAGAAGATTTACTGTGAAAAGTTGGGGCGGCGGGGGGAAGGGTAGGTTTCTCATCCAAGTGCGAAAACGCTTTTCCCAGAAGGATTTTGGGGGCGTTGGGGCCGGACCCAGGGACACGCTGCCAGGGAGAGTTCCCAGCAGTAAAAGGTGGCGTTTTGTGGTAAAGCGGGCCGCCTGCCTGCGCACGGAGGCCTCCAAGAACAGATCCCAGCGATGAGAGGTCACTGAGGAGAAAAAGCATCGCCAGGGCTGAAAAAACAGAACGATGGGATCAGGCGGGCCCGTCGCCGGGAACCACCCAGGGCAACGCAGGCCGGGCCC
>VZRU01013715.1:178221-196712 GCA_013398155.1 Pedionomus torquatus | reverse complement strand
AAGAACGTGCTGACAGCTGGTCGCCAATGTCATGACCCTCCCTGTGATCTCTACCACTTCTAGGAAATGGGAGATAATGCAGCGTAAACAGTGGCTGTCAGTCTACATTAGTGCTTCTGGAGAAAGGTGATGAGTGTGAATGACCAGAAGGGTTGGTAGTTTTTGGGGTTGTTTTTTTTTCTTGGGGGGGAGGGACAGGGACAGAATTTTCTATCAACTTTTCAGATGTGCTTCAAGGTAGAAAATACCTTCGCATCGGCAGCTTCACTGTTATTCCCAGGACTCCCATAGACATAAAACTGAGTTGGTTGCAGTTTCATGCAGGGTGAAAAACCGTTGACAAAGTGAGAAGCAAGACATCCCAGTTATTTACTAAGGAGAACGGTAATAAGAAAGACTGAGCAATGATAAGACTAGTGGAAATTCAGTATCGTGTCATTTTCCTTATTTGTTGTGGTTTGTGAAGAGGAGGATTTTTTTGTTTGGAGTGATGAGTGTGTAGACATTCCATTTATTCTCCTCTGCTAGGGATCTGCAAAATAAGAAACCAAGCAGGATGCAGTGCGTTGAGGGTGAGATTGGTTTAATTTTAGAAAGCGGATTTTGTAGGCACAAGCCTAACTCCTAGAGCACAGGATGCAACAGTCAAGGGATACTTTCCAGTTAGGAAACACTTCTTCAGTTCCGGTAAATAGGTCTAATTTTGTTTTCTTCAGCTTAAGGAGCAGGAGATGGTAAGAAAGGCAACAGCTGTCCAGAATCGGGGATGGGAGACAAGGACACACCAGTAAAACAAACAAAAAATCAAATTGCTAGTTCTGTGACATATGTTTTTAATGAATTATGGGAAGTGTGTGTTACTAGAAAAAGGAAACCCATGTTGAGGAAGGAAAAGGAAAGCACTTTCAATGATTAAAGATTTTAAGAGAACACATAAGAGACAGAAGGTAGAAAAAGATGTGTAAGTAAAGACAGTGACAACAACAAAAAAAGTATAACATGGTGGAAAAGGAGAAGAGGAAATGCATAACTGGTATGGAAAGAGGACATAATGAACAGGACTAAAACACAAAAGAAAGAGGGTATATCAAAAGCAGTGGATATTGCTTTGGAAGTGCATATTAAACAGGCAGCTGGTGTGTTACAGCTGAGACTTGTAGTTGAAAGAGCATAGAAACATTCAAGCGTAAAATCTGCTTCTCATAAATGTTTTAAGTCTGCATACATAAATGTGTGTTTGAAAGAGGTCTCTAGGCTTGCTCTCTATAGAGGACAGAATACATGTTGGACTAGGTGTAAAAGATTTTGGAAAATGTCCATAGTACTTAGCTGGCAATAGCAAATACTCTCTCCCTTTCCCTTTGCTGTTCCCCTGGTGTGGAGGGATGATGGAAGGATGGATGTCTGGCTGGAGGAATGAAAACACAGAAGCAGAGCTGAGGTTGAATTGCAGTGAAATAGAACTTTTTTTTTTTGTTTATAAATTGTTGTTATCAATGAGACAGTCTTTAGTTAGAAAACAACTGAAACGTAAATACGCAAACCAAAATTGATATAAATTCTATGAGTCTTACTTTAAATCACTGGGGTAAAGAAGCTGAGTCTGTTTAGTGGCGTAAAATGTTTGATAAGTGTCTTGATCCGTGATGTCTTGTCCAAATGAAAAGATTGTGTTTTTACCAAAAATAACTGCTAATTTATGAAAGAACATTTTTATGGATATCTAGTTTTGTCTTCTGATACAGGTACACGTAGTCTTAGGTGTGGCCATACATTTCTTCGGAACTAAGCTATGGGAAGCCAGAAAGCCCACAGTAACTAAAAGGCATCAACTGTGGTGCTAAATTCCATTGTTGTTTCACTGTACCAGCAAGTGTCAATCAGGTATCTATCATGATACCAGCAATTATCAGCTTTTTGATTAAAAGATTATAAAAATCTCACACGCAGGTTAGTGTTTGACTTGAGCTGAAAAAGTAACACCTTAATCTCACAAAAAAAAAATATTACTGCAAACTGGCACAAAGCAAGGGCCTTGTTTACTTTTTTTTTTTTAATTAAATACTGCATATGGACAGTCCTCATATACACTCCTATGTGAAAGGTAAGAGTTCTCAGATGGGAGGAAAAATAAACACTGCTTGTGGTGTTAGGTCATGGGCAAGATGACTCAGTATGTGTCTCTGGGACCTGTTGTCTTGGTACCTCACCTGAGATCGCAGATCATATGTCCCCTGAAAGTAGCTCTGCAGTGGAGGGTCATAGGGCACGATAGTGGTGTTTGGATCTCGGAGAAGTTCAACGTTAATCATCTTCTGGCAGTTTTTTTTAAACATTGGAATGTTTTCTGCAGTGAACAACTGCTTTAATAAATCATAAATTCTAAATATAACTAATAATTTAAAGTGTGTTAATTATGACTCTTTTTGCTCTTGTAACTGAGCTAATCGTATTTCAGTAGTATTTGCAAGCTATGTATAAGAGGATAGTACTGTGAAGGATGAGAAGATTTAGTATCATTGTTATTTAGGTGAGTCTTTTTAAATGCATCTTTAAATGTATATACAATTAAATAGAAAGATAAGTTTAAAAGGAGGAAATTTCAGGAAGTCCATTGTGTGCAGTGAATTTATATTTGAGTGTATTGAGAGCCATGAATCTTTCATGGTCCGGTAGCAAATGAAAATCTTGGTCTGTGCATGACTGTTTGTGTTTAGGAAACACAGTTATTAGAACACAATTATGTTTTAATCGAGCAACTGGGCAGACATTTGCGTAAAGGCTTTCCTCTGCGTGGGTACAGCTGTGTCATTAAAATGCACCACATAAATGCTTCATGTGTTCTGGCCTGTCTCGGTCCATTGCAGTATTACCCCTTCCTGATTGAAGGTGGTGCCTCCAGGCTCAACAGCAGTATAAATCTTTAATATTAAACCTGGAATGAAAATCCAGAGTTTACGTATCACTCATTTATTTATTTATTTTTCTTTCAGTTTAAAAATCTGGCAAGAAATAGACCTGCTGTCAAGTAAGAATTTTTGAAATGGAACCTGTTGTTCCTATTCTGGAATGCTAGTCCTGTAGCTTTAATGTGTTTGAATAATTACATTTTGATGGAGTTCAAAAGGTAGTCCTCCCAGAGGCATCAGACTTTGTACCTTAACTGATTGATAGTGATTTGTGAACATCACACTTGGTTTCGGAAGTTCAAAACCCTGGAAAATGGCAGAAGAACCACTAACCTTTCTTAATATGGGAAGCTAGAAGGGAGTATAAGCAAGGGGGCGTGGGAAAGGTAGTGACAAAGTTACTTAGATGCTTAAAATAATTTAAGAAAGAAATTTGTTTACAGTACCTGTTCATAACCTTTAATACAGAAAATACATCATTCTTGGTTTTTCTTTGGATTTTGGCTTATTACTTAGCTGTTTTTCTAGCAGTAGTATACCAGTAATATTAGCCATGGTTTACACACAACACTAATGAAACTTCACATTCCTAGATATTCAGATTGGACAGTATTAGGTGCAGAAATGCAAAATATCTGGTTTTGACCTTAGGCACAAAGGAGGACTTTGGAAGACAGATGTTCCATTTCAATTCAGAATTATTTTGGATGTCCTTTATAGGTCTTGAAGGTCATAAGCAAGTACTGCACTTGAAGTAAAATTCTTCTGTTAATGACAGAACGTGACAAAACATGCCCAGAGATGTAAACTGACCAAGGATGATTCTCAAATTGAGTTGAAATTGTTTGAATAGTTGTCATGTAACTTGAAATCTCCCCAAAGCATCAATACTGGTAATTAACAGCAATCCCAATGAATACTGAATGAGGAATGCGTAATTTGATGTGCTAGCACAGCAGCAGCCTGTTTGTCTGAACTGTGGTAGCAATATACATTTAATTTGCCTTGGTAATTACGGACCTCTACTTAGTTAACAACAGAACTTCTTTGTGAGATCTGGCAGTTGAGAAAAAGCTGGTTTAAACCCAGTGTGAGCAAGGTGGATAATCTGATGGGTGGTGTGTTGCTTTCTGCTCAGAATGAAACAAGTGGTGACTGGGTTGTTCCAAGCCTTTTCACCGGAACGGTGTGACGCAGTGCAACTCCAGCCTAGAGCTCAGAGTTTGTCTCCCTTGGCTTTGCTTTGTAGATGCCTCCTATAGTTTGCTTTTGGCTGGGTAAGTCTAGCTGTTGTACCTGGGCAATTCCTACAACAGAAATGCAAGGTTTAAAATCCGAAATAAAGTCAGAAGTCTCTTGTTGATAATTCTCTTGTGAATTCCTGGGTAGTCTTGGTGTAGCATAACTTCTGATAGATTCTTATAACTTTCTCTATAAGCTAATTCATTGCAGCAGTGGTGTTGAAATAATACGGCTGTGTCGGAGTATTTCAGCTGAGGTGAATTTTGGGGGAAAGTGTGGATACCAGACTGTACTTCTGTTTTGAGAGGTGGAATGTTTTGGTTGCTTTAGAAACCGAAAGGGTTATACCTGTTGTTACCAACAAGGGAAGTGTTGACTTCCAAATTCTTAGTTAGATAATATTTGGTAAATAGAGCTTAGTTTCAGTTTCAGAGCTTGCCTGTAGGGCTATAAAACCCCCATATGTTTAATTTTTGAGATTTTTGCCTAGTAAAGTATGCTGGCATTAATGATATAGATAGTTGTAGTACCCATGGTACCATTTCCCTTAGTCCTCCCTATATTCAGGGGCTACGATAGTACAGACAGACACCAGTGCTGCTCTGGAGCAGTTGTTTCTGTCTTTATTTGTATGTGTTCATCTCTGTCCTGGTAGCCAAACTTAATTAACATTTATTCTTTCTATGCGGTTATCTGCTGGCTGAAATAACTCTGTCTTCAAGGTTGCAAGAAGCTGTTAAGGATGTCACAGGTGTTGCTGTGGAGCTGGTACATTGTGGCATAATGCCCCCTGCTGCTTTTGAGAATCAGCCTCCTGCTTGAGCTCCTCATCTACTTGGAGACCAAGGGAGGTTCATTTCCTGCCAAAATGATCCCGTGTGTAAGCCCAGGCAAGGCAGTGGAGCCTTGAGGCTCTCCTGCCTACAGCATAGGTGACTTTTGACTTTTGATGTGGAAAAATGAGCTGCACCTGTTTTTAAGAAACCCGATTCCCAATGTTGCATTTAATCTGTAGATATGAACACAGTTTTGGAACTGCAGTGGGGAACTCAAGTGGATGAAGTGATCGATGTTTTCCTGAGGTGGCATCAGGGTCATGGAAAGTTCCAGAGTGGGTGTTTGTTGCCTGTTCCCTCCCTGCTGCTGCTGCTCCTCCTCCTTCTCTCCCCTCCCTGAAAAAGCCCAGCAATAATTGTCTGCCCACATGCAGACTCCCAACAAAGCTACCCCAGTGTGCACTGCCAGTGCAGAGCTTGACCAGATTTTAATAGTTTCTGTTTGCAGGGTGGCAAAGAAACTTTTTATCAACGAGATTTATAGCAATTTCTGACTTTATAATTTTTTTTGGAGACTGGAGACATGCCCAGTCATCTCAGAAATGTCCTCAGTCCATCTTCAGGCCATTTTAGGCATTCAGTAGAAGAAGGATATAAGTAGATGAGTCCAGGAAAAGCAAAAGGTAGGAGGCACGTAGGTTGGTTTCTTTTTAAAAATGTGGTCAAATTTGTTGTGCTACTGAAGAGTTATCTACTTATGGAAGCAAGCAAGAATGGTTTAGATATAGGAGGTGCTGAAGGTTAGAGTTGGTAAGGAACTTTCTAAAAATGGGATTCAGCTGTTCTAACTTTTTCTCTACGTGCTAATTCAGGTACTTTCTTGTCTCTATGGGTATAAAAATGTATGTGATTGACCTCTTGTTAGGCATGAGATTGTATTGGTGTCAATGTGGGATTTTTCAGGCTGTTTTCTTTTTGTGAAGAAAAATTTGTTAGGGTCAGGAGCTTCTACTTGAAGGCACTATTACATGGTCGTACTATTTATGTCCTTACTTGATAACTTCTTTATTGCAGATTATGATGCATGATTATCACAGAAGAAATTCATGTCTATAGCTCTTAAGGACTTTATTACATCATCTTCAAGCCTGATAGTTTTGGAATCCATATTGCAGCCGCAAAGACACATCTGCTTATCAATTTCAACAATCATCTTCCCCATCAGAAGATACTGAAACTGAAGTGCTCTGTTTCAACACAGTGATACCATTGGATTATTTTAAGATCTCCCAGTGAAAAATTTACAGTGATATATTTGCTAGGTAAGTTGATACTATTAGCTGTGTATACAATAATTAATACTTTTGCTGAAATTCTGTGCCTTTAGAAACTTTCTGTCTTTTTTTAAATAAAACACAACATGTGAAAGTATATTCAAATGGATAATAATCTTTGTAAGTAAGATTATTCTTTAGAGAGCCATATTTAGAGCCAAATACTTTCAGAAACAAATTAATTTAAAATAAATGGATTAACACTAGAACTATTTTGTGTGGGGCTTGCTGTTTTTATCATTGATTTTTTGCTATCCTCTTTTTCGATTTTTATGATATTCTTGTTCAGTGTGATCTTCAGAATTTTCTTAAACTTCAGGTGGAAATAAAAATTATTGTTGGTAATGTTAGTAGCATCCCATGTATTCTTTCATCTAAAATTTCAGATGTTAGCAGCTCAAACTTACAAATTTGATACATGTTTTTAAAATATTATTGTTAATTATTATTTCAAACTTATTAGGTTACTTCAGGGTCATTTTAATATTTTTAATTGGCTTCCTGTTTGTAAAGTGAGCTTTTCCTAAAAGTGCTTAGCTTAAAAAAAAAAAAAAAGAATAAATCAATTAAATTACCTATAAAATATTTTCCAAATGCAAAAGTTTGTTTTCCAAAGCTATTTCTCGAGTCTTGGTGCAACTTACTTAAGGTGGTATGTTTGTATATGAATAAAATCTTCATGGGGTCTTGTTTTAGTTTCATGATGGTCCTTCAGAATGTATTTCATTCTGTTTTTTTGATGCTAATGTTCTTTCATGACTTCCAGCTTCTCTAAAATATTTAAGTCATTACTCATAAAAACTAAACAAAAAATATTTCTATAGCTGTTCTTTTACTTCACTAGTTACTTTAAATTCTCAGTTCTATATTTCAATTTAGCTGGTTTTCGGGTGTGTGCAAAAAAATGAAAGTGACCAGTATGACAAATTTCAAACAGTGAACAAAAAATAGCAGTGAATCTACCAAATTTGATCTTTGTAGGGGAAATAAAGCTGTTGTTTCCAACTTGCTCCTGTGGAGCTAGCACAGGTGCAGCATGTAGCTGTGGAGCAGGTACCTACTAAAGTGATGTAGGCAATTTAAAAGTTGTGGCCTTGGTCTCTGAAAATCATTAATTCAGTCAATCCAAGCAGTTGTTGTCAACAAATACTCATCAGCAGTAGTACTGCTCTAGGTCTTTTATTGAGATGGATTTTTAATTTTTTTTTTTAATTCCCCATGAATGTTTGTTTGCAAACAGTGTAATAGTACTTCTATACTGAAGAAAAATGTTTTGTCTCTAAATTTTATACATGCTGTTTTCAGCCACACCAACACCAAAATGATTCCTAATGGGTATTTGATGTTTGAAGATGAAAATTTCATTGAGTCATCTGTTGCCAAACTAAATGCCTTACGTAAAAGTGGTCAGTTCTGCGATGTCCGTCTCCAGGTAACTTTTTTCTGTCTGAGTATGATGGCTGAACGTGGTGTGGGTTTTGTTACACTGTGAAATGCTGTGTACTGACCTGTATTGGAGACTATTGATTTGAAAAATTGATCTGAACTGTGACATTCACTTGGCTAGGCCTGTATTACTGTAATACAAACATGCTTTAAAGAAATTCTTACCAGTGTGGGGGTTTTATTTGTGTTTTAAATAAAGGTATGTGGACATGAGATGTTGGCGCACCGGGCCGTGCTAGCTTGCTGCAGTCCCTACCTGTTTGAAATCTTCAATAGTGATAGTGATTCTCATGGAATTTCCCATGTTAAATTTGACGATCTCAATCCAGAAGCCGTTGAAGTTCTGTTGAATTATGCCTATACTGCTCAGTAAGTACTTTTCACAGGAACTAGAGACAGTAGATTTTAACTTAAAAAATGAAAATAATGAAGATAAATTTATTTCTTTAATAGGTTAAAAGCTGATAAAGAACTGGTGAAAGATGTATACTCCGCAGCAAAGAAGTTGAAGATGGAGAGAGTTAAGCAGGTGCAGTTTAAAGCTCTTCCAGAAGTCCATTCTGCTTTCTCAGGCTGACAGTGTTATGCTTTTTGGTGTTAATTTGTCAAAAGAAGGGAAAAAAAAGATTATTCCATGGAAAAAAGTGTTCAGAGGCTAAGATTCTTTACCTGATCATCAGCATTGTATTGATCTGAGTGACATCAATATATATCGCTTCCATTTGTGTTATCTTTGTGCTGAATGGTTCTCTAAATTCGAGTTTTGTGTTTGTGCCCCATATAAATAAAAAAGCTTCTGAATCGTAGCTGGTTACTTACCTTCAGATTCATGGAAGCAGTGGTTTCCTTGGGTTGTGTATAATTAAACCTGTAAATCTATGGCAGTGGTAAGTGGGGAAAAAAGAGTAACCCATACACTCCTTAACGTAGGTTTGGTAGAGCTTGACTCTAGAAATACTTACTCTTGCTGCAAATGGGATTCTTCACTTGACTGCAAAGAAGCAGTTTTAAATAGAAGTTCAATGGAAAAGCATAGGGTCAAAGTATGTGTGAGTAGCTATTGAATGTATGACTGTTTTCTTTTAATATACGTGTATTTCTATGGAAGGCAACATTTCATTTACAGCACTCTCAGAGAGAATGCAACAGGTAGTCACTACTATTCTGCAGTTAGAAAACGAATGTGGCAGTATGCTGGGGTGGATAATTTAAATGTAATAAAATACTTTGTCTACTTGTAAACTGAGATGCAGCCTTTTTTCTTAAAAGGTTTGTGGTGACTACTTGCTCTCCAAGATGGATGTTCAGAGCTGCATCTCTTACCGGAACTTCGCAAGTTGTATGGGAGACTCACGTTTGTTGAACAAGATCGATGGCTACATTCAAGAACATCTTTTACAGATTTCAGAACAGGAAGAATTTCTCAAGCTTCCACGGTTAAAGGTTAGCTTAAGTTTGTAGACCTCCTTCTGGTACGTGATTCCCATAATCAAGCCAAGGAACAACTGTTACCTCTTTCTTTTGGGAAGTAGGAAGACTTGGTGTACTGACTTTTACCAATAATGTGAAAATTCTGGAACTGTGTAATACACTGCTGTGAACCTTGAATGTAAAGAATACTGTCCTTTCTAAATGTAAAAGATAACTGCAGTTGTACTTCAATGTGTTTTCTAGTTTCAGGCTGAAAGTTTCCTCGTAGGTGGTGTTTTCTAGCTGTGTGGTAAAGTGAGAGTAAAGCTCACTACGTAAAGTTACAGTGTGCTACAAATGCAAGGGTAATGCCTATAGAGTAAATCATCCTTTCCTCTTCTAATTCAAGCTTGAAGTAATGCTGGAAGACAATGTTGGCCTACCTAGCAATGGCAAACTGTACACAAAGGTAATCAACTGGGTACAGCGCAGCATCTGGGAGAATGGAGACAGTCTGGAAGATCTAATGGAAGAGGTTAGTCTCTAAGAAAATGGGATTAAGCATCTGTTGGTTTTTGTTTGTTTTTTTGTTTTTTTTGAAAAAAAAGTCTATATGAAGGATGATCCCTTTTTCTTTAATTTTTTTTTTTTTAACTTTTTAAACTATGACCCTAAAGAATTTAAATTTTACTGTAGGTACCCCTAAGCTGTGAAACTGGGGGGGTGTTCAGGTGAGCTGAATGAACTGTTCAGTCTGGTCTTCTGCTTTCCTTTTTTGCTCACTATGTGCTGTACAGTAACCTTACAGTGGCATGTATCTTGCTTTAGAATTGGGGAGGTAGTACTGAAACTTGCTGTAGATTCTGGATGTTTTCCTTTGCAGGCTTTGCTTGTAAATGCAAAGTAGGTAAAAGCTTCTAATGGTTGTTCCTCCCCATTGGTTTATCTCCCCATAGGTTTATTAACAAAACTAGGATACCAAGGCTGAAGAACCAAGAAGAAACCTCAAGTGTATTGACACGTACAGAAGCAGCTGTCCTGCCCCAGTTCTCCTAAGAAAATCCGCTGTGGGCAGAGAACGATGATGATGATTTAATGGTGTTTACTTACTTCTTTACAGGATACATTCTTTAAAGTTGTGTGTTATTAAATGGCTTTACTCTTAAATAGTGATACTAGATGTAGCCTGGGCAGTTTTTAATAGAAAAATGAGCGGGGAATCTAAATTCTTAATTGGCTAGAGAAAACGGGCTTTACAAAAACCCACAGAACATCAAAATTTTCCCAATTTGTTATTATGAGCACAATATATATTCGGCATCACTTGAATACACAAAAGTACATGTTGATACTGTCATATATTCTCAAGTGTATACTTCCTCTTGGAAAAACTAATTTTAAAACTTTTGATCATGTTGAAATTCAGATGGATTTTCACTGAAATGGTTGGATCTGATGTTTAGTTGTGGACACCATCTTCCTCCAGAACGTGAAATTGTGTTGTCGTTCCCTCATCCCCATACTCTGAGTCCACTGTTGGCTTCTCTTTAACTTTTTTTGATGGAGATAAATGCGTGTATTTCTCAAAGCAGAAAGCTTGTTTGCGGGGATAACGAAAATGCTTGCATGAGATTGTGAATTTATGTAATTCTGCAAATTAATGTGCATCTTGCTTGTCTAATGTTTCTGTGCTGGAGAAATAGCAGAAGTCCTTGGAAAACGAAGATTTCTTTCAAGCTGAGAAAGTAAGGAGCCTTCATCCAATGTTGAAGATTGCCACCATGACATCTGCTTCCTTTTAGTTTTACATTCTGCTAGATTGAGATGAGCTGACGAGAAGTATGCTGGCGACTGCCTTTTGTAATCTGCCTGTAGCTAAGTAGCAATGGAGACAGTAGCCATATGGGTATTCTGTTGTTGTTTTTGCAGGTTCAAACGCTGTACTACTCAGCTGATCACAAGCTGCTTGATGGAAATCTGCTAGATGGACAGGCTGAGGTGTATGGCAGTGATGATGACCACATTCAGTTTGTGCAGGTACAAATTGCAGACAGTCTGAGGTAACCCCTAATAGACTGGAGCAGTTTACAGCACACCTGAAGTCTTGTGTACTGGAGCAGAGAAAGCAGCAGTGGCTTTAATGGAGAATTAAGTGACAAGAAAGTATCTTTTCTTGTAACTGCTGGAGGTGGTGACAGTCTCTGCTTTTGTTGTTTTTGGCAGTGACTCTAAGCATTTGCAAAAGAGATTGCTTTTTAGGTTTGACTTCAAAATAAATCTTAGGCTGTCAGAAGAAAGAGGTAGAAAAGCAGTCAGCTGTAGCAAGTCAGCTGTGGTTTTGTGGAGATACTTAACAGCCTGTAAAGAATCAAGGGACTGCTTGGCTTACGGTGGAGAATGGCTTATGTGTCTGCTAAATTTTTGGTGCAGAAAAAGGTTCCAGACTATATTGGTTCTAATCCTGCTGCTGCCAGCATTCATTTCCCTTGTTCACCTGCAGTTGTAACACACAAGAGATTTTAAAAAGGCAGCAGTAACTAACTTCATTTCTAGAGAAGGACGATGTGTTGCTGACAGATCAGTTGAGTGGTTTTTGAGATGATTGTTGGTTTGAGGTTTTTTTTAATTCTTTTTTTTTTTTCCAGTTCTGTCCAGCTAATTCTCAACTACTGAAAAGTGCAAAGTTTAGAGGAGGCGGCTTATGAAGCAAAGAATAACCAAGGGCTAATAGATACAAATTGTCAATCGCTTTATATAAATTAAGGCATTTAAATTCACGGAGTTGAAAGCAAATACATTGTAATATTTTAACTCATAACAGTTGAGGGTGCTGATACAAAAGTATCTTCTCCATCCCGGAACATGGATTTTAGAACTGAAAAGAGAAGATGAAAGGCCAGCTAATTTACCAGTTTCATAATTGTTTTTAGTAAGCCTTCAAAGATTTCACCATCTTTGGAAACTATTCCTTGTAATACTTAAAAGTTGAAAATAATTGAAATGAATAGTTGAAAAGGTGAATATTCAGAAAGTTTCTTTCCTTTTTATTTTTTTTTTAAAGAAAAAAAAATAAGGCCAAGAGTTCTTACCTCTTTCTTTTTAAATCCTTTCTGGCAATAAGAATTGCCAACTCTAGAAATTCTTCAAGTTCTAAACTAACACCATAAAACCGTAGATGACAGTTCAGGAAAAAATTTAACCTTTTTGTAGTACAAAAGTTTGTAACTTCTGTGACTGTCTAGGTAATTTAAGGATAACAGAATAAGCTCTTACTTGGATGAAGGTTCAGAAATAGCAAAAATGCTATCCACAAATGAATTGCTTTTCATGGTGAGCTGAGTAGAGCTGTCAAACTTTCGGTGTAAGGTTATCTGTGAGTTAGATGATGTACTTCAGAAGCCTGATGAGAGTTTCCATAGAGATCAGGCTCCAGGGAACTGTGCAAGCATCGCAAACTTGGTGCTGTGGTCATAAACGCTGCTGCTAGACTGAGCAGACAGAAGGTTAACTTTCTGTATTTTGTTCTTATGATTCAGAAAAAGCCTGAACAGCCCAACCAACTGTGCAGTATAATCTGAAATGTGAAATTTTTTGTGGGGTGGTGGTGGTGGTGTTATTAATTGAGAAAAATAATGTAAGCTTACAGTATGAATTTAATTGAAGAAGAAAAGAAAGCAGAAATCTCCAGTTAGTGGGAAGTATCAAGGGAGTAAAATCCAAGAAACAGCTAATCTGAACACAGTGAGGAACTGAGGCGAAATTAATTTGTCTTCAGGGAACGAAGAGAATAGTTAATTCACTTCCAAATAGCATTACATAATTAACTCCAGTTCCAGAAGCAGAGCTTGTGAGTGAGGCTTCTAGTTTGTAGATCAGTTCTTTCCAAATGGATGCAGGTTTTTCCTTATGTTTGAAAATCCTGCCGGTAACACATCCTCTTTTCTAAGAATATTAACAGATCGTGCAGTATAAAGGTGCATTTACAGGATGAAATGAGTAGCAAGATGAGAAGTAGGGTGGATTTTGGCCGCTGTTGCCGAGTAGGCAACAGATTTTCTATTGAAAACTTGTGTGCTATAAATGACGCTCTGTGGAGCTGGTAGGCAAAGTGTTCTCTTGAATAGTCACCTCTTGGCTCACAGAAGCAAAGGTAGAAGGAAGTATAGTCTCTGGCTAGGTTTCTGTAGCTGCCTTTTGGTTTTGCAGAAGAAGCCACCACGTGAGAATGATCACAAGCAGATTAGTAGCAGCTCCTGTGGAAGTCTTTCTCCAAATGCTACTGTTCAGAGTCCTAAACACGAATGGAAAATCATTGCTTCAGAGAAAACTTCAAGTGAGTAACTGGGGCGGGGCTTGTCTAAAAGATGTGCCTGGTATTGTGTACCTACCACCTCCCATTCCCTGGGGATTTCCTTCAACATCTGTAAGAAATGCAGAGGTGCTTTTTCTTACTGAAGATATAAACCAATTAATTTGCCCAGTAATTTGTGGGATGCTTCTGATATAACTGGGGACAAACTGTGGGATCGCTTACATCTTCACTGCATATGGACAGGGCCATCCCCGATCCCATGGTGTGTATAATTTACCCAGGAAGTCCTAAGGAGCTAGGCAGTCTGTGATGAATTAACGGAGTTAATCGCTGTCTGCCTGCAAGGACTCTGTCTCCTGACACGTTTTTGGGTTGCTGTCTTGCGTCCTTTGAGCACTGCATTAATACTCTAAACCTCGTATTTTTCAGTAACTAGACTAACACTCGAACCAGCAATCAGAAAAAATAAAGTTTTCACACTTAAGATTAGGCTTCACTCTTTATAAGAGCCTTTAGGTGTTCACCTAAAGTTTTATTATAACGGCGGTCTCTCCTTTTCTCCTGACAACAGGTAACACCTACCTGTGTCTTGCTGTTCTGGACGGTGTGCTGTGTGTGATATTCCTGCACGGTCGTAACAGCCCCCAGAGCTCTCCCACGAGCACGCCACGACTGCTGAAGAGTCTGAGTTTCGAGCTCCAACCAAACGATATCATAGAGAAGCCCATGTCTCCGATGCAGTACGCTCGGTCTGGACTGGGCACGGCTGAACTGAACGGCAAGCTGATCGCTGCAGGTAGAAGTAGTAACAGTTCTTTAGCAACGGACTTGCTGGGGGATGGGGCGGGGGACGGTGGCTTCTTAGCTGTGTACGCTCAATATATGAGCCGGTGTTCTTGAATGTCAAAGCACTTGATCTTTGGAAATGTGATACCCTCTAACCTTTTGCTTTTAGGGGGATATAACAGAGAGGAGTGTTTGCGCACGGTGGAATGCTACGATCCACAAAAGGACACTTGGACTTTCATTGCACCAATGAGAACACCAAGAGCTCGGTTCCAGATGGCGGTTTTAATGGTGTGTGGTTGGTGGAGATGAGAGGGAATTATGTGAGAGCATGTAAATGTAGGTGGGACAAATAGGGCACACTTTACAAAAATGGTAACAAAAGTAGTTTACACGGTTACTGAAGCGCTAATGGTTTGAACTATTGCATATATCTATGTAAAGCGGGTATTGCCTTTTGCCATTTAGGGGCAGCTGTATGTTGTGGGTGGATCGAATGGTCACTCAGATGACTTGAGCTGTGGAGAAATGTATGAGCCAGAAATAGATGACTGGACTCCTGTCCCTGAACTGAGAACCAATCGCTGCAATGCAGGTAACTCATCTGCTGTTGATTGACTGGTGGTGGTGGTTTTCTTTTTTTGATTTATTCATTTATTAGCTTACCTGTTATTCTTTCCTATATGAATAGGAGTATGTGCCCTGAATGGAAAACTGTATATTGTTGGTGGGTCAGACCCTTATGGCCAAAAGGGACTTAAGAACTGTGATGTGTTTGATCCCGTAACAAAATCTTGGACAAGCTGCGCTCCCCTTAATATCCGTAAGTTTGCTCTGTAGTTTGGGAGGGAGGGGGGAAAGGGCGATAGCAAAGAGCAGGTTTAAAACCACAAGAAGCCTGTTCAAATTTCATCTGCTGCGGTGTCTGTTAGTGCCCGACTTCTGTGCGGGGCTGTAACTGCTGGCGTTTGCTTGCAGGGAGACACCAGTCTGCGGTGTGTGAGCTGGGTGGGTACTTGTACATAATTGGAGGAGCAGAGTCGTGGAACTGCCTGAATAGCGTGGAGCGTTACAACCCAGAGAACAACACCTGGACCCTGATCGCGCCAATGAACGTGGCTCGGCGGGGAGCTGGAGTGGCAGTTCGTGACGGTAGGCTTCCACCAGCTTAAGTAACCTCTCCAGCTTGATGAATTTTCCACATTAAGCTAGGCTGGGAGTAGAATACAAAGCTGTGTTCCTTCTCGGGGAGGAAACCGTCCAGTAAGAACCTGGCTGTCTCCCAGTTTAATTAAAAACTGCAACCAAAAAAAAAAAAAAAACCACCAAAAAAAATCCCTCATGTTTTGGGGCATTTGCCCCACCTCTTTTCAAAACATCACCATGCGGCTTCAACAACTGCAGCCGTGTGAATTTGGACTTTGCACTTACTCTGAAGGAACTTCCAGTCAGTTCTAATGATGGAGGGACCTAAAGCAGGTCACTACTGTAACTGCAAACCTCAAATAAGGCAAAAGTCCTTTGTGGCTTAGTCTGTCTCCCCAGGGAGGAGGCTGCATCTGGCGCTTGGCAGGGAGGCGCTCACTTTTGTTTCCTTTCCCTTTGGTAGGAAAACTCTTTGTTGGTGGAGGCTTTGATGGCTCCCACGCAGTGAGCTGCGTGGAGATGTACGACCCTGCTAAGAACGAGTGGAAGATGATGGGGAGTATGACCACTCCCAGGAGCAACGCGGGCATCGCCACAGTGGCCAACACTATTTATGCTGTTGGGGGATTCGATGGCAACGAATTCTTGAACACAGTTGAAGTCTACAATCCAGAGTCCAACGAGTGGAGCCCCTACACAAAAATTTACAAGTTTTAAGTGAATTAAATTCCCTTTTCAAACTAACAGGCTTAGTGATGTAATTGTGTTTCAGTAGAGGTACACATGTGAATAGGGTTGGGCAGGGCATAGATGTTGCCAACAGCAACACGGAGCTTTTGCATATTGCATATTAATGTGCTGTACATATTTGTTTTGGAAAGAATATCAAGATGAAGGGGTTTTTGTGTATTTTGCAACTTTGTCATAGGGTTGGTTTTGTGGTGGTTTTTGTTTTTTGGGTGTTTTTTTTAAGATTTTGAAGATAATGCAAGAGAAACTAGACGGGGCATATCATTTCAGGAGCTTCCCCTGGCGTTTGCGTTGTAACTTTGCACGTTAAATGACTTTTCCTGTAGGCTGTGTTCTTGAGGCAGGAAGTGTAGGGTACATGGGGGATAGTGATTTTTTTCATCTGGCCTTGTTTTCCTTCAGTAACTGGAACAATCTGTAACAAGAAGCCTTATTTAAATAAATATAATGGCTATTTTTTTATTAAAAAAAAGCTGACATGCCTGCCAATACCTTATCTTTTACGATTGCCTTTTTATAACAGTTTTTATATAGTCAGCAGAGTATTTTGTCTGTTGACGTGAAAATGGCAGATCAATGGTTATTGAAGCAAAGAGCCAACCTTGGAGTTCATAGAGACCGAGTGGGAAAACGTACCACTGTGCACGAGGTTCTGAGCTTTTGCCTCCGCTGCACTGCTGCCACTCGGTGTGCGACACCTTCCTCCGGCGGGATGGAGCTTCCCAGCAGAGGAGAGCTGTGATTCTTCTGGGGTGGGGAAGAGGCAGAGGGTGCTTTCTGTACAGCGGTTTTGTTACTATGGGGGGAGCTAACGTTTGTAAACCAAAAACTTACGTGTGGGTTTTTTCTCATGGTTTTTAAACTCTTGCCAGTGGGCAATGACAATGTATTCATCTGATTAGTAACCGTCTTAAGTTTATTTTTCTAATACTGCAAGCTGAAAGTGTGGTAGAACACAAATAACTTGATTTCATACGTGCTCATAGTACTATGTTTTAGTTCACTTTCTCTATTGGTATGGATAAACCGTCGGTTAGGATGACTCGGTGTCTAATGTGTAGTGCTGCACATCTAACTCCTGGTGCCAAAACTAGCACTTGACTGCTTGCTGCTGCTGCTGCAAACACATTAAAGGTACCTTCTGGGAAATCCTTGCACCACAGGATTGCCGTGACGTGTCTTTGTGTCCTTTTCTTAAACAAGACTGTTTGCAAACAGACATTGGCAATACTAGAATATGCGTTTCATAAGGGTGGGATGCAGGACTTGGGCTCATTCAGCTCCTCAGCGTAAATAAGTAGCTTTAGAAAATAAAATTGCCCCAATGGTCCTAATTTCAGTCACTGCCACGTTCTTCGTGTAGTGCTTTGATTTGGGTCTGATCCCAGTACTAGGGCCACACCTCTGCTAGGGGTTAGTTCACGTAACAGGCTGTCCTGCAGCAGGGTGGGAGCGGACTCCTGGGCTGTAAAGCTGGGTGTGTTTGACCAGGGAGTCTGTGCAAGGGGAACTAAGGTCTTGTCTTAGATGTGTGCTGGCTCTCTCCCCCCAAAGTCTATCAAAAGCTTAAAGCTGGATGGAGCTTTTAGCAACCTGGCCCAGTGGGAGGTACCCCCAACTTGATGATCTTTAAGGTCCCTTCCAATTAACGGTTCTATAATTCTGTGAAAAGCAGATGTGAGCAAAGGTGTGCCTAAGCGGGTGCAGCTTCCCAAGGTGATACGTATTGGAGCATCATGTACTTATTCCACAACCTGGGGGTATAACAACTTGCAGGGAAGTAGCCCTTGAAGCAAATTTTGCTCCAGCTACCTCCCAGCTCACTGCTCTCTGACTTTCCAGGGGCCGGGGGTGAGAGCTACATGAAACTTGCATCCACAGTAAATGGGCAAAGTGAAAATAGAGCTACTCAACGCCACGCTGCCATGTAGCATTAACTGCTGTTTACTGTAACAATAAATTAGATTTTTACAATTAAGGTTTTTACAAATACATCCAAAAGTTAATATCAAAATAAACACCTCTAGAACTTTGCTGGTCGCTCATCTCTGTACAAATAGATACACAGAAGAGGTAGCTTTAAAGGCCACAGCAGCATTGAAAATGGCTTTTACATAGTTTCATGGACTTAAAAGCAGTTTTGAAAGCAAGAGACGGTTCATTCAGAGGGATGTCAGCCGGAGAGCAGAGATGAGACGAGCCGTGGAGTAAAACTCACAGAGGGCAAAACAGCTTGTGCCTTCACAAGAGGCGGTGGCAAAAGAGAATGCTGCGGACTTCGCCAAAAGACAGTTTCCGTTGTATGAAGACGCAGTAGATATTTTACCAAAGGAAAAACATCCCTTTTCTCTGAAAAGAGGTCCAGCACAGACGTACCTGC
>VZRU01013715.1:163798-178177 GCA_013398155.1 Pedionomus torquatus | reverse complement strand
CCCCATTCCACATTCCTTTTTAAGCCTCGTACAGCTCACACCACAGGATACGCGACGCTGCACCTGTGTGCCAGCCCGCCGTGTCCCGCAGCGGCAGCCAGCACCCCCAGCTCTCTGCCTTGGGATTCAGCCACTTTCAGCCCTTTCAGCCCCCCGGGTGCCACAACAGGCGTTTTTCTCTCTTGTCACTTTGGAAGTATCAGCAAAGCAAATGCCTTATTTGGATTGTTTCTCCTACACAACCATTAACAGACCTAGCTCCTAGCATGAACACCTGGAACAGCAGCTCAGCACATCTGTACCTTAAACCAGCTGTATTAATCTAGGGAGTCTCAAGTGAGAGAAAATCCTCTTACCTTCCCATTTTTAGCAGAAATTTGGACATTTAATGTACATACATAACGCTGGGTTGTTGTTTGTTTTTTTTTTTCCTTTAACTGATACAAAAAAGCACCATGGAGAAAAGGCAAGTTTTTGGCTCCTCGAGTATTTCCCACACACACGCCAGAGGAGTTTGACTGTCTGGAAAAGGAAACACAGGGTGAGCACTGCGGCTCCAGACCTTCAACCAGGAGTTACAGCCAGCCCCTGCTCTTGGCTTCTGCGTGAGCTGATGCCTGACACTGCTTAATGGTGTGTTCCAGCTGGGCCAACTGGCAACAGCCGACTTCCAGTCTTTCTCTGGAAAAAAAAAAAAAAAAAAAAAAAAAAAAAAAAAAAGATAAAAAAGTTACTGGGACACGACAGCAATCTTTCAGTATATTCCTTTAAAATGAAATTCAAAGGGATTCTAATACCAAGCTTTAACTCTGTCAAAAGCAGCGAATGTTCGGCCCCTCTGGAAACTCAGACGTATTTTTATCTTTCTAGCAAAAGGCCAAGTTTACGACAGAGCTCACTCATCGTTACGTGTCCCCAGCTGTATCCCGCAATCGCAGCTTTGAAAGGAAACAATCTGAGCACCACACGGCAAACATTTCCTTCTTCTCAATCCAAATTCAGCCTTCAAATAATACTACCGGTTTTTACTGAATTTGTGTGTTTAAGCTGCAAGTCAGCTACACGTTTCCTACAGGTTTGTGTGTTGCATATGGATAGAAACAAGTTCTATCCACAGTTACAAGGTGGCCAGAGACAGATTTTAGGCTTCTGGGATAATCTGACTTCAGTCTTTCCTGGGTGCAGCTGCTCCTCTTCCTCTCACACTTGCCCCACATCTGTAATTTTTCACATAATCTGCAGCGTCTCCTCAACCAGAGACAACCCTGCACAAGCTTATGCTGGTAAAGGTTAAATATTGTTTAAATTACCTACTCCTAACGGGACTTGGAGCCACATATTCACTATGGGACTCCTGCTCTGAGAAAAAAGAAACATTTTTTTGGAAACAAAATAAACCCTAAACTGTTTACAGTAGTAATAGTTTACTACTATATTAGTAGTATTTACTAAATAGTAATAAAGTGATTCCCGTTTTGGAACATATGGCAGGCTGTCAAATGGTGTTGCATTTTTCAACAGCAGCCACTCTAGTTCAACACATGAAAGCCTTCTCAGTTTCAGTGTTCTGAAAGACTCCGAAACAAAGCTTCCATTTTTCAGAGCACTTTCAAAAACGTTGGCAACACGACCAGACCCAGGATGTCATTTCCCCATGTCTAGTTTCATAAAAATCATGTGCAGACACCGAACCACTGCGGTTTCACTGGGTTTTGATTTGCTCACACAGCTTGACTAGTCTTCCCTGTGCAGTTTGCCTTTTTTCCAGCAGTAAAGTTGCCAAAATACCTGCTCTCATTTTTTTAATTGAACTTAGCGCTAGAGGGTAAAATCAAAGCTAAATGGTAAATGGCCAGAAAAAAAAAAAATCCTCATTTCTACACTTAAGCTAGAGTATTTTGCAAACATTTGCTATTGCTCTTAGGGAGAAAAATACATCAGCTACAGATAAGGAAGCTGAATTTTTAAGTTTAAAAAAGTACTGCATTAAAAAGTACTGCAAAAGTGTAAAATAGTTCTTTCAAATAACTGGTACAGATTTTTGGGTTCTTGCTTGTATGAGTACAACGTGCAAGAGGGCAAAAAATTCCCCTTCGTCCCACCAGGACAAAGGAGCACAAGCTTGTGCCCCCAGTATTGTGCATCCCTCCTGCCTGCTTACAGCCTTGCAACAGCTCCTTGGCACGGGAGGTACCAATGAGAACCAACTGCTCTACACCTTGCCCTTCTTGCGTGATTTCTGCGGGCTCTTCTCTGGTATTTGCAGCCAAATGTAACCTCTGAGCTGCTGCTAGGATTCTATTTGTTATTCATTCTATCTAGGAATGCTGCTGTTTGTTGCATTCCTACTAGGAGAGTGGCTGCAAAGCCTGAAACCAGTTGTCCTGACTCCAAATGCAATTTAATACAATTTTCAGCGAGAAAGGGATATGGCAGAAGACAAACAATGCAGTTGTAATTTGTATAATCAAAAAGGCAATTTGTATAAAACCCAATAAGCAGCAGTAACTTTTGCTCTAAAGCTGCCAAAATCAAGGATTTTAGAAACACCTTTAAACAGCCAAACCAGAACTCTGTGAAAAGGCACAATTCTTTTACTTTTTGCTTTTCATTATACTATGTAATGGTTGTTCTAAAAAATTGGCATTGAAATGTCCCTTACAGCAGCTTTCATGACAGAATGAGAATTTTGGAAGGTTCAGTTCAAACCATCTCTCATGTATTTATATATGAAGTATTTACACACAAAATAAATCTCTTGACTACACTGACTTATTATTTGGCCTTCTGTTCCAAAAGAAGAATTTGAACCCGATGAGATAGAAAACGTTCTATAACTTTAGTATTCCAAAGAGTACTTTCTCAAAAGACCATTTAAAAGGTACTCCCCAAAGGAAAAAAGCAAGCAAGGTTAGTCACAGGAGCATACCCTGAGGGCCACCACACCAGCCGCTGAAGGAATTTTTTTTTCTGTGCTGCAGACAAATAGACACATATTCTTTTCTTTATACCTGGATCAACAAAGATCTATATCCAACAGCTAGACTTATTACTTTGTTGTTTGGTTGGTTTGTTTTTTTTTTCCACTTGATCAACTTTTTTTTTTAATACAGAAATATAGAATGGTTAGAGTTGGAAGGGACCTTAAAGACTATCAAGTTCCAACCCCCCTGCCACGGGCAGGGACACCTCCCACTGGACCAGGTTGCTCAAAGCCCCATCCAGCCCGGCCTTAAACATCTCCAGGGATGGGGCAGCCACAGCTTCCCCAGACAACCTGCTCCAGTGTCTCACCACCCTCACCAGAAAGAATTTCTTTCTTACATATATTTCTTTTTAGTACAAGTCAAACTAAGAGACACTTTTGAAAATATTATGCACCATATTCTCCCGATCTTTTTTGCTCTCACACGTAACATAAGTTGGCCAATCAGCCCATCAGAGCAGGAGGCAAGTTCTATTGCAAAGAGCAGTCTAAACATATAGCATTTTTCCAGCAATAACCTATGGGACTGGCACAGCTGTGCTGATGAAAGAACATCCACCCTCCTGATGAACAAGCTCTGTTCATCAGCTACAAACTGCACTTTAGCTCCACTTTGGCACTGGTGGGCAGCTGGCAGCAAGCTCACCCAGCACCTACTGGGGCTTTTGGTCATGTCTGCAGATGGAACAGGAGCAGACACTGGGGTCCCTCAGCAATACAGGCTACAAACCCTCCACAGCATTGACCGCATTGACGGTTTTCAATTAGAGCTCTTAAAAACTAGCACAGAAAAATATCTCAGCTGGGACATGAGTGTGTCATTTACTTTTATCTCAACTAAAATTTCCCCTACGTTACTCTAGTGGCCACTGAGTAATAGTTAAAATGGCAAATTGTATGATACCACATGCAGGCTTCTATACCCAAGAACCATGCAATGGGTTAATTCACATGCAGTTTCTACAGTAACTAGAAATAATGTTGAACGGGTCAAGAGAGCTTGTTTCTGCAACCTCAAAAACACACTGGGGCATACTGGATGGTGGGTGACTGCTACTGAAAGGTGTGCCACCGGTGTGGGACACCCAGCTGTGCCAGGCTGGCAGAAAGGGATGTACACAGCCACTGAAAGGGACCATCAGGGAAGAGGAAAAGGGGTAAGTTTGCAAACGATGCAGTGAGTACTCCCCAAGGGCATCTGCTCCACTTCACCACCACACACTGTACCATCAGGACAATAATCCCAGCTGTTGCTCTGACCACTCCACAGACAAAATCTGTCACCAGGGTGGGTGGGACTGTGGGAGGCAGAGGGAAGCAGAACATCTGGCCAGAGGGACTGAGCACACTGGTGCCACTGTGTGAGTGCCCATTCCGTCAGCCTCTTCCCAGCCCCTGCCTAACACAGTCCGCTCACCTCCTTTGCTAGGCTACTGGAAGGTAGATGCAGCAGGCGGAACAGCAAGAAGAGCCACGTGAAAGTCATGCACATCTTAGTCAGACGCCCAGGCCTCCAAACAATATATTTTCTTAGTTCAGACAAGATCATAGGCTTGCAAAACAAAACCTGAGTAACTCCTTCTACCACGTACCCTTCACTTTGTCATTTACTAAATGATACAAACTGTTCACTACTCAACAGTGAAAATTTAACAGTCTTAGAAAATACTAAATAGGTAACTTTCAGTCTTCACATTAGCTGCTTGCCATAAAAAAAAATATACAGTGACTTCTCTAAAACTCTTCTTGCAACCCTGTGGCTTGCAGTGCACACTTGAATGAGAAGAGAAGAAGGAAGAAACAAGGGCTTTAACCAAACCTCCCTTGATCTACCTACATCTTCTGCTGAAGCAGCTCAGGGCTGTGATGTGTTCCCACTAGTCAGAAGGCAAAAAACTTCATTCCAGTTAAGAAAGATTTAACAGGCTTGGATTTCTGTAAACCCACTTTATCACGACTGAACTATCTGTACCAAGGATGAAAACTGGGGCCAGGGCTGCCCTTTCCTACCTCTTATCCCCTCTCCTCCCTCCTGCTACAGGGCTTTGCTCTCACCACATCTCAGTCTCAAAGAATGTAAGCAAAGGGGACCTGTGGAAGCAGTGGGGGAAACCCCACCAAAAACGTAGAGGTCAACACTACTCAGATCTATGAGAGAAAATCTGGAATCTACCAGCAACTAGTAGGTAACTTCAGAAAAATTTATTTTGTGAATTTGCTAAAGATGCAAAAAATTGTTTAGAGTGGATCCCTGCAATAGGGTCAGTCTTTTTGATTGTTCCATTTATAGCCTAAAGATCTGGACCCTAGTCCTTGGCTGGCATCTTCTAAACGCTAGTGTGATACCAAACTGATAGGAAAGCAGTGAGAACTGTGCATGTAGCTTCAGCTATTTAGCTCCAAGTAGTCCTTTTCCTTCTCCAGATAAGAAGAAACCCTTTGAATGAAAATTTCTAGACAAGAGCATCTGTGGTGCACCCTGAAAATGAAACAGTCAGAGTACAAACATTCTGGACAGGAACTTGTCTACCAAAGAATTCAGAGGCCAGGCTGAAGTAAAAACATTCAATGGTAGTTAAAGGAAGGGGAAACACATTGTTCAGCATGTTTCTACCAAAGCACAAGTAATTCAGCCTGCCTTAAAGCAGTCCCCTTTCCCTTGTCTTTGCTTTTGGAACATCTCTTTTTAATTGAGTGCTTTTAAAAACTCATTTTAGCAATTCTGCTTTATTGAGTGGAGTCGTATTTGATTTCACTTCTGCAATACCAAATAGTTTCATTGCTGTAATAACTGAGAACAGCAATTAGATGTAAGTAGTACTTTGAAAATCTGTGGATTTAATTTGTAGCAACTGATCTTAATCTTTGCTTCATTTGCTTTAGATGTTTTCAAAGGACAAGAGATATATATATATACACATATAACAGAAATGTCACCATCACCCTGTACTGCTTATCCAGAAAATCAAAGCTGTGGTGAGAATTGTTGGTTTTGCCATGAAGTCTACTATGGCACACCAAATTCACAACAGTGGTCCAAAGTTTTTCAGGATTTCTGATAAAATATGGACCTAGGGACATATTTCAAATATCAAAAACTTGCAGTTCCCTTGCTACACAACATAATACCAAAGACTGTATGCACACTGTAGATTTTATACGGACAATGATGGACATGTCCACAAATGTTTGAAAATGTTAGAACTAGAAAAGCGCTGGTCATCAACTCAAGACAGTTAAGCTTCTACACTGCTTTTCTCTACTCATACATAGATTGTTGGAGAGAGTCCAGAGGAGGGCCATGAAGATGATAAAGGGCTGGAGCACCTCTCCTGTGAATACCGGCTGAGAGAGCTGGGCTTGTTCAGCCTGGAGAAGAGAAGGATCCTTCTTATAGCAGCCTTCCAGCACCTAAAGGGGGCCTACAGGGGAGATGGGGAGGGACTCTTTGTCATGGAGTATAGTGATAGGACAAGGGGTAACAGTTCTAAATTGAAAGAAGGGAGATTTAGGTAAAGTATCAGGAAGAGATTCTTTACTGTGAGGGTGGAGAGACACTGGCCAAGGTTGCCCAGGGAAGTAGTGGCTGCCTGGAGGTGCTCAAGGCCAGGCTAGATGGGGCTTTGAGCAACCTGGTCTAGTGGGAGGTGTCCCTGCCCATGGCAGGGGATTGGAACTCAATCTTTAAGGTCCCTTCCAACCCAAACCACTCTGTGATTAAATCTCTCCCTCCTTGCATAACTTTTCTCCCCTGACCTAACAATTAGCACTTTGAAATTTACAGAAGGTTTAAGAAATCAGTATCAATCCAAGCAAAGAAAAATTTTTTAGAATAATTTGCCTACTCAGATTAAAATTATCTGCAAGCCTTTTACAAAACTGATGGAAACGTGCTGCATATCCTGGCAAGTTACAGCTCACTCATATAACGGCAACATCAAAGAAAATGTTTACCTGTCTTTTATCATTCATTTACAATCCTTTTTTTTTTTAAAAAAAAAAAAGTATTATGGCATTTTAAAAACCACTTAAAACCTGGAATTACAAGCCCTCAAATACACAAATTCAGAAAGAAACCTTTTATGAGCCAGAATCTTTGCAACAAAGATCTGTAAGAGTTGCATGACAATCATTTTTAGATTAAAGTTTTCAGCTGTAAACCTTTAACTCAGCTTTACAACAGAACATTTATTTTCCTGTGACTGAACTGTAAAAAAGCCTCCTAAAATGGAAATGAACACTAGGAATCTTATGGGGTTTTCTTCTTTTCTTTCTAACTGTACTTACAAATGTCTTAGTAACATACAGTGACTAAATTTATAACTTTAATAATGATGGCCACAATGCAGCACAGTGACTGCAGATATATCCAGTTTTCATAGTACAGTTCAATCATTTGAATTGCATTGAGAACTGCAGGTTTTTTTCCTCTGCTGATTTACACAAAGTTCTCACAAGTTCTGTTACAAGAAACACCTCACCAAATCAAAATTTCAGTTACAATCTAATTCATTTAAATGCAGTCTCATGCCCTAACCTGCCTTACAATAAGTGCGGATTTATACTGGCTCTGCCACTAAGCCACGAATACAAAACTGGTAGAAGAAAAAGAGGCCAACACTTCATCTCAAAGTCAAACTGTGTAGATGGCTCATCTCTAATTTAATTTCTGCTTTCTTCCACTCTGCTGTAATAGTAGCTCATTTTAAAAAAAATAAAAATCCTAAATAATTTTTTATTTTCCAAACAATTTCTCTTATGGTACTTTGGTTAATCCAGTACATGCTAAAATGCTATCTCAAAACCCATCTGATGTGGTCAGTCACTGGCTTACCGATACGTCTCTTGGGAAACACACTCATAAAGCTCCTCAGCAGTGAATTTTATACTGTTATTTATCTACAAAAGAACAAAGAATTAACACAGTAATTTACTGAGTATCACACAGCAATTACAACTACACAGCTGGTATAACAGATATGGTTAATGTAGTACCTAACAGCCTCTCAAGTTGAGACAGTACAGAAAAAAAAAGTCATGCTATGAATTATGAAGTCAAATACTACAAATTAATAATGGTGATTGTATATAATGGGAGTATCAGATTTTTAACTATTTCTCCACAAATCTAAAAGACCTTAGACAATTGTTCCTCCCCTCTTAATTTACTGTAGCAAACAGTATAACTTTTGATTTGCATTAATTCCATGTAGTCATCCTATATGTACAGGGCCCAAACTATTTCTCTGTACAGAAGAAGACTGCAAATATGAAATATGTACTATACTAAACAGAAAATACCTCTATTGTACTGCAAACATTCATTTCAGTGTCTCTTCTTAAAATTCTTCAGCCCAAATGAGTCAAAACTTCATGAATGGCTGGTAATCTCAATTTATCTTTCTTCCTCTGAACTGCAGCTATTATTCTCCATAGTGCAAGTACTTTCTTCTTAAAATTATTGTCAGGGATGTTTTGGTGACTTCAGCTTCAAGGCTTTCTCCTCTCCACAGTGAGTTATTCACAACAAATGAGTATTCAGCAAGTCACACAAGCAATTCAAATACCAGTGGAGATTCAAATAACTTTTGGCAGGTGGCAAGTAAAAAGAAATTCAAATGTGCAATGCCAAACAAATAAGAGCAAATCTTCAAAATTTTAGCTTAGTGGAAGCACAATGATGAGACAGCTAACCCCACAGCCACTTGAAATAGAAAACTGCGACTGAAGTGTATTTGACAAACCTTTAAAGGAAACTTCATACCTCGTTGCTTATGAGTACGTTATAGAGGGTCCAAATATCTTGGAAACTACTGGTTGGGGTCAAAATCCTGAAAAAGAAAAGTTTGGGGATTTTTTACATAAATATAAAAGGATTCTATGGAAGAGTTAAAAAAAATAGTCAGAAATGCTTCATGGGAAAAAAAATCTTATTACTTTCTTTAAACAAAAAGGAAATTCCGATCTTTGAAGAATTTTCCCTTCCACTCATCCCTCTACACTCCTCTAGAAGAATTAAATGAGCTTATTATTCTTGTAAGGACTTGCTATGAGGTTTTTTTCCTAATTAAAAATTCAACTGATGTTTTTATGAGCAATTTCTATATGCAGATGGGAAAAAAACTAGTAATAATTAAAAGTCTTTTGTTTCACATAAGCAAAGCCTGCTGTATTCATGTGGAACAGCAGCAAAGTGACAGACAATACAAAACCTTCCCACATTAGCTAAAGCTTTAACTCATTCTCTCCAGTACCCTAATGCACAGCTCAAATCCTACAATTTGCATCCCGGTTTTGCTACTTTTAATAATAACGAATTCCCACCCAATATCAAGAAGTGAAAATGGGGTTTGACAGCTGAAAAGAGGTGCTCTTACGAAGACCCCAGCACCATGTGAATTACTTGTATTTCATTTAGCTGTGAATGTACACAGCAGCCAGCAACACTCCTGTCTTCCCTAAAATCTAGTGCTTTTTCCCCACATTACAAGCAGAGATACCACCAGCAGAAGAAAGCATTAGCTTTGGTAGCTCTGCAAGGTGTTCTGAAGTTCCGAGAGATGTACACCCTTTTATACAAGGCTCCAAAAATGATCCAATAAGAAAGCTATTATTTCAAAAATTAATTCTCCTAATCTATTAAAGTACACATAATTCAGTTAGGTCTCAGTGTAACCTAATTTGCATTCACTAGAAACTAACCCCAATCTCTTAAACATTACAAGATGTAAATTAAAATCTATGTTGAAAACCATATAACACTTTACAAAAGTTAAGAGATACTGATAAAATTCTGCTTTAAGTTTTAAGGATGGAGATAACAACTAAGAAAATGACTGGATTTGGAAAAAATAATTAAAAAAATATAAAAATCTTCTTTTAGGGAAGCTCATTTACTTTCTCATGGGAAAGTGTCTAAATTCTCCCCTCCCTCCCCTTGCAAGCTGTAAGCCTTCATAAATGAATTAATTTGGAATTTAAAACAAACAAACAAACAGAAACCCAACAGAATAATTTAAAATTTCCAATTAAAAACAACACTGTATTTTAAACAGGCTAGAAGACCATGACACACCACAGGATTTATTACAAGTTTGCTGCTTATTTTTTTAATTTTAGGAATTATCGCTGTTACAAAAATTAGTCACACATTCTTTCTCCCTTCGTAAGGAG
The DNA here is from genome assembly GCA_013398155.1 of Pedionomus torquatus. Taxonomy (NCBI): domain Eukaryota; kingdom Metazoa; phylum Chordata; class Aves; order Charadriiformes; family Pedionomidae; genus Pedionomus; species Pedionomus torquatus. The sequence goes on along the minus strand of VZRU01013715.1, from coordinate 168,018 downwards.
ACTTACCCAGAACTCTTTTCTTAAACTGAAAACACTTTACCTGCCAACTACAAGTCAGCAAGAGAACCAATTGGCTAGTTTTCCTAAAATACCTCAAAGCCTTCAACCGCTACCCCAGTGAGAAAGCTATCAGCTTTGACAGCGTAAAACCCCAGCAGAGACAATCTGGCAAACGTCCTTGGAAACGCTGGGAATCTTGGCAGCGGGGACTGCAACGCAGCTAAGATTCCCACCGACCAGCTCCGTGGAGCCAGCAGCCAGCAACCCTGTCTGCATAGGACAATACATCAGCTTTAGCTATCGCACCAGTCATCCACAACATAAATAAACGAGCCTGGGAAAGTGGGACAGAATTCTATTGCTGATCATTTTGGTACCGCTCTGCCTTCTATTTTGCACAAAAGGGAGGAAAGCTTGCATGATTGTTTTCACAAAACTGAATGCAGTACCATACAAAACATAAAAGGTAAAATATTACCAGTAACTTCACCCAAAGGCCATTACAGATTGCTACACAGTATGTTGGGGTGAAACATGCTCACGGCTTTATTTTTCCTGCGATGCCAAGGACATGTACGCAAGGGTGCAGGATAAGCCAGACTGCTGCCAGGGGAGAGCTGCTGGTGGGAAACTCAGCCAGGTAAGCTTTCTACAGGACAGACGGAAGGTAGGGGAAAGGATGGCTGGTGAGAGAAGGAAGAGCTGTATTAATTATGGGCTTCTGGATTTTGTAGCACATATGAGCTACAAAAAGGTGAAGGAAGAGACTGAGAGCAGAGTGAACAGCAGGAACACTGCTGGCTTTCCCTTTGACTATACAGCATCTCCACGTGGCTATTTCTGTTCATCTCACTACTAACTTCCCAAGGCAGAGAAGTGGCCCCTGGTTGGCTTTTTTAAACCTCCAGTTTTGCACAGACCTTTAATTCTATGATGTGTATGAAAGCAGCCAACGTGCCACCCACATTTCCTTTCCCTTTGCAAACGTAACACTGTGGAAGCCTCAGCATCACATACGCTGTATTTGGTCTTTTCTCACATAAGGGAGCAATTTTCAAGAGTTGCTAGAGAAAAGTAAACAACTTATTTATCAAAATTTCTGAATCTTGACACCAGTTAGGATGCTGCAGACTTAATTATTCCATTGCTCTTTCCTTGGCTATGCAAACTATGAACTTAAGAAGGTAACCCTTACCACTCACTGTATTCATTTCTTGTGAGGACATAACATTGAAAAACACACTTATTTTTGTACTGTTGACAAAAGTGTACTAGCAAACTGCTAACATGATCAGTTATAGCTCACTATAAGTGACCTCATGACATCACTAATTCAGTAGAAGTTACCAGACCCCAGGTGGACATACAAACCAGCTCTGCTTCCAGTTCTTTGGAAAAAAAAAAAAACAAACAAAAAACAAAGTAAAATGTGTAAATAAGCATATAAGTAACCCAACATTAAATCCTGCAATTTATTTTATGGCGTTTGCTTGGATTATGAAGTTGATTCTAGGTTTGTAACATGAAATGAGAAGTCCAACATTTGGCTCAAAGCTTTGTAATATCTTCAAATAAAGACATTTGTTGTCTTCAAGGAAGAACAACACACAGAGTACTGAAAATAAGTTGGTGAGAAGAACTTGCACAGTAACTCCCTTCCCCAGATTCTTAACATGACAGCATTCATAAAACATGCTTATTGCCATTTTCAACTAAATAGGAACTTGAATACAAGCTCCAGTCTTGGAATATAATTTTTGGTAGAAAATTTTAACACATCGCTGTCTGCAGGGCAATGACTTCACACCACCACTGCTGTCTACTCATTTTAATCATTTTATGTTTTATTTTCTGCAGCCACTGTTCTGTTTCATGGAAAACAGAAATTTTAAGTGAAGATGCACATTGGGAAATCTGTAAATGGTTGTATGCATACTGGCTGCATCTCTTGCTTCATTAAATGAAGTTGATCTCATTTTTATCAAAGCTTCTCAGTGTAAAAAAAAAGTCATAGAATCATAGGTTAGAGTTGGAAGGGATCTTAAAAGTCATCAACTTCCAACCCCCCTGCCACGAGCAGGGACACCTCCCACTAGAGCAGGTTGTTCAAAGCCCCATCCAGCCTGGCTTTAAACACTTCCAGGGATGGGGCATCCACAACTTCTCTGGGCAACCTGTTCCAGTGCCTCACCACCCTCACAGGAAAGAATTTCTTCCCAATATCTAATATCTAAATCTTCCCTCTAAAGACTGCCTCACTATAGAACTACATTTAGGGAACACGCTCTGAATTAATAACCAAATGGACTCTTATGTAAAATGCTTCTAAAGAGCAACCTGAATCTCAGTATTGTGACCACTGCAATATTTAATAGTTAACCACTGTAGTATATATATGTATAAATGTATTTCAAAAGCAGAAGGTAGAAAGCCACTGAATCACTTTGCCTTTCCTATCAACACAGCCACACAAAACCAAACTAAAAATGACACATCACAATTAGGTACTTCAACTTTTAATTAATCCAAATGTCATGCTCTGAGCTGACAAGGATGCTGGGTGACATGGGAGCTGACTGCCGTTAAAATGCAATTTGCTGATCAAGTAAAAAACTCTAAGGAGTTTTCTGAAAATATTTAGTACGTGTTAGAAAAGAGCAATGTCAGAGAAACAAAAAATGTTACCAGCTATAAAATGGAGATTTAATGCTCTTAGGGGAGAAAGGAGAGAGTCAGACATAATGACTTCTATCTGATAAGCAAAAGGGCTATAGGGCTTCTCAAAATACTTGGGGTGTTTCTTTACCTACTGTCCTGTCGCTCATCTGATGCCAAACACATGCATAAAGCAAAAGATATGATAATCATAAATGGAAATGGATAAGAAATAGCTCAAGATGTGGTTCCTCACTTGTGCAGAAGGGAGATCTGGGAAACAAGAGAAGCCTGTTTGGAAAGGACCAGAAAATTAACTTATCAAATGGAAGGGGAAAAAAAAAACAACCCACAAGGCAATCTGGCAGTGAAAGCAGATCAGCCTGCCAGCTGCTCACAAACACTAAAATTCTGGGCAATGACAAGTAAAGCATATGGATAAAAGTCATATGAGACTGTGGTAATCACTCTCAAATGTGGCCAAACCTCTACACCTCAGTACTTGTCACACTGAGCCATTCCTTTTTGACAGTTCTGTGCAATCTCCTGTGGTGTAAAACTGATAAGACTGACATAAAGCACTAACCAATTCAATAAATCCATATGGTTAATCAAGAAGGCATATGACTTAATTGTATAAAACTCAACCTGCTAAGTCCCATTTAACCTCACTGTCAGAAGACCAGGGAAGCAAGAAAAGCAGAAATTCTATGAGGCTGAGGCTTATTGACAACTCCTCATTACATAGCACTGCAGTAAGGGGCTCAAACTGGTGTTACAATGATCAACATATGCCAGAGTTTTGTTCAGTAACAACTTCTTGGGAAATGAGGGGTATTTTTCCCCAGATAAAGTCAAGGTCATGCTTTCTTCTATTGTGGAAGTACTTCAGATGTCACATCCTAGGGCCACTTTGTCTAGATGCCTATTCTCTAGCTTTACAAGGTCAGAAAAGACCATGGCTTTTACAACACTTTTCTGCTTTTTATACTGGCTTAATGGCATCAAGGCTTAAGCAGCTGCTACGGCATCACCTCTGCCCTGCACCTTGTTAAGCACCGGCCGATTTCATCTATATTTGGCAGAGGTCTTGACCTTTTTAATTTCCTACAGCTCTCATTAAAATAGGCAGAAGAGTAAAGAACAAATTTGAACCCTGGCAGCAGAGAAGGCTGTAGGTAAGTTCAAATGTGATAAGAGGTAGCAAAGAATCAGTGTGGGAAAGGAAACACTACAACTAGGAGAAAACCTTTTGTCAGATATTGCCCATTTTCAGCTACATCAGCTACAATAATTAAACTAAAGGATACAATACTACAGGAAGATGAGCTCTGGAAATGCTATCACCGTAAAATGTTTTTTTAATTAGCAGCCAAGGGGACGTTACCACATTACTGCTGACCCCTGTGGAGGGACACTTCTACATACAATGCCTCTTCCTGTGAGATGCCTTATGGCTCATCCAACTGTAATCATCCATCTAGAGGTAGGGAAGTCTAATACTTTTTGAATTGGGAGCTAATCTCCATTTTATTTCCAGAAGGAAACCTCATGCGGAGGAAGAT
>VZRU01013715.1:139660-163546 GCA_013398155.1 Pedionomus torquatus | reverse complement strand
AAGTTAAATCTCTCTTAAATCTTAATAAATCAAGGGTATCTTACATCTCTCTTCTCTCCAAAGCTGAAGGGCCCAAAAAACTTCCAGCACAATCAGCGGAAGAATTTCTGTAAGTGATGAAAGAATTAGCACAAACTTTGAAATCTTGAGTTGTATAAACACTCCTATTGCCTCAAAGAGCTTCTGAAAACCCAAGAAGCTTCTGAGCATAATTATTTCAATTTAATTTAAAGATTTAATTTAAGAGGCTTTAAATTAAGTTCCCTAATTAACTGGCTCCAAAATAATAGAATCCAGAATAATAGAATGGTTTGGGTTGGAAGGGACCTTAAAGGTCCAACCCCCTGCCCTGGGCAGGGACACCTCCCACTAGACCAGGTTGCTCAAAGCCCCATCCAGCCTGGCCTTGAACACCTCCAGGGATGGGGCAGCCACTACTTCCCTGGGCAACCTTGGCCAATGTCTCACCACCCTCACAATAAAGAATTTCTTCCTGCTATCTAATTTAAATCTCCCCTCTTTCAACTGAAAATCATTACCCCTCATCCTATCGCTACTTTCCCTGGTAAAGAGCCCCTCCTCATCTTTCTTGTAGGCCCCCTTCAGCATCTGCAAGGCTGCTACACGGTCTCCCTGGATCATCCTCTTCTCCAGGCTGAACAACCCAACTCTCTTAAACTGTCCTCACAGCAGAGGTACTCCAGCCTTCTCTCTAATACCCAACCCAAGTAATACACAAGATAAATACAAGTACAAACCATCACTGAAAACAGTCAGAAATAATATTTGATCCAAAATTATTTAAGAACATATCATGGTTTTACAATCTTACTTGATTGCGAGGATCAGCTATATTTCATGTGACAACTAACACATACTTGTTTAAATACATCCCTGTTAACAAAAGAGGAGGGTAGTTAATCAACAGTTGCTAATCATACTACTTTGTGTCTTCATTTTAGAGCTGAAATATTGCAAAACGTTCATGACATGCAGTATTTTGCTGCACAAATACCATTCTGCTACCAATGTTGTTAAAGGAAGAAGCAAAGGCAAAATTAAAAATCTGTATATGATAGAAATTATAAAAATAGGGTAAGATGCAAAAAGCTGTTCATGAGACCTTTTCCATGAAACAGCTCTTTCTCCCGCTGGCCTCCCCACCTGTTAAATGTCTATATTTATATTAAACAAGTTCTGGTCATCAAGTCTGAATTGCTGTAGTAGTGCCAAATAGCAGTGCCCCTTAATGTAGCTTTTTTTTTTTTTTTGAGGAATGATATTGATACACACATTTATCTCAAGAAAAGTGATGGTGCTTTTTCTAATTTTTTTAACAATCTGAAAATATGAACTTTAAATATAACTTATTTGTAAAACTTTCAAACTTTCACAAGACAGTTTCTCTATTCCTTGTTCTGGACATCAAGGAATATAAGGTAACACAGAAAACACTTGCACTTTTTCCAAGTACTAAAAGCTGTTTAATCTCCAAATATTCAACCTAGAACTTTTCAACTATTTTTTCTCCAGATGCTTCTTTTTCTGCAATCACTAGATCAACTATAAGCCATTGTAAGGCTTTTCTTCAAAAAGATCAAGAAAAAATAAATATACTCTAAGTTCAGTTTTAGAAAGACTGAACAGCCCAGGCAAAGCAAGGCTCCCTCTTTTGAATACTTCAGACTTTTTGTTCTAATATTCTCTAATATATATAAAGTTAAGATGATTCATAAGTATGGCTTCTGACTCTTTGGAAAATCTACTCAGAGCTCTCAAACTAATTTAAATACCTATAACTCAAGGCTAAACCGGAGAATTCCATGGTTACAGTGTCTCTGCATTTCTTGCTCCACGATGCCACCTACTGCAAATCTGCAGCAACCTCAGAGCAGGCATTTTCAAATGCAACGGTGCAAGAAAATTACTTCACTCCAAGAACCATCCTGGATGCATACACAGTTTAGTGGTGAAAAAGAAAATATTTTAAAAGTACAAACGGAAATTCTGAAGTTATTTCATAAATGTTATTGAGTGTCATGGTAAGCGTGTGGAACAGAAAATAGCCTCTCCATTCCAAATAAAGTCAAATCAGAGAATCCTGTTTACTCTTGCTCCAAATACTCTAATGGCTCTAATCAAGAAAGCAGGTCTTTTGCAAAATACATTTCTCTGATATAACGTTACACCTTTTTATTTTTACAGTACTCTCCCGTAACAGGAAATACAGGAGATAAACAGCTTTGGCTAAAAGAAATAAAAACCATCTTCTGTTATAGCCACAAGAAGTTTTAATGAAACGCCTCTGTAGCATAGAAATAATGACACTGACACAGCGCCATATTCCCATTAAATCTCATCCACCACATATATAAACTGGTATCACAGGATTTCTTGCAAGAACTTTAGGACTAGAGCGGAAAGCACCAAGTTTAGCAGTAACCTGTTTTATTAAAACAATTTCTTTAGAGAAAAAAAATGACAGTCATTACTAAAATCTGCACTCAGTTGGGAGTACTAATCCAAACAATCAGCGATACAAATGGATCGATTACCACCAAGCTATTCTAGTTCACATCTCTACACACATTTTTTCAGTTTCTACTTGCATAATATTTAGACCATTTATCTTTGGAAGACAACAATTCTTTGAATGCATTTGTTCCACTATTATTGTGCTGTACAGAAAAAAAAAAATCAGACTTTTAACTTAGGCTACAATGCTACTGATGCAGGGATGCTCACTTGAACACACTTCACATGAGTGTACCTTGAAGGTTGTTTGGGACTTCCAGAATGTATATTTTACCAAAATACTGAAATTAAAGAAATATTCTTCTGATCATAATGAAAAAAAAAAACAACAACAAAACAAACCAATGAAAACTTATTTGGAAGTGGTGACAAGTGAAGCAAATGTTTGCATGTTTCTATCATAATTTTCAAAGAAAAAAAAAAAGAAATATTCTAGCAGTAACAAATGAAAACTAGCTCAAGTCCCAAGCGACAGAGGTCCAGATCCCTGCTCCAGACTTTCGAAGTGCCTTGACAGATCACACCCCACACTTCACAACTGGGATAACCATACGTTCACCTTGGCAGGACTGCTGCGTAATTACAGCATAATTACAGGACTGTGATCCTTCAGAACAGGTTGCAATGAATGTCACTAAGTACGGATAATGCAAGTTTAAAAGCTGACTGCTGTGTTAGAATGATAGAAAAAAACACTTCTTGAAAAAGATTATATGCTTACTAAATAATATCTATCAAGGCTGTAACAGTCTACAGAAGAAATGTCATATACCTCGACATTTACTTAAAAGGCAGATTGTTAATGTACAGGGCAAGCCCCATTGTTTGGATGCACATATTTCAGAGTTTTCTAAGCTTTGTGAATTGTTACTATGCAAAAAGATATGCCAAGTGATGTTGTTTCCCCAAGTCAAATAGCTCCAGCCACTCAGATTCATGGCATAACACCTTAGGATGGTCACAGCTGTTACTACAAACACAACTAAAAAACATTTCCTACAAACACTCTCTAAAGTCAACGGGACCCTGAGGAACTCCACAGCTGTAAGAGTGGTGACATAAAGCATTCTTCTCTAGCTGTTCATGCTGATGAACAAACTTCATTTCTATAAAAAAAGGACTAAGGTAAAACTACATGGGAGATACCTTTTGCTTTCCAAAGCTTCACTTTTATATTTCTGCACTCTTTTTAAAAAAAGGAGAAGGAAGACAGTGGGAATATAATCCTTCCTAAACTGGGAGTTCAGCTGCTTGATTGTCATCGTTATTGCTGCAATATAGGTTTTGACTCATGAAGAACGCTCTAGAATTTGTAACAGTGGAGTCCCAAAACTTTATGTCTTTCACTATATAGGAAATTTCCCCCAATTCCAGTGGGTCTTGCGTTTGAAAAACTTAATGTTCTGAATTATTCAAAGTTTGTGCCATCAGACCTAATGTATTGGTTAATTATGTTGTAGCTCCACTTAACTCCAAGCAGAGGAGAGCGGCTCATCATCAAATACTGGGAAACGAGTCCCAAGTCATAAAAGAGAAAATTCACTACAAGAGATCTGAGTATCTAGAAGTTTCTTATTCTTTTGCTACTAACAAATGGTACTAGGTAGCCTCAATGCCAAGATTTTTACTGAAAATCATGTAAGTAAGCTCAAATGATAAGCTGTAGTTTGGCATCAAAATATTTTTGTGACTTTTACGACTTTAAGTGACTGCTACCATCACTAGCTTTTATGACTAGCTTAAATGCTTACCTACTAATTCCTTCACGGATACCATTCACAGCTGCCAACAGTTTCTGCAGACCTAAAAAAGCTTCTTCAAAGGAAGACTTTGCAGTCACAGTTATTGCGCTGGGGTCCAACTTTTGGAAAATTTCAATACTGAGATTATAAAAAAGGAAAGAAAAGACATTGAAAAGCAGTAATAGATATCTTAAAAATTCAGAGAAACCCGGTATCTATTATATGCATTATATTTTAACTACTGAAAAAGCAGCCAAGGTCAAACATAAATCTATACTAAAACTATGCTGTCTAAAATAGTCTTAGAATAAATAATAGAAAGACCAGGTCCTACAATTGTACTTCTCTGTTTAAAATTTTCCTTGACCACTGTATTTTATTCTATAGCAGTATTTTACCTCTGACTTAAATTTATCATGAAACTTCACTTGAGAATGAAACAGGCTCTTCAAGCACAACCTGAGTGCTTAAGCCTCTCTTAGAAGACAATTGTTAAGTTAAAGAAGCAAAGTGCTTTCCATCAATTATCCAAGCAGCTTCATTCTCCAGATTTATTGGAATAGGCTTAACCCTTTCCCTACAATGGTTGTGTTGGGAGGATGAGCTGCAGTGCACTTATGAAGAATTAACCAGCTTCATCTAGATCGAGGGTGGCTTCATTTTACGCAATTTTGAGTTTAGATGAGAAAGGAAATTCATCACTAGATTCAACATTTTATATTTTGAAGGATTTTGCTTAACATTAAAACTTACTATATTTCAAATTTATTAAAGTTTTGTGTTCTTTAAAAAAGTGAAAAATTTTGCATAGGCTAGTATTCCTCCACAGATTTTGGAAAATAATGAGAAAACTTAAGAGTTTGAATGCCGATTTTTTATGGATGATCATGAAATTTCCGTGGATGTCTCACATTTGTGGCTTGTACAGAGTTTTCAACACCATTCTCTAATGCAACTTACTTCAGCCACTGTCCAGAAAAAGAGTAGCAGTCTAGACAGATCACTAAATGGATCCACGTAACTTTGTATGCTCCTAACTTCTTTGTGTGACAAGTTGTGTGGGCTGGGTTTTCTTTGTCAATTTTGATTAATTAGTAATAGCTTCTTCTCTTAAACGGTGGGGGGGAAGCTATTTCTAAAGTGCGTTTCTTCAAAAATTATGTAAGGTTATGTAGAAGCTCTGAATTTCCTTAGCATACCATACCTGTACAAGTTCATTGTATTCCATACACCTTCAAGGACAGACCAGATTTCCTGGTGCTTGTTTTCTTGAGCTAAGCAAAAGCTTGGTTGTAACTTTTTTTCTTCGCAGTTTTGAAGATTTGGTGTCATTGCTTCCATTTTTTCACAAACAGCATTTTCTGAAAGAACCATGATGTCTTCTGATAAATCCTGCTCACTGTCTGACCTCACCTTATAAAACAGTTTAGCAAACAAATGATGAGTGTATTTGCTTCCTAACTTAAGAAAACTTGAACACTTCTACTTTTTATTTTTTTTAAAAGCAATGCTCAAAAAAAGTGAGGCAGATCTCTCCTAGTCATAACCATTTTTATAATCATTTCTGGAACTAAAGCTTCTCTTTAACTAAGTCTTTCTTACATATGTATATATTGGCATTTCTACAGATAGGAAATGGATGCAAAAGAAAACCCTGTGCCAAAGCTTCCTGGGCACAGTAACCTGGTATAAACAAGAACTACTTCTTACTCTTACTCCCTATCCCACAATTGATGGCACATTTTCCTCTGCAAAACCACAAAATGTTCATCTACTTATTTAGCAAACCAATTCAGAAAATTTGTCCAGGTTAAACTTAAACTGATCCAGCACAACCTAGTCTGTGTAAGGGCAGTTCTTTGTGAAGTAAAAGGACTGTCAGGACAAGGAAAGCAGAAGACGAGTTTTCAGAAAGAAAGCCTGCTTCTTACAGCAGCACGGCTCACAGAACCACGGGCTCAGTGGCTGACTGCAATGTGCACAGAAGTTACAGCACAGTAGACCATCAAGACTCCCCAGATCATCCTTCCTCTCCTTAACCACATTCTTCCTTTCCCTTTCAGCTTTCTCTGAAGCTGAAGTATTCCTTCCTGTATATAGAAATATTTCAAGTCTGCCATATTCATTTTTCCATTCTTCATGCCATTATGGAACTAACAGCAACCACAAACCCAGACACTGAAATTTCTTCCACAGCAACTCAGAAATGAGCTGGAAGTTAAGACATACTTCTCAGAACACAAAAGATATCAGGAAACCCCCTGTTAAATATCTCAAAGTACACAATACAAGCAAGTCCTTTCTTCACGTGCAGCATCAGAGCTAGCCAGACAATGAAAGTTAAAATAGCACACCTAGGAATATTGGAACAATTCTAATTTTAATCTTAATCTTTAAGGCTCTTTTCTATCAGCTGCAGACACAAGAGAAAACTAAGAGAGATTCCCCTCAGCAGCTAAAAAGTATTTTTCAGTAACCTTCCTGACACTAACACATTTATACTAGGATGAAAATAAAAGTCTATCAACAATATGCATAAAGGCAGATATTTGCTACATGCAAATAAAAGTTACATTTGGGTCCTATTAATTTTGAAAACGCTCTAGCAGCAACATTTCCTATGATTATTTTTGTTTTAATTTATGGAAATAATTTAGGAATCTAAGCCAGATTTGTAATAAGAACATGGAGTAGCATCAAGATGATGACTACTAAACCTCCCCTTACCTCTGTGAATGTTTGGTACAGCTTATTCACTTCAGCGTAAGCCTGGGGCAGTACACCATTATAGTCTGACCTGGAACTGAAAGCATGCAGTAATTTTTTGGATTCCTGGAGCAAGATACCCACTGTTGAGGAGTCAATGATTTTACCTGACGGTTAGAGAGTAATATGGGAAACAAACGAAAAAAAAAGTATTAGATGTTAGGAGTTATTAATCTTAGGAGACAAATGTAATACTCAAGTATCTGGATTAACTGAAGCACATAAAAAGCTTTGAAAAATTATTCCAAAGTCATAAAAAATGATAGAGCAGTCTCAAGAGAAATGTGTGAGGTAAAGATTTTTCGCTTGGTAATCAAGTCTTCCAAGTTTATCCCAGGATTCAGCAAGAGGATCAACTGGCATATCTAAAATAATTCTGCAGAACAGTAATATCCCAAAAACAGTATCTCTGCTAAAATCAAACTCTTAAAGACATCTTCAAATAAATGAAAGTATTTGGAGGGTTTCTATAGTTGTTTTTTTTTTAAAAACAGATCTCACTGCCCTCACTTATCACATTAAGTAGTCTTTACTCCTCCCCAATCTATTTGGCAGATGCAGATCATTTGGCCAGATGTAACATGGTGGCAAAGGAGGGAGAAAGATACTTCCTTTTAAAAACAGTTCAGAGACTTCAGTGGCTATTGATATATATATTCATTGAAATGTTTTTCCCATAAACTTTTGCTGCTACAAAGAGATGTATGAAATAAATTCTTACATGCTTGAGAGTGTCCATATACTTCCTTTTGCTGTCTTTTTATATAAAGTAGAAAAAAAGCTGCCAGAGTACAGAATAAAAAAAAAAAAAAAAACCACCCCCAAACCAAGATTTCAGAAGTATTTGTGATTTTTGCAGGTGATATGTAGACTATCTGGAACCAGAGCCCAGATAGGCTTGATCTTGGCACAATCTTTCCTTTTTTCTTTTTCTTTTTTTTTTTCTTTTTTCTAAATGGAATTCATAGCTCATCAACTTCAGTTCAATGCTGGCTTTAAGACTACAAAACCAGTGTTGGGATTTTGTCACCCATCCAGTGAAAAAGTTATGGATCGATATAAAAGCAAAGACTGTCCAAGGTATGGCTCCATTTGGACAATCTTAAACTAAAAAAAAATAAAGCAAAAGAGGATGGAACCCATTACTACTTAACCATACCAACTATAAGTCTTTTCAAAGTAGCTACTTCTGTAGCTACTAAAAACAGAACAGTGAGGTTTTTTTACAAGTTTACAATTAGCATTCTCAGAGATTCTTACCTGTACAAAGGTGCACATAGAGACATTCAACGGTTGAAAGCAAACTCCTTGGCACAACATAGCCAAAAACAGCCATCCAGTGTTTTTTATAACACTTCAGCAAGTTTGCTAATGTCCATGGCGGCTTCAGATACAGTATCTGAAAGACAGTACGTTACAAATTCAAAGGCTGGTTTTCATATAGACATATTGCCATACATTTCACAGCTGCTCTATTCTTCAATAATGTAATGATTTCAGAATTTGCTGAAGTAGAATTTCAGTGATTCCTCAGAAATAAGGTTATATTCAGATTTAACAAGTTTATTGCTTAAAAAACCATCTGATTCAGCAGCACCATGGGTTAAACAGTGATGCTCATGTACAAGCATTCAACGTACAATCTTTGCATGATTTTTGTTTCCCCTTTCCTCAAATGCTCCAAATAATCAAGTTATCTCTTAAAATGATTTAAAATGTTAGTTCTGTGCAGAAGTCAGAACAACCCTAAATATGCCTTTGATTTTCTAGTAATGTTAGAAGTAAAAATAAACACTTTCCCCATCTGCGACTATATATACATTAAATAATATATGCATATTGCAATAAAATTGAAATTTATTACTACTAAGTGAAACCAGAGTTTGAAAAGATGTTTACAGAAATCAACTAAGTTAATCAGAAGTGCTTAAAAGCTTAACAGCTAATCAAAGCCCTATCTTGTGGAATAAGAGTCATCAGATGGTGGGGGGGGTGTGTTTGAAACCCACAGAAGCATATCTGCAATAAATTTAAACTTTTAACTAACCCCTACCAGCTGTAAAATAGGGTCTAAACCAAAGTATGGATAATTTGAAAGTGCCTTGTATGTGAGTATTTATTTTCTGTTACCAATACTTTTAAAAGAGTGACTGGAGGTTCTCGTTAACACCCTTGTAATTCCGTATTTGCACTGTTAACCAATTTGGCTGTGAAGAATTTTATCCATGTGGTGTCTAAAAATATCTGTTCTGATGGGGAAGAAGTGTCTGCAACAACAGCGCCTTGATATTATATAAGATGCAATGGATTAATTTCTTGAAGGGCATATTTATAATGCAGTGATTTAACCATACTATAGAAGTCAAAATAGAAATTTATCATAAATAATATAAAGAGTTTGGAAAATTCACACTGAACAGCCAGCATCTCTGTTACCGTATTAGTGAAAGACCATTATGTTTGGCTTAGCACAGGTACTGATATTAAACTACCAAGGACATTTAAACCTCCTAAAACATGCAATATCAAGCAAGATGATATAAGAAACCACCTCCATCCATAGGTTTCCGAAAGCAATTTTCATTTCAGTCTCCAAAATACAAGATAAAGCTTCTCCTAAGTTCTTTTCAAGATCTGGAAGTATATTTGGGAATTGTGCAGTAAGACTAGCATCACCTCTTTCCGTTTTCTTGAATTCTATATCTGTCAAACCAATGATAATAATAATTATTGCAACTGTTTTGATATCTAATTTATGTTGATAGTATACAATTAACTTGTCCCCATAAATAAAGACAGACTGCACTTTATGTTATAAAGCAGATGGGCTTTACATCTAATTAGGTTTCACTTATTTCTAGTTATACACACTTGTATTGTGGGCACTTTTAATTATGAGCTACTAACCAAGAAGATTAATTTCCCCAGAGCATTATTTGTGTTCTCACTCCACATTTCTTTTTTCCTTAAATAACTTAGATTACATACAGCCAGTGAGGACTTTTAATACTATAAGCTGTATTAGTATATTTGGAAAGATGAACAGGCAATCCAAGAATCAAGTTCTACTGTTTGGGATGCAGATAAAGGTATTAGCATAAAATGTAAGGAGTAATCTAAGCATACTGAATTTTACAACCACTAAGAAGACGACCCAAACTGGCTCAATTGGAAAAATTTATTTTCCAGACTTCAGGACACCTTTTAAATGACTACAACATAGGAAAATGTTGCTGTGTTTTTTCTATAAAACAAAAATACGTCATATTTCAATTTCTCCAAGAGTCAGATGTTTTAATAAAGGTCTCAAACTTTTAGAAAATCATTTACCTTTGAAAAAAAAAAAAATCTGCAGTCCTAAGGATTAAAAGTATATGTAAACTGAAGTTACAGTAGAAGCTACTCTCCCTCTCCTACACTGACCATTATGTGTCTCAAAAAATAGCCAATTAAACACACATTAAACAAACTTACCGCATTTTGACTGTTGCAGCTCAACACAGTTCTGGTGCCTGTTTACATTCAGATTCTGTAGAGCAGTAACCAAATCAGCTTTGCAGAATGCCTTGACCTCACTCACAATGGCTTTATTGCATAAATTTTTATCATCCCTAGGAGAAGAGAATTAACTGTTCACATAGAGCTGACATTACTACACAGTAAGTAATAAAAGCAATACACCAAAAAAACTGTCTTTACCAAGCTTATTTTATAAGCTTCATTATATATGAAGCTTTCTTTCTCAAGCAATTAGAAGCAGTTCAAAAAATTATACTAGAAAATTAACTAAATTAATTGAAGCTTCTGTTCTGAAAAAAATACAAACATTTCAGGCTCTAGCTTTGCTTCGAGAAAGTACAGCTATATGGCAATGATGCCTAGTTGCTATGATCTTAGAATGCAAACAAAGCAATAACTCTAAGACGTCAACACCTTATTCAATTGCTACAATAGATTTTCACTTCTGACACCCATTTTCACTGTTCTGCTGGCCAAATCATTGTCCCAGATGCCCCTCTGAGATACACAGTGCTCCCACAGAACTACAATACAGATGCAGCATGAAGCTGGATCCTAGTACTTCTTGAAGATTCTCCTTGCTTGTATTGAGGGACATAAATAAAGGGATTTTCAGATGAAAAGCACTCCTGAAGTCACCTCTTGTTCATTACTCAGAAAATGTAAATCACTATTGATAGCCCTACCAATGCTGTGACTGAAATAGTGTTTTCAGCAGTAACCCAATCAACACACATCAAATTTACAACAATCAACTTACAACAAACCAACACAGGCCTGTTGTTTTAACCCCAGTTATTGAAACTATGCAGGAAATGGTTCTAGCCAAGACCAAAGCAAGATGTTTACAGTACCTGTCAAGGAACATTAGGCCTTTAAAAACTAGTTTAACGTGACTTGTATGAAACTTAGAATCAATACTTAGAAGCCTGCTGTGACTCACAAAACAAGAACAGAGGCAAACCTATCTCCCATCTTCCCTCTTTCTAGCATTACCACTTAATGCCTATTATCCTCCACAAACTAGAGGCAAATCTATCTCCCTCTTCCCTCTTCCTAAGATTAACCCCTGAAAATGTTTATTACTGTTCCTAACCAGATGACAAAACCAATGTATATAGCTGGATCTCAATCATTAATGTAAGTATTTTTTTCTATTTTGTATCTCCACTGGCACTTTTAATAAGAAAACAGAATAAAATCTGAGAAAACTGTGCTTTAAGAAGTTCTAAAACTGAGTATCAAGTAAACTCAATTGTCGCAAGCACATGCAGTGATTAAGTCTACAAGCTCTGTGTTTTACTATATCCTTCTACTCTAGCTTTTCAGAGGGTGACAGCTCTTCAAAAGGCTCACTTCAGAAACAGCTTTTAAGATGTAATTTGGAAATAATGCAAGAGACCTAAAATCACCCAGGAACTCACGTGCAGAGTATGACGACAGCTTGAGGAAAGAGGTTCTGATACTGCAGACAACATTGTAAAACACGATCATCGTTGTTCTCATCACTCAGGCCATCTGCAAATTTAGGTAAGACAGTGCTGACATGTTCAGAAGTAACTCAACATTAGAAATATTTCAGTGTAGTCATGGCACTGTTTTTAAAACTCTCCGAACAAGGACAGAGAAGTGTAATCTAAACACAAAGCTGAGGTTTGCATTCTTAGGTACTACTCCACTCAAAAATGCTGTAGTTCTGCTAGAAAACGTCAAGTGAGCCCCACGTAAATTTGAGTATGTTAGATTTCATGATGACTGAGTCAAAAGTGAAAGCATACAGCATATCCTTAGTTCATAGGTAAAAGTAACTAGATGAATTTTTGTTAAGTAATCCCCTACTTAACAAGAGTTGTAGCTAAAAGTGAGAAAGCACTAATCTGAATATGGTATTTGCATACTACAGCCTTGAATGTGTTCTGAAGGCTACTGTAGGCTATTAACCAATTTTAATTAGCAAATGCAGTGAAGACTATTAAAATCAATAGTTAGTGTTAGGGATGACACTGGGATCACACTGAGTGACCTGCAAGGATTAAATACCCACAACAAATTGATTGCACATAAATTACATATTTTCTGAGAAGCAAGCTGCATGGATTGCCCCCACAACTTTGCATCTTGGTTTTTGAGACACGTGTAGATGAACTGGACTGCAGGGATAGCTTTGTCCCGAACATGCTGCAACATTTTCCCCTTCTTCAAGTTGTCCAACTCCTGCAGAACAACCCAGGGAATTATTAATGCAAGTCTGTCAACACCTGCAAGGGAAAAAAAAAAAAGTCACAACCAAAAAATAAAGACACTTTGAAGTGCCAAACAAACTATTACAGATAAATATGATGTTCGAGTTAAAAGTTACGTAAATTCAAATTATCTTTTTTTTGCCAGTAGTTTTCATATTCATGGTCAAGAATATCTGGTATTAAAAACAAACAACTGAAAACGATCAATTTCTCTCTTTCTAATCTAACCTCAAACTGACACTACATTGGTTACACGTGAAGATAACATTTAGGCAAACAAAAGAAGGCACAATTTTTATCAACAACATACTTTGGTAATAGCATATACTAACATTATAAAATATATGTGCAGCATTATCTTCATTTCACACATTCACTGTAAGATATTAAAGCAAGGTGACAGAAGCTGAAGTAACATGCTGAAAATACCTGAATAAACACAACAATTACTATGCCAAAATAAACATCAAATAAGACAAGCAATGATTAGTGCTAATTGCCAACCAGCATTTCTAAGCCAGAAACACAAATAAAATCATGGTCCAATATCCATACTTTCTATGTATATATGGACTGAACCTTAAAACTACTATATATGAAATTCATGGTAAATCAGAAATTTAATGACTGTTCTATTGGTCCACCCACAACAAACACTTTAACTGCTTGCTTTCTTGTTCACATCATAAGAATATGATTTTGAAAAAAAAATGTATTAATATCCATGTGTTTTCTAATAAATAGGTCGGAAATCAGCAACCTTCCAAACATAATGGACCTGGCGCATGACCAGAAATCAGGAGCTGCAATATTCTAAAAAAGGCATCCCTGTGCACGCAATGCAACCCCATTCCTAATATGGGAAAGAGAAATACAGTCGGGACACACTCTTGAAAATTACTCGGGCCTTTATTAAAGTTATTTTCCAGGTGGCTGGAATAAACATATTCATAAGCTGAAAGCATCAAAGCACCCTTAGTTTTCTGATAGATTCCAAATATGTCTACCAGCAACTGACACACACAATCCTAATCCTGCTGAAGTTAAATCACTAAAAGCTTCACAACGTATTAGAGTCAAAACATTAAAGCCAAGGTCTGCAATCCAAATTCCTGAGAAATTGCTCACACATCTTGTGAATTCTGTGACCTTTACCAAGACAGAAATAAAGCACTGACTGACTGCTTATCAGATTTTAAAAGTTTAGAGATGTCCAAGAAAAAAAAATAATTGCTAAAAAGAGAGCAGTAAACACCATTACCACTATAATGGATTAAATGCCTAAAGTTACGTTCTTACAATAGGTAAGACGGACTGACTTTAATGAATTCATGCACATTCCTGGGAACATCAACCATGATTCTCTGTAGGTAAGTAGGTATAAGCATAATAGGTTCTACTTTCCCAGCTGAACTTTCCTTAAGAGGCAGCATATTTGGGTTCACAGAACCAGTCTCTTAAGGGTGAGCCTTCTGCCTCTACAGGAAACCTGCTGCCTTTTTAAGAAGCCCAGGTTTGTTTTTCCCTTACATAGCCTGAAGTTTCTACAACATCTGTTTTCTTAAAAAACGTGGCTTACTGATCATCATGTATTCACATACCTGGTATATCTTCAGATTTCAGAGATCTGACAAACTCAAGGTGACTAATCATTATATTTGTGTCTATCACCACTAATATGTTCAGACCAGAAGTAAAAGCTTCTGGGGGGGAAAAAAAAAAGAGAAAACAAATAGGAATTAATGGAAAAAAAAAATTCAGTTGCATATTCTCTACTCAGACCAACTGTAAGAATTAGTTTAGGTATACACAAAAGAACATCAACCACAACATACCAGCAGAAATACTTAAATCCTGTTCTGGAAGATCTATTTCCATACTTGTAAGTTCTCCACAAGTCTGTACTACCGACAATGACATCCGCTTCTGAACACGAGCAACATGCAAATCTTCAACTATCTGCATCTAAAATGAAAAAATGCATGTATTAAATCAATTTTAAGTAATCACTAAGGAATCATTTATGAAAAAGATACCTTTGCATTAATGCTGCTGTGTTAAAACTGACTAAAGATGAAGCATGAAGCATTTTAAGTCAGTACAGCAAATGTAAAACAGTAAGACCCCCCTGCACATCCTCCACTATAGAAAGTCCACGAAAAGCATCCAAAATACAGCCTAGAAGAAAAAACTGTTTATGACCTTTCTACCTGGTACCCAAAAACTTTGTTCCATTTTTTCTTAGGTAGACTGCAAGTTTCCTGGTAGGTGTTTCTTTAAAAACTATGTATCTTTTCCAACTTGAAAGTTAATCAATGAAAAGTAAGATAGCTGAAGTATGTAAGCAACTATGAAGGCCCCCTGTGTTGCAGAGAATAACCAAAAGGCAATCTCAGAAAGTGCCTGATTAGCAGGTACCCTTTTAGCAATTTTCTTCAGAATTTGAAAAAAATGGTCCACATTTTTTCGAGTGTAGATTATTAGCAAACAATGCAAAATACTAGGAAAGGTCATAGAACGGTCCAGCTACACAACCTCAATGTTATGAGTTTTTAATACAACTCTGAAGTATTAAATTAAAGCATTACTAACCTCTTGGTCTGCTTCTGGGTTCTGACACTCTTGAAGGCGTGGAAGGACTTCAGAGCTCTGTAGGAAGAATTAAAGACAACCCATATATACCAACAACACCAAATATCAAGGA
This sequence comes from Pedionomus torquatus, assembly GCA_013398155.1. Classification (NCBI taxonomy): domain Eukaryota; kingdom Metazoa; phylum Chordata; class Aves; order Charadriiformes; family Pedionomidae; genus Pedionomus; species Pedionomus torquatus. The sequence goes on along the minus strand of VZRU01013715.1, from coordinate 148,037 downwards.
AGACCAAGGAACAAATATTCCCCATGTCAAGAGTTTCAGAATATTGCTCTTTAGTGTTAAACAGGTCTATCACTAACCTTTTGGACAGACTTGGTGTCCTCACCATCTTGGTAGGAGTCAGACATGCATGGGACCTCAAAATTCTAGAAACAAGTAGGAACATGTATCAGTCTTCTAGAGTGCTTTTTAGAGAACACAGGGTATTCCCAACTGAATTGAATATGTAACATAAACCACATTCTCAATATCCATGGTGAAGCATCTATTTTATCATTTCAAAGTGGCTTAGAAGGATGGCTTTCTTTTAAAATAAATACAGTGGTTTATATAGTAAGCCTATTTTTCCGATCTCTTGTGGGTTTGTGACTATGTTATTCTTGCTCTGGGCTTCCCAGTACAAGACAAAGATGAATTTAACAGAGTGAATTGAGCAAAGCCTCACTAAGATGATGAAAGAATGGGAACGCTGTCATACAAGAGGCTGAAAGAATTGGGACTGTTTGGCCTGGAGAAGAGAAGGGGAAATCTTATCAATGTTTATAAATATCTGATGAGTGAGTGTAAAGAAGATGGAATCAGACTCAGTAGTGCTTCTTGACAGGATAAGAGGCAACAGCCACAATCTGAAGCAGCAAATTCCATCTGAACATACAAAGCTCCACTTTTTTTACAGTGAAGGTGCTTGAAGAGGCTGCTCAGAGAGGTTGTGGAATCTCCACCTGTAGAGATATTCAAAACTGGACAGTTCTGAGCATCCTGCTCTATCTTACCCTTCTTGAGCACAGGGGTTGGATTAGACAATCTCCAGAGGAGCCTTCCAGCCTCAAGGATTCTGTATGTAAATACTATCTTTGCATACACACAAAATGATTGCACTACTGTAAGATAAGTCATGTTGCTGGGCTCATTAAGAAGAACAACAAAAAAGTAACCATGCTCAATATAAAACTGAAGTGCAGGCAAAACACAAGCTAGGGCTTAGAAACAAACTGATCACAGCCAAATGTCCTAGATCTACAACACGTTCTCCTGGCACCAGTTTGCCAGCAATGAGCACGTTTGGCAGTCAAGTTCAGTTCAGTTTATTAATTTAAAAAATAATACATCCATGTCGGCTCAAGAAAAATAATCTATTCACTTATACCTAAACCGAAGTATTCCACACCCTCAATAGCAAAGTACAGTGATGAAAGTATATGTGCAGACACAGCCCTAATAGGCAAGACCTTTATTCTTCTAATTTGTTGAACGATTTAGCAGAGCATAGGAACATTTTAACATGATTTACGTTGGGATCAAAAAAATAATCTAGTTAACTATGTTTGAAATCTGTAAGAGGACAGTCTGCTTATAGAAAAACTGCCAGCCATCCAGAAACTAGCCTGAAATATCTACCTGCATAATACAAAGAATTGGGTTTACCTGCTTAAAACATAATGCTGTGGCTTCAAAGTCCTTTTCTTCAGTCCCTGAATTAGCAGTAGCTTTATCAGAATCAGCACCCTGTTTCTCCTGATTACAAGAGTCCCATTGTTGTGATGTTTCAGTTGAGTAGTGTGATGGTGTGTGTTTATTCATACGCCGTTTTTTCTTAGAAAACTCTTTATATTCTTCATACTCTTCTTCCCAAGTCCTAAATAACGTATTTGACTTCTTAGTGAAAGGCCTATCGCCAGGCACAGTCTCTGTAGAAGTGTCAGATGGCTTTTCTGGAATTCTGACATCTTCACTCCGTTTTTTCGATCCATCCACCTTCTTATCTGGTACCTGTGAATAGTACTCAGATGACTTAAGTTTTTCCAACATAGTTTGTTCCACTTTTAACTTTAGTTTGTGGAGTTCAGCTTTCTCTGTCTTTTTCTTTAGTGCCTTGTCCCTCTGAACTGCAAAGCTATGCCAGGGTCTTTTTCCTTTTGTTCCATCAAAATTATTTTTGTAATAACTTTCCCTGCTAGTAGCCACTACATCAGGAGTGCATGTACTTTTTCCATGTTTAACTTCTTTGGCTTTAAATTGGATAACTATTTTCTTTTGCTTTTCAGTTTGGAAAGATTTGCCTGTGGCTTTGCTTGTATTTGGAGATTTTTCTTGGAATCTTCCGTCAGCGCCATGAGAAATATTAGAACTTTGGTCTTGCTTCTTCTCTTGCCCATCTTTCTCTATTTTGAATCTACAGAAACATTGGGGGGAAAAAAAAAAAAAGTAATCTAGCTCAGGTAATGTAAAAGAACAACAACAACAACAAAAACCACACAACCACCAACCTGGTATATTCTTAAGTATGAACCTGCAGCAACATCTGTCCTTTAGTTTGATTAAAAAATTAGTTTGATACAGCATTTTTAGTATTTATATTTTTCCTAGCTGTACAGCTATTTTGGCTCACAAAACTGAGAAAAAACTTTTACTACATTCACCATCTATTGACTTGAGAGATGCCCTACAAAGTCTACTTTCATCTTATCAGACAGATGAGTTTTAACAGCAATTTAAAGATATATATAGGTATGTCACCCTAAAATTTCAGTGTGCAGCAGTACAACTTGGTTGCAGTGCCAAACACCACACGGCTTTCAACAGCGCAGGATAACAGACTGGAGGACTTGGAAAAGGAAGGATTGATGGGAATATAGTAATATTCTACAGAAATCATTAATGATATGAAAAATGAGTAAGAATCTTTCTTATAAGAGAAAAAAATAAAATAATAAATTCATCATACAATAGGTTTAAAATATCCAACAAAAATTTCTACCTTACTCTATTTGTCAAAAATGTTGGGGAAGTTAAGGACATTTGACAAACTAATATAGGACAGGTAACTTAAATGCAGTGATTTGCATCCAACTTCTGACTTGGGAGATCCCTAACTGGTTCTTAGAAGCTAGAAGGGTGTACAATAGGAAAAAATAATTTTGTACGTGTCTTGTTTCATATATTCCCTCCTACATAAACCCTTCTGACCACTGTTATGGATGGAGTACTGGAGTGTTTTGGCACGAACATAGTTACTGGTTTATGGTTATATATAACATATACACTAACAAACAGTGCTAAACAGCATGTATACATGCAGCTAAACATTCTATGACTTACAACTCCAGTCTAATAGAGAAACTGCAACAAGATTTTGCCCTGACTAAGAAACAACCCAAAGCTCTTCCATTTCAGGATTCATGAGAACATTCTCACTTTATATGAAGTAGTTTTCAAACAATGTTTACATTTGCTGGACTCAAGGTGAAGGATTGCTTTCTTTGCCTTGGAGTCAATTACTTCAACCACCAGGAGAAACCAATCATTTCAGGACTACAGGAATCTATTAAAGGTACTAAGTTCACTACAGAACTATCCTCCAGACTTCATGTGAGCCTTTTTTCCTAATAAAATGTGTAATGTGCCATTGAGGCTAACAAGGTAGTGTTGAAGACAGAATAATTGGTCTTTTTATGACAGCAACATTGGAAGAATGTAACTCCTACCCTATTTGAAGTATACTAGCATACATTGGAGTTTAAAAAAAACCAAACAACCCTGTCTTCTCAATACCTCAAACTCCCCAGCTTAGACAGAATCCACTCATTAATACAATGCCAATACTTGACCCGTTAAATATCGTATCTTAGTTGGTAAACAATCTGAACAAAATTCCTAAGTTCAGCATTAAAAAGAAAGACTGTAACTATTTTATTTTTAAGTTCAATCTAATGATAGAGCAAAAATTTACCTCTGAAATTCTGACCCTCCTTTCATATCATGGTTATATGACCTTGTTTCGTCAGAGCTCTGAAAAAAGGAAAAATTCCAAGAGTTTAGAGAGGAAACTGCAGTTAAAAAAACCCACCTTCATAACATGGAATAAGCTGTTATTCTAGATTCACTATGAATTTGAGTAAGTTAACCTTGAAAAAGGCATCCACATACCTTGCTATAATTTTGTATTTGTATTTTAAGAACACCACAAGGGGAAAAACTGAATGTTGCACACCATCCTGGGTTACAAATAAAGCTCAACTAATTGAACACATTTAGGATTCATGCATTTCATGTACTCTACAAGTACATCAGGAGGTGAAACATATATTTTTGCATATTTATATGGGAGAGCACATTTCTATAGGAAGTGTTTTGTGCAGAAGAGATGTGTTATTAATTTTCATCAGATTTACTAAGTAGGTGGGACAGTGTGAAACTTCATTTAGGTAGGCCTGTTAAGGTAATTTTGATCAAGTCAGAACAAAAAGCAGCCTATTATGACAGCTATGGGACAGAATAGAGAACAGCAGCAAAGCAACTGACTCTGCTTATGTGAACTCTGCCCAACAAGGCAGTTAATTTTTATACACCTTCGAGTTATACAATTCAGTTTTCCCCAAACTACAGCAGGGTATAGGTAAATTACAACAGAAAACTGTAACATATGGATTACTTCAGATAAGGAAGCTCCAGACAGTATATCCTTTTACAAATAATTCACTCCTTCATTAGTTGGGTCATACTGACACAGTTGGGTCAGAGATTTTGCAGCAGAGATTTTCCTAATGAGAAAGGCCTGCAAAAGCTTATGAGGAGTTAACTGTTTTACTTCCACATTAGAATTAAGGAAATCTTTAAAACTTCTGCCTGTGGTTGGTTCTGGAAGTGTAACAGCTGCAAGCCCAATGAAATCGTAATTTAGAAGGCTGCTGCCACTAAGAATCATCTCGATGCAACTTGCTGCAGGAAGACCTGTTCTACTCACATGATTATAAACAAATAGGCATCAAAGCTTTTTATGTTTTTTAACAACTCAATTAACTGGCAAGCAGCAAACTACACACTCGATCAGCACAACAGAAAAAGTATAATTATAGACAATTACAAAATTATACCAGATCAGATGAGTCGGTACCAGAAAGCTTTAATCTTACACCCCTACACAATACAGTCTGGCAACACACTCATGCTGTTGAAGACATGGATGCTCCAGTCCGGTGCACAGCTGCACCACTTCCTACAATCGGCTAGTGCCCACATTGGTGAGAAAGGTCCCCTACGAGGTCACATACACACACACACACAAGTTGTGGGACCCTACAGGATATCCCTCCCATACTGTCACTCCAGCAGCTAAAATGCAGGCTACTGACTGTGCCTGGAAATGAAGGTTGCTCCACCGGGGTAGGTGGAGGTTGTGATGCTGGTGGGACAACTTCATCAAGCCTGGTTTGACTGCTGCTCTATTACTGCTACTTTCTCTCTTCAGGGCCTATTCTGCTGGAACCATGAGTTTTCATGATGTTTTTAGTATTTCTTCTCAACCAAGATGCTTCTTTCCTCAAAAGTCTCTTCATAATACCCTGATTTTCATTTAATTTGGCGATCTTAATCAAATTTTCTTATTGTTACTTTCCATTTAGTTTTACCAGTTTGGGGTAAAGCAGTGTGCCTAGGTGGCAAAGAAGGCCAACAGTATCCTGGCCCTCAATCAGGAACAGTGTGGCAAGTAGGACTTGGGAGGTGATCGTCCCCCTCTAGCCAGCACTGATAAGGTCCCACCTTAAGTCCTGTGTCGAGTTTTAGGCCCCTTACCACAAAAAAAGACATTGAGGTGCTGGAGCAGGTTCAGAGAAGGGCAACAAAGCTGGTGAGGGGTCTGGAGAGTAAGTCTTACGAGAAGCGGCTGAGGGAACTGCGGTTACTCGGCCTGGAGAAAAGGAGGCTGAGGGGAGACCTTATCATTCTCTACAACTACTGGAAAGGAAGGTGTAGAGAGGCGGGTGTTGGTCTCTTCTAAGTCACAGGCAATAGGACAAGAGGAAATGGCTTCAAGTTGCACAATGGGAGGTTCACATTGGATATTATGAAAAAAAATTACACTGAAAGGGTTACAAAGCATTGGAATGGGCTGCCCTGGGAGGTGGCTGAGACACCATCCCTGGAGGTATGCAAAAGATGGGTTGACATAGTGCTCAGTGACATGGTTTAGTGAAGTGGGTTTTTTTAATCAGAGTTAGATTGATGATCTTAAAGGCCCCTTCCAACCTAGACAATGCTATGATTTTATGACTCTAATTATCATCTTGGAGCAGACTGGTTTAGGGGTTCTGTTTATGGTCTTATGACTATCATATCACCTGGTGTTATCCAGGCCATGTTATCCAGCCACAGAGGCAGCTGTGCTGAGTCCTCTGGACAGCTCTATGTAAAGCTGTTCTATTTCATACTATGTCAAATGTCCTTTCACTCATACTTACAGAATTATACGCCAAATCTCTAAAAGCCCACAAGCGTAAGGTTTTCTGTAATCTGTGGTCTTGCTTACACCACACACAGGAAAAAAAAACAAAACAAACAAAGCCCCTACAAAAACACATCTAAATGTGGATCTACTTAAATGCTTACAGTTACCTGCAAGAGCTGAAGACACCTCTTATCCATACTGTGTTCACACAGAAGAAACACTTGCTACTATTCAGAGATCTGTTTATCTTTTTGTTATTAGTAGTTTGGGTTCTCACTGTTGCAAGCACTGGTCAATGTCTGCATATAACAGTATTTATTGCTGTCTCAAGCAGATTGAAGTCATGCAACAGTTAAAACTGTGTTCTTCCACAAAGTGGTATAGCCATTAGCAATGGTAATACAGCTATAGTATAGGGTTTTACGCCAAGTTTTTACAGAATTCTGAGAAAACACACACACTCTAGGATAAGTCAATGTTAAAAGAGAAACTGAATAAAGAATTCAGGAGGAAAAAAAAAAGTTACAATTATTTGGCTTTGAACAACATTCTATACGTTGTAGAGAGGCTTCTAACATATATGACTCCGTGTAACACTTTCAACCATTTTTAGGCACTTATGATAAAGTTAAAAGTGCTCTTATTTCATATATACCTTTAAAATCCAAGAGAACATAAAACAGCAAACGAAAGTGTGGATCTATTAAACTACTGATTTATTGAATGCATATTACAGTACTGGCTGGAAATAACTTCCCATAGGGGATACAAATAAAGAAGAATGGGAAGGTACACAGAAATGTGACCAGAAAGATTATCACCCCTCTAACACCTACATTATATAAGCAATTCAGTAAAAGCTGACTCACTAGTTACAAATATGTACCTGAGTAAAGTAAGAATTTTGGTCATTGATTTATGCCTCAGTGGTTAAAAGGAAGTACTTGAGAGTTGTTTGCTAAAATGCTGTGAAGTACAATTTGTGATTAATCAGAAAATTAAGATATGTGATCCAAGATAAAGAACCATGTGGGAAAACACTAGTGGTTTTGGTAACAGTTTTAAGCTCTGTTTTCCTCAATTAGGATGATATATGAAAATAAATAAAGTCTCATATTTTTTGGTGCCCACAGTAGTCATAGCCTCTGAAGAAAAAACATAAGCTATTTACCTGGCAAGAGCTTGCGGTTATCTGACCAATTTAATCCTCCTGCTGTTCTTAGTGACCCCACCTTTACATTGGATTCATCCTTCTATCACAAAACTGCTAAACAATTCATGCTCTTCGTTTGAATTAAAATATTGATAATAGCAACAATACAGCTGTTCCTACTTTGTCATCCTGGCCATCCAAACAGTCTTCCTTTCCAGAAGTTAATTTCTTCACTTTCTTTTTTGACATCTTCAAATCCTAAGAAAAACAGCATTGCAGTTATTATTTATTTCCAGCTGGTACAAAAAAAAACTAAAGTTGAACCACATAGAGGAAAAAAATACTCTAACACTCTTCTTTTGTTTTCTCATTACAGAACACAGCAGATTGCAGCTGAGTTAAGTATTCACTTCTCACTACTTAAAAAAGAACTTCACACACACAAAAAAGGCAATTACTTACCATCTGCTCCAGAGATACATATTTTGTACTAACAAACATACTAGATATATAGAAACAAAAGCTCTTCAAGGTCCGTCAAGTTTTAAAGCAGTTCCAACTATCGCCTTAGGCTCCCCTTCTGCTTCCCCCGGGGCAGAGGTAACATCGTGGCACCTGGCAACAGCTACACCACCACACAAACTGGCCCTGCGAGCCTGCCACAAACACAAGGGAGTTTAAGAAGGCTGCAAGGAAGTTTCACCAGAAGCTCCCAAAGCTCCAAAGGCGAGTTTCCAGAGCACAGGTCAACCCCCTGCACAGATAAGCCACAGAAGTAGCTCAGCCATCAAAGCACGCAAGGCCAAGCAAACACCCGGCTCTGGAGTCAGCCTTCACCACCGGCTGCCTGAAGTAACTGAAGGAAGAGCTGCTGCTGCGCCAGTTACAGGGGGAGCGGCCTCCTGCCCCCCAGCCCCAGGCGTGAAGAAAGGACGAGCGCAGGGTGGATCCCCTCAGAGCACAAACCGGCCTCCCCCACCCCAGCCGCCAGCCCACCTACC
>VZRU01013715.1:99701-133709 GCA_013398155.1 Pedionomus torquatus | reverse complement strand
CATGTTGCCAGAGTGGGGGGAAAAAAAAAAAAAAAAAAAACAAAACACACTAGAAAACAAAAACTAAGGGTTGTAGAAGTTAATCTTTATCTTTAAAGTAATAGTGGTTCTTGGCTGTATTCTGTGGCATAGAAAGAGGCATTTGTGTTTGCCTGATTTAGAATGTAGCTTGGGGCATTATGCTCTGGCAGTAGCTTCGTTCTTTTTTTCTCTCAAGTATGTTTCTCATCCTTATTTTTTCTTTGTATTGTCAGATGAGAGGAAACCTTGTCCATTGTGTCCTGAGGAGAAATTCAAAGCTTGCTATAGTCATAAACTCCATCGTCATCTTCAGAATTTGCACTGGAAAGTTTCTGTTGAATTTGAAGGTAGTGGCAATCATATTTGAATAAAGTCCTCTTGACATAAGCATCTTGTTACCAGTTCTGAATTGGAGTTGTATTCTGTAAAAATGAATTTTGACTTAAATGTAAGATAGCAATGTAAAATAGCTTTATATTCTACATGCCAAAATAGTTACAGTTGTGTGTTTTCTCATAAGAAAAAAAAGTTGCTTGGTGTGTCATGAAAATTACTGTAAAATTTAAAATTTATATAATGAAAACGCTTTGTTTATATTAATAACCAGACACGTGCACATGCGGTCATCATAAAAATTTCATGGTGTCAGACTAATACATGGAGTTTTTATTTAGTTTAAATATTTACTAGCTTTGTCCGTTGGGGTTTTTTTAACAGACTTTGGAAGTGATACGTTAAATTCCCTAAAATAATGTTCTTAATGAACTAGGTGTATGACTTTGCGGGAAATAAAATGACTAATCGGAAGATGGTCAAGATTACATTTAAAAATGATCTGACTGGTTTTGCATGCGCTAGCAGATGTCTTTTTTGCTGTTTTGTTTGTTTCTTTAAACTGGAACCTAAGTTTTATAGGAGTACTCGCACAGGTCTTAACAGGGTAACAGTACTTTTGTAAATGTTTACAAGTAATTTTGAAAGTTATAGACTGAAGATTCCCTGTAACTTTGTAGGATTAAAATAAAGTCCTTGTATATAACTTTTGTTTTTTCAGATATTAAAAATTTATAATGTGTAGTTAGCTGATAAATTTTCTAGGTGGAAGATGAGTTTGTCATCTAATTGATAACATTCTCTTGTTACTGTCTTGTTGCAATATTTGGGAATCTTAAAGGAGACCACACTCTAAAAATATATAACATTTGGAATTGGAGTTTTTGATACAAGACACATGCATTCTGTTTACTTATTGCACTGTGATGTGATGAGAACTTGTTTTACAGGATACAGAATGTGCATCTGTCACTTACCCTGTCGTCCCATAAAACCAAACCTTGTTGGAGACCAGGTAAAAAACGTGGAATTACGTAAATCTTACCATACAAAGTGGGAGAAACAGATAATTTAGGGGAATGTTTGCAATCCACTTAGTCTCAAAATATGCCTTACTGTCCAGTGTGGGGTACCGAAAGTTTATCGATCCAGAATGTGTCTGATACTACAACTACTACTGCCTTTTGGGATGTTGGCTGTAGTTGTATCTCTTTTTTTGGTCAGTAAAAAAGTCACAGTTTGGAGTAAAGGGCAGTTTTGTGTGGAGGAGATGAAGGGTTCCTTAGGCCAGGCAGTGGATACTTCCCAGTCTTTCCCTGTGTGCTGTGTATATGGAGCATTGACAGTTTAATTGCTGTTGGTGCTGTGCTGTGCTGTGCTGGCTCCGTGGGTGTGATTGTTTACAGTCCCTGTGGCTGTAGATTCCAAATATTTTGTATGCACTAGAGATAACAGACAGATGATTTCTTCCTATGCCTGTGTTCAGGAATCGTTCTATTTTAACCATGTTTATGTATTCTGAAACTACATATACCATATTTTACAGACATTTTCAAAGATGGGAGCACATTACCATTGTATCATCTGTTCAGCAACTATCACACGAAGAACTGACATGATAGGTCATATTAATCGTCATGTGAATAAAGGAGAAACTGAATCAAGGTTTATTACAGGTAGGTTCTTCTATAAAACACTACATATTTTTACAGTTCATGTTGAAAATACAGGTTTCTGTCTCTCCAAAAGAATGAGGGAAATGGAATCTGTGAAACAAAACCTGTATAGAGAATTTAATACCTGTGTATTTGGCTCTCTGTGTTTGTAAAACCAGTCTTGAATAAATCTTTTGCTTTTTTTCGGAACTGCATTGGCATGGATACAAGACAAGATGATTTTTTCCTGTTTCAGGGAGTCATGACAGCTGTTTGTAGTTCTTTGGTAAAAGATAATCCTGTCTGATTTCCTCCAGAATTAGACTTCTGCTTCTAAAGCATTCTAAATAACTGGAATGCCAAATCTTTCATTTTTTGCAAGTTACACGTTCTCTTCAACTGTCAAGTAAAAAGCACATTACTGATTAGCTGCTGTGTAAAACTTAAGTATTTTTTCCTATAGCCCAGACTATTACTGTTGAAAGTTGGTCTGACTTTTTCTGTCCATCTCTGTGTAGATGTATGGATTTTATCTAAATATGTTGTCATGGTTTAACCCGAGCCAGCAACTAGAACCATGCAGCTGCTCTCTCACACGCCAGCCTCAGTAGAGCAGGGAGAAGAGGGGCGAAATCTTTTGATCTTTAAGGTCCCTTCCAACTCTAACCATTCTATGATTCTATGAGATCCTGGGTTGAAATAAAGACAGTTTAATAGAAGTCATCTTCTATTTTCTTTAATAGAACAGTGATGGAAGAGAATAGTAACAGTAATGGTAAAAGAATTTACAAAATCAGGTGATGTGAGTTGCTGTCACCATTTGATTTGATGTCCTGGCCTCAGTGGTGATTGTTGATTCTTTCCCTGCTCTGGCCAATCCACATTTATATACTGAGCATGACATTTACGGTCATGGAATATTCCTTTGGCCAGCTTGTCCTTTCTGTGCTCTCTTTCAGCTTCTGTGGGAAGCTGGAAAAGTCCTTGACTTTTTTACATCACTTAACAACTAAAACAATATTTGTTATCAGATTATTCTCTCACTAAATCCAAAACACAGCAGCTACTAGGAGAATAATTAAACAACTGAAACCAAGATAAATACAATAAAGATGAGACTGGAGCCATGAGGGTCATACTTCTTTCTGTTACCAATATGCAGCTTTGGAGTAGTAGGTTTAGTGTCTGGGGATCAGTTTGTATGTCTAAGAAGTGATGGAGGCACGTATTCCATACCTTTAACTTGAATAGAGTCTGTGTTATGACATAGATTCATCTCTGTGTTAGTCTCTTCAGAACTGTCAGTAAAGAATGATGCATTTGTTATTTTTCTCACTGGAAGGAAAAATCCAGAGGTCAGGTATGTCATGCTTTGGAGGCACTATCTGCGTGTTTAAAAGCCCCAAGAGTCAGGCATCTCTCAGGCTGAGCACTGAAAAGGTAACTAGTAGATAGCTAATGAGTTTTTCCTGGGTGAATTTTGCTACTGTTAGACTGGGGACAAATGCTCAGAGGAATGACAGCATGTGTTTACAGCTGTCAAATCAGAAAGCTTGTTTTGCCACGGACTATTTCATACAAAGCTTAAGTGCTAAAGTTGTCCCTGTGCTTGTGCTGTCCAAATCTTGTGAAGCTGTTTGGTAATTAGATCAAAGATTTTGAGGGATGTTTGCAGTTCAGGACTATGGTAACAGGGTTTTAATTAATTGGCAATATATTATGTTTGAACATGCAAAACATGTGCTAAGCCTCGGGCTCAGGGGCTTGAATTTGAGTGAATACATAGGAACCCAACCGAGAAACAAATCTGGTGGAAGGAAGAAAATTGTGATAGAGCTTGATCCTTACCTGCCACTTTTGTGACTGGAATATAACTTACTGCCTGCTGGGTTTTTTTTCCCTTGACATACTAGTTAACTGATCCATGTGTATCAGCTGAACAACTACATAATCCAGACTTCTTCCTATATCAGAGCAAATATTTAAATATAATTTATCACATGTACTAATATTAATTTCAATTTTCATGAACTCTTTTCTTCCCCCACAATTGCTTTATTTTAGTTCCTGCTCCCAAGACTTCTCATCAAGTGCTCAAAGAGTCAGCCACAGATGTGCAGGTTCTGCCCAACTACTCCACACCTCAGAAATCAGATTCCTATTTTAATCCTAAAATGAAACTCAACAGGTAAGAAAACGGGGAGTGGGAGGATGCACCAGAGGGGTGATGAATTTGTAGTTAAAAGTACTTGTGCATTTTGAAAAGCGAATCCTGTGAAACTTTTGTTCAAAGGGCAGGAAAAGTAGTACTGGTGAGTAATAAGATACGGTTTCTGGGATAAGAATTCTGTTTGGAATTGCTTTTAATTTATCTGCTTGGGTAATCTTTTTTAATTTTGAGAGTTTTCCACCAGAAAATTTCTGACAAATAATATTTAAACCCAAGAACACTGTGGGTAATAGCATGATTTCCAAAGCAATTAAGTATTTTTATGTAATGAGTAATTTATGGAAAAGAAGAGGATTTGAAGAAAAGAGCACACTGGTAACCTGTCTTCACTGTATACACTTAGAATGTTTTTCTGTGTATTTCCACAAGATGCTATGGATAGTCACTGAACAGCAGCATACTTATTTATAGCTTTCATATTCTAGGCCTTTTCTTCTTGGGACTTGGATTCTCCCAAGATTCTCTCTTTATTTGCATTTTAAAAAAAGATAAAGGAAGAAACATTGTGGATTTGGTTGGTTTTTGTTGTGTTTGTTTTTTTTTTAAGGAGAGTCATAAGTAGTGCCTGTACCATAACTGAAAGGTGCAAGCATTGACACCAGTCCATGAGAATGGGCTTCAGCCTGTGCTGGCACCTTGTTTTCTCAGTACTGTTCATATTTGAGCTTCCAGGTTTAAGATTAGCTCAGGTAAGTCTGAGCACTATGAGTGCCTCTGAGGGAGGCTGTTGCAACTAAGGTTATGGCTATGTCTAAAAACAAGGCCTGTTCCTCAGCACCATGGAATGCCTTTGCTCTACAGTAATTTCTGACACTTTAACCACAGAGCCATTAGTAGGGCAGTATCAGATTTTGCTGGCAAAGTAAGGAAAATGGTCTCTACTTTTGAATGCTAGCCACTTTTTTTCAGTGCTAAGAGTAACTATTATGTTGATTCAGGATCTTACCTTATGAATATCCTGCTGTAGAATTAAACTTCTAAGGGTAGTCGAGGTTTTTGATTTGCAATTCTTCTGTGTAAAAGGTAGAGTTTAGCTTAAATGTTCTGGTATTATGTTCAAGGAAAATAAATAAGGAAAAGGAAGGAAAAATATTTTCTCAACTTGTTATGACTGTTGTTTTGTTTTTTTTATTTTCAAGGCAATTGATATTCTGTGCACTGGCTGTTCTAGCTGAGGAACGTAAACCGATAGAATGTTTGGATGCTTTTGGTGCCACTGGTAAAGTCAATTTCTTTAATATTTTGGCTAGTATGAAGCTGCAGAAATTGGTAGTAAATGACATTGAATATTCAAAAATGAGGTACACAATAATTTTCTTCATTAAACAGGCAGTCATCAGTTTCCATGCAAAAATTCCAGATGTCAAAAGCCTGATATTAGGTGTTTTAAAAATACTGTAAAAAATGTCAAATTAAAGTTTAGTGGTCTCCTTAAAATCAGTTGCCTTAATGGCCGTGAAATGGCATCTTCCTAAACTTGTGTCTGAGGTCACAACCTCTTGTAACTTTACGGCTGTGGGATTTTGATATAAAATAAAGTGGTGATGAATCCAAAGTCTTTATCAAAATTGCCTCATAACTGATAAAATTTCTGAACATGAACTAAATGTAAAGCAGTTATATCACTGGCTATTAGCTGTCTGGAACAAAAGTCTGGTCAAAAGAGATGTGGATTGTTGCCCTGTTATCAGCCAGGTACTCTAAACTTAAGGTTATAGTTGAGAATAGCAGTAAAAATTCCTGATAATTTATCACCATTCTGTACCAGGCCAGACTTCACAAGTGCATCATGCCCTGCACTTAGAGACCTGACGACAAAAAGTCAATGTTCTAGTTTCAGCTGGAATAGAGTTAACTTTTTTCCTAGTAGCTGATGTGTTTGGGATTTAGTATGAGAATAACTTTGATAACATGGGTTGTTTTAATTGTTGCTAAGTAATGTTTACATTTTTTTCATCTGAAATTAGGACAGTCAACAATAAATATTTGGAAGCAGCTTGTAAATCTTCACCAGTACCTGTTACCATGTTTACTATTGGTCTGTCATAGGAGTCCGTCTGCTACTGTGGAGTGTTAAACAAGGCAAAGGGCTTTCCTGCAGACTGTGGGTTGCAAATACTGCAGGCCTTTCAGTCTATAACCTCAATTGTCTTCTAAGAAAGTGACAAATTGGAGTTTGTAAAGGGAGAGAGTCTGTTTGTTACTCTGTGCTGAGGCAGAAGGTCACCAACACATTTTAGCAGGAACATGACAAAATTAGTATTGTACACGCTTCTGTATTATAAACACTTAAAAGGATTAACTTTTTTTCTTAGTGAGTTCAGTGACCCAGAAACCAACTCCTCATTCAGTCATGAAGTTACAATTCTGTCTTTCCTTAGGTATAATGGGATTACAATGGGCAAAACATCTCAGAAGTTCTGTGAAAGTTACAATTAATGATTGTAATGAAAATTCAGTGACAATGATTCAGGAAAACTGCCATTTAAACAAAATGAAGGTGAAACTTAACACTAAGGAAGAAGACAATGATGAAGCTATGGGAGATGGAGAAGAAAATACTGACACCATTGAGGTGACAAAAATGGATGCCAACGTTATAATGCATTTAAGATCATTTGATTTTATGTAAGTGTTGAATGTTTCCATTAATTTTTGTGTTTTGGTAATGACACACCCCATCTCCCAGCGTATGATTATTTAGGGAAGTTGGAATGAAAGACGCAACCAATGCAGCATTTTATAATTGTTGTTGCATAAATGGTGTGGGAATAGAACATTAATCTTAAGTGGTTTTGAAATTGCTGGAAAAATATTTAGCCCCTCTGACATACAGAATGGACTATATACATACATGAAAATTTTAAGCCAAACTATTAATAACTTCATTGCCTAATTGATAAATGTCAAATTAGTCCTCTTTTTTTTTTCCTTTAAAACTTCTAATTAGTTTAAAATTCACACCTGTACATGCCATTGTATAGGAATTTATTGCATCTCTTGTTCTAATCTGTTCTGCAGCGTACTCATTTTCAGTTAATGTGGCTAATTCTTCCAGGTTGGCTTTATAGATGCGTGTGTACAAAACCTATACAGACATCAAAACAAGTGATTGGATTTTTCTTATTGATTACATGTATGTCTAACCTAATTAAGCAAAAGGTATTCAGGCTAAAAATTAGGCTAATTATTTACTACAGAAACTGGAATGAATGCATTTAAAAGATGGGTTTTTTTTGTTGAAGTTTCCCTCTGTTTTAGGGATAAAGATCGGGTCAGTGTTCCTGAACTAGTCAGTGGGTCAGGATGCAAAAAAAGGAAAAAAAAAAAAATACTTGCTGGTTTTGTGGTGATGTGGTTATTTTCCAGCACAGTGCTGTGCTGGCTCTTGCTATCTGATGCTTGAGTATTCCAGAGCAGTTCATGAGAGGTATGCTGTTTTCTCCTTTTGTTTTAAATATGACCATAAGGTAATAGGAAAACACTATTTTCTAAGCTTTAAAGCTAAACTCCTGAGCATCTGTAGATACTCAGTGGGACTCAATTTTTTTTCAGCCATTTGGACCCCTTTGGAACTTCTGTGAATTACCTGGATTCTGCCTTTAGAAATGTGAGAAATCTTGGAATTTTGTCATTGACGTCCACAGACATCAGTTCTCTGTATGCAAAGGCTCAACACGTAGCCCTGCGTCATTATGGATGTAACATTGTCAGAACGGAGTATTACAAGGAGCTGGCAGCCAGAATAGTGATTGCTGCTGTGACCAGGTATTGCTAAAACAAATGAGCTCAAATTCTGGTAGAAATTTATTACAGAAGTATTAGTAACACAAAACTTGAGACTTCTGCTGTAGGTCGTACATGTTCAGTTTCCAGAATTTGTTAACTCTAAAAGCCAGAGTTCTTGATGCCAAAGTAATGTTTCCTGTATTTGTGCCACTATGGGATAATGTAAATTTGAAACTAAAAGACTGGGCAAGGGGAAAATGCATAAATAGGGTGGTGTTTTGGAGTGGTAGGGAGGGACAGTAATGTAAAAAGTAGAATCATAGAGCAGTTTGGGTTGGAAGGGGCCTTTAAAGGTTAGCTAGTCCAACCCCCCCCTGCAATGAGCAGGGACGTCTTCAGCCAGATCAGGTTTCACAGAGTTCTGTCCAGCCTGACCTTGAATGTTTCCACAGATGAGGCATCTAAGGCATCTACCACCTCTCTGGGCAACCTGTGCCAGTGTTTCACCAAGTAATACACAGACTTGCCTATCTGCAAACTCTTTTATTCCTTTGTCAATTTTGTGGTCCTGTATAGCATAAAGAACTTTTACACTCTAAAATTTTGTGGTCCTTTATCTTACAGCACAAGACAAAAATAGTAATTAAACTGCTTGAATGTCTTCTAGTAAAGCATTACAGTTAGACTTACTTTAATAGAAATGGATAGTCACTTCATATCCCTGTGTGCCTGGTTAAAAAGATTTACGTAATTACTAACTTGTAAAATTAGTCATTTGCATATAGATGTTCTCAGTAAATTCAGTCTATTAAATAAATACAGGCATAAATCTAGGTTCCTAGTTGGGGAAAATAGATACAAGGCAAGAGGGTGGGACAACTGCTGGGGAAGAAATAAAGCACACAGAGGTCTTCAAAATGACCTGAGTATGTTTTTCTTTAGAGCTGCAGCTCGCTGTAACAAAGGCATTGAAGTTTTACTTGCAGTGGCTCTAGAACATTTTGTTCTAGTAGTGGTCAGAGTTTTACGGGGACCATCTCCTGCAGATGATTCTGCAAAGAAAATAAGGTACCTCATCCATTGTCAATGGTGCGAAGAGAGAATTTTTCAGAAAGAGGGCAATATGGTAGAAGGTAAATGGCTTTTCGTTTGCACTTTCCGGATGTCATTCATGTATCTGTTTTGTCTATGTTTATATTTACATCCTTTAGGTAAAGTATAATTTCATTTAATGATGAGTGCGCTATATAAAGCGGAGAAGATATTTCTAATACAACAGTGTCTGCTTCGTGGTAGTGAGCTGGATGCTCACTTACCATGTCTGCATGGTTTTTGCTGTAGATGTACTGGATTTGGATGTACTCAACTAGCTGTAGCTGCTGAGGTGCCTAATATGCCCATAGATCTGTCCTTTCAGTAAAGGGCATGAAGAATGGGGCAATCTTGGCTACTGTTCAGTTCCTCCATATAATGGGAGCTTGATAGATTTTGGTGTCAGATTGCTCTTCTGCTTTGCATTTCAGTTACCTTATAAAATGTTGAGAATTAAACAGTAGCACTTTCCCTTTGAATGAGGTTATATTCTGCCTGACCGTGGGCAGTATCTGTAAATGCCTGGTGGAAATGCCTTGGCAGGTTTGGAGGGAAAGGCATGTAACACTTCTGCAATTCATCCAATGCTGAGTGGTAAATGAAGTAGGTAGAAAGTTGGTGGGTTGTCTCGATACATGAGTTCTAGATGTAGGAGACAAAACTTAAGCGAATGGGTAGCTACTAGCCTGATGGTAGCTTGGATGAATATAAATGGAAAACCAAGTATGATGTTACAGCAGAGACCTGCATTAGTAAATGAATTGTTTACTTAATGCCTTACTTGCAAGCAGGCTACTACTTCATATCTTTGTCACGTCTATACAGAAAAGTAGGCATTGCCGACAATTTAAAAAAAAACTTAAATCCTATTTTTTTTTGTTTAGAAAATCCTTATCAGCAGCTGCCTTGTGACTGTCACGGCAGTATGCCTGGGAAGACAGCAGTAGTTCTTGGTCCTCTCTGGTAAGTCTAGAACACAAAACAGAATTAGAGAATAATTTAGGTTCGAAGGACCTTTGGAGGTCAGCTCTTCAGTCGTAGAATGAAAAGGCAAATCTGCTGGATGTTTTAGCACTATAAAAGGAGCTACAGCAATTGAGGGGAATTCAGGAAACATTTAATTGATTTTACAAAAGCAAAAACCAAGTACCCTAGTAAACTGAGTTCACATCAGATAATAACAACAAACTTGATTTAAACTTCATGTTCAATGCAACTTCTGTATTACGTCCTGCACAGGAGAACTTGGCTGTGTGTTTCTCTAGTTGCCAAATGTTAAGCAACTTTGTTACTCTATACATGTGGAGAATGTATTAAGTAAATCCTTAATGTGCTGTTAGTAGTAAATAATACACTGCTTGATAATCAATACTTAAAATTTTCTCTTTTGAGAAACAATATATTTTTTTCAAGTCTTTTAACCATTTCAAAGCAGTATTAAGAATGGTTGACAACTGATAGTGCCTTTCTTGTGGTGGTTAAATGACTTTCTTAACATAGTAGGGCAGAAATAAAACATTCTTGAGATCTTGATTAATTTTTTAATGTGAGGCTGATATTACTGTCATTGCAGATGAAGCAATTCAGTATCACTATGAACATGGTCAGCCCAATGCAGCTCTTTGGTATAACATTAACTGCTAATCAATTGGGGCAAGAGATTTTTTTTTTTCTTTCTTTTTTTTTTTTTTTTTTTTTTTTAGAGCAGCTTTTTTATTTTCACTAAGTCTTCAGTCTTCACTTGTCTTGCATTTCGTAGGTCAGGAGCCCTGTTTAACACTGGATTCCTCAGAAGAATGCTGTTTGAGGCTGTCCAGTACGGCTTGGATGAAGCTCAGCCACTTTTGAAGACATTAGTTTGTGAAGCAGAATGCACAACTTTAAAACATTTTTCTACCCATAGTCCTTGTGATGAGAACAAACAAGGTAAGAAAATGTCAGACTGATCACAAAAAGAACTGGCTTTATGGTGCTTGAGAGAGATGCTGCTCTTGGTAACTTAATACTAACAGCAGTGCATCCATAAAACTGAATGCAGCATGGGATTTGTCAGCTCTTGCAGACAGTCTCTGATGGTCTGTTAGAGGCACAGCAGTGGATTAGATGATGTTTAATCAGTGTGACAGATCCTAAACCAAATAAACATAACGCAGGCAGGTTTACTGCCATGAAAAGCAGCGTGTTCCCTGAAGGAGATGGAAATACAAAGTGTCTGCTAGTTCTTTGGTGTTTCCTGATCCCGACCTCAGAGCATGTGCTGCTGTTAGGACAACAGTTGTCGTGCTCTGCGTATTCCACAGGGATTGCAGATCACTGTGCCAAAAGAAACGGCTTCTGTATGGGAATGCTGTTCTACTCATTAAATGAAGTTGTATTTTGAATATCCCTTCTAAATTCAAGTTACTGAGTTGGTATGTAAAAGCGTAGCCATATGTATACTTCTTACCACCCTTCCTTCTTTAGGCCGGAATCGGTATTGTTCCTTCCTGTTTAATCAAGACATTTTGCT
This sequence comes from Pedionomus torquatus, assembly GCA_013398155.1. Classification (NCBI taxonomy): domain Eukaryota; kingdom Metazoa; phylum Chordata; class Aves; order Charadriiformes; family Pedionomidae; genus Pedionomus; species Pedionomus torquatus. The sequence goes on along the minus strand of VZRU01013715.1, from coordinate 122,140 downwards.
ATTTTACTGTCTTACAGTAGAATTAATTCTGACTTTTGTATTCTAGAAGAGTGTGGTGTATATATTAAAACACCAAATACTTCTGCAGAATCCCACTTGGTACATGGTAAGTAGTTGTGTACCTGTAGTAGTTTCAAATTAAACTGTTGTTTAAGTAATGGCTAAGCAAGCCCTAGTGTTTTTTTTTATTTAACAATACTGGTACTTGGAAGGTGGTTTTTGTTCCCACTGAATACCGATTTTACTTTATCTTCATCCAGAATCATATTTACTGGTAAAAGCAGAATGCTAAATACTCCATGAATCCTACTTGACTTCAATTCTTATTACTGAAAATGGCCTGTTAATTAAATTCAGGCTAGATTTTAACAGCAAAATCCTAGCTTATAAATGCAGACACAAAGGTGTAGTTGCTGTGTGGCTTTTTTTGTGTGTGTGTGTGTACTGTCTTTTGGCATCTTCTGTGGTCTTACTGAATATTCACTAATTTCACTGCCATTTATTGTTGCCCAGGAAAAAGAAAAAGTGATGAAGTGATTCGAAATACAGCCAAGCGACAAAAATCTGAGAACAGCACTGAGCACCCTGCATTTTACTACAATATTCACAGACACAGTATTAAAGGAATGAACATGCCAAAGTAAGGTTTTCATTTAAGTTCCAGAATTATATTATTGTGACAACTGACTGTGAAATAACATCCCTGAAAGGAATGGTGACCTTAACTTGGGTCATCAGCCTTATTAGCATCAGCTCCATTTTAAATCTTTGTTTTGGGTTTTGTTTTTTTTTTTCTTTTTTAGGTTAAATAAGTTCTTATGCTATCTCTCTGAAGCTGGATACAGAGTAAGTCGAACCCACTTCGATCCTATGGGAGTGCGCACCAATGCACCCTTGGCGCAATTTAAGACTATTCTTATGAAGTACAGCACTCCCACCTACGCAGGGGGGCAGGCAGAAGGCCCTGTCCATTTAGCTGAAGATCTCCAGGCAGGAGAGCAAGTTCAAGGTGCTGCAGATGGCAAGGCAGAAGATGCTGAGTTTCTGGAAGATGATCCATCTGGGGTTGCTGCCACCATGTTCACAAAAGACTACCCTACTCACTGTGCAGCCGATTAATGCAAATCATTTTGTTCATTGATGAGAATATTGCTGACTGGCAACTACACCCTGTTTACGTAAGCCAGTACTTCTTACCAAACTGGATTTTAAACATTTGAGTTGCGTGCTATTTTAATTTGAAAAGACATTTTAGAATTATGTAGCAGAACTTACCCCCGACCACAGTGTGGTCTGTGTACTGTTACTGTGAGACAGTTACTTGCTTTTCTGCTCACATCCACTTTCACACTGAGGCATTGCGGCTGCTCCCAAGTTCTTGTTCAAGCCTTATTGCTGGCACAGAGTCCAGAAAGGTGGATGGGGCCAAAAGTCTCAATGTAAAATGGAATATTCCTAAAAAGAATCATTCCGAAAACCTAGCTAGTTACAACTGAGAAGGATGTCGTGTAAGGTGATAAAACATCACAGCATCAATTCTGAGTTTAAGCAAGCCAGAAGGCCCTGAGTCAGCGCACTGCTAACTCCGGATTGCACATGTAATTCGGCACTCACTTCTGATTTCGTAGGTCTTCTACAAGCAAGGACCTAATGGAAGTGAGAACGGAAAGGAACGGTTATGCGACTGTTACCGAAACTTCAGTTTATAACGAAACTTTAGCGAATTGTGTTAGTCACTCTAGGTAGGTGTTTGTTCAAAGGTTGCATTTGGTTGTGTACTGCAAAAGAGTACAGCAACGAGGCACCATGCGTTGGAAGCTGTAGGTGAAGTTTTGCAGTGGTCAATAACACAAAGATCTCTTCTGTGAACGAGCAACGCTACTGTGTGTTGGTTCTGGTTTCCTTAAATATACGGCAGCATTCCAGCCAAATAAGCTTGATTTTTGTCCTTCCTTTCCCCAACACTTTGCTTAAATACCTCCATATGTTACATTTGAATTCGGAACAACTATTGCAGTTCAACTAGTCATTCTGTTTGGTTTGGATTATTTTTTTTCACAGGTTTGGATTCAGCCTGGCCCAATGCCAGGTTTACGTAAGAGCAGGATATGATTACTTTTACTCATCCATCTCTGAAACTTCACAATAAGAGTATTGCTTCTCTCTCCTTGAGTGTGACTGATGCACTCCTCATTAGGCAAAACTTCTTATCGGGCCAGGATTAAGTTACTGCCTTCTAACACTATCTTCCATGCAGGACTGCTTTGGCAACAAGTTTTTTTCATTCTGTCCTAATTAAAAAAAGAGGAGACCACTACGGAGATAACAAAATGCACTTCAGCAATGATACAGCAAGAAGTTTACATTTCCTTCAAAAATTTAGTGCTCATAGTTCTTCTCCAATGATAACTTGTGTTCAAATTAGAAAGATAAATGCAAGTACAGATAGAGTTAATGTTCCCTAGTTGTTCTGAGCTCAGTATTTAAGTAGAGCAACTGTTACAAGGCTTTGCTTGCAGATACACATTGCTCACTCTAGTGTTAATGTAAGTGGGATAGAGTCGGTCATAAAGTCACTTAACTGGAGCAAAAGAGAGTGTTCTAATTACAATAAAATGGGCCAAAAAGAAAAGGTAATTGAAGCCTGTTACGGGAAATATTTTTGATCACTTTTGTGGCTCCTAAATAACAGGTTAGAAGCGCACCTTTGTCAACTCAAAGCACATGGTCCTTGGTATTCACAGCTGTGTGCAACAAGAGGCACAGAAGCCAAAATTCAGGCATATCCATACAATTTGGGCTTTTTTCCCCCCTCTGCCAGAGGGACAGAATCAAGAATGGTTTGGGACAAAGAGTTTTGCCTGTTGGAAGTGACCAGCGGAAGGGGTGTTTGTAACTCAGGCCTGTGAGAATTCTCTTTTTGCTCAATGGTCATCTCAGTTGTTCATCAGGTAGGGTCAGTCCTAGAATAATTAATTATCAGAACGCTAGTATTGGTTCAAGGCTGTTGTTTGGGGGCTTCTCCTTGTTATTTCTTGATTCTACTAGAACGTCCAACTTGTATGCTGGCCTAGTGCTGTATGGAAACAGGGTTTGAGGATAGCAGCAGTCTGCTTGGCTGTGTCTCAAAACAAAACTCACCAAGGGCACAATGTGACCCAAAAGTTTTGATCAACTTGGGTAATTGGTATTGCCAGAGTTGGCTAATACAGTAGGACATATAGTACTAAGTAAACTAGGATAATGTAGGTCATTATGAATTCTCTTCAGATTCTTGGAGCTGGACGTTGTACCACCAGGCCTGAGCTGATACGTGGCAGAGTACTTTTCCTGGGTACTCTGGGCCACAGTCACTTATGACAGACCTTCAATGTGCAGCAAATCTTTGTTGGCTCAAGCTTGTCTACAGAAAATCAGAAATTATGAACTGTTGTAACTCAGAGGGTACTGGAAACGGTTTATAAGTTGATCAGTGTGCTGGAGGACAAAAGACCAAAGGAGGATGAAAAATGAAGTTTTAGGGAATCGGCAGAGAATTCTCTGGGTGTTTTCTTTTTAGCTCTGATTAAAGGAAAGTTCAACAGAGAACTGAGAATCAGTATCAGCACAGCAAGCAGCAGCAGTACAGGCAGAAAAGGACCTCCTCCTGCAGCCAGAACTTAACTTCAGTGCATCTCAAGGAACTCTACTCGTAGTGTACACAAACAAGGTGCTTGAGGTACCCTCTAGGTACAAAGTTGTAATAAGTGTAGAAATAAAGCAAGAAAAAGATCAGAACTTTATTTCTTTTATTAAAGTACCTCAACCCAAGACATTTGTTACAGTTATCCTATGCTGTTTTCTGTTGAAGCTGCTTCATATACTATTAAATGCAGCCAAGGTTGCTGGGTTTGATTTGAGTGCTGTGAAAATCCTTCATCCTACTTCTCAGGGCATAGGATCTGAGTAGAAGAGCTGCTGTCTTCTGTGTGCCTCTGCGTTTCTCATCTGAGGCATAGAACACGCACAGGAGTTGAGTTGGTTGCAGCAGACTGTAAATGCCACGGCCCAGACCTGACTCCCATCAAGACCAGCAGAGGGACAGCTGCACCTACTCGCCCATCCCTCTGGAGAGCCACACCAAACACGCGCTGTCTGAAGGCATTCTGCTGTGAATTACAAGAGGAAGCAGCACTGGGATCATGGGATCTCCTGTGGCTTGTTGGTAATGTTTTTGCTTTTATTGTCAATTAGAATTTCAGTGTAACTTCGGTTGGATACTTGAGCTATGTTAGGCTTACTTATACCGAACACATGCAGTTTAAAAATAATATGGCTTTAAAAGGTGGAAGTAAAGTCATTTTGAAAATAAAATAGTTTATAGCACTAAAGCGTCACAGTGCAATCAATGGTTTAATCAAACAACTACATTATATAGATAATATTTAAGGAACATAAATATTCAGTAAATTCACTACAACATGAAAATAAAAAGCTTCACATTCTCCCACGCTTTTTGAGGAACTGGGGAGAGACAGCTCCTAGACAGACTGCTCAGCTTCACAAACACCCCTCTTGCTTAAGGGACTGGACGTTACCTCCACTATCACAATGGGAAGGTAGGCTGCAACTAGTCTAGAAGTTTACCCATACATTTTAAAGCATTTATAATCACCGCACCCCCACCCCCCAAGATTATACTTTGTGGACATGCACTACTAGTCTATACAACGCAACGTTTCACCAGAAAGTCACGAATAACACATTTCCTTTCAAACTGTCCCCTCTGTCTTCTGGGGCCCAAAAACTTCTGTTTCCTATCACAAAAGAAAAAAGAAAAAAAAAAGAGCAAGTCTTTCCAGTAAGAGAAAAATAATTAAGTTACTCAAAGAAGCCTGTGCAGTTTTCACACTGGGGTAAAGCTGATCTGAAACAGCATTTGGAACGGACACATATTTACAAGTGCTAGGCTTGAAAGAAAGAAAGGATGGGAAGGTACTCCCTTCTCAAGGGAATCCCCAAGCACCTGAATACTTTAATACCACATGCCAAAAATTACCTTCACAGAATGTCATGGGGTTAGAAGGACCCCATGGAGATCATCTAGTCCAACACCCCTGCCAAAGCAGGTCTACCCAGAATGGGTGTCCAGGCAGGTTTTGAATGTTTCTAGAGGAGACTTCACTGCCTCTCTGGCCAGCCTGTTCCAGTTCCTCCTTGTGTCTTAACTATGGACAAGACACACCACGTGGTTTAAAGTATATTATTCCTCATCAATCAGCAACATTTTTTGCTTCTAGCTTCAGATGCAAACAGGTGAAGGCTTCATCAGCAAGTCTTGCAGCAAAGGGAATCTCACGGTACCATCGTTTCCCTTAAGACTGCTAATAGGTAAAGCAACCTCCAGTCAGCGCCAGCAAGGTCCAGAGCGAGGGGAGAGGAGTTTAACATGCACGTGAACAGCAGCCTACTGGACTTTGCACAACAGCCTACTGGCAAGTTTTAAAACTCAAACGTAAATTTTAAGACACTAAATGGTAAACTCTGTCAAGTACTAAAATTGTTTTCCAAAGTGCTAAGCCGCATTTGTTAAAGCTATGGGAAAAAAAAAAAGAAAAAATAAGTTAAAAAAGAATGTATCCTCAAGCAGCTTATGGTTGAAGTCCTCCTTATTGAAGTGGAAGCCCGGCTAAGCCCACAGCTGAGATGGCACAAATTCCATAAAGCAACACATTTCAATGTTCATTATGGCCTTGGGCTGGAATTTCTCCTATTTACTTCTTTAAAAAGAATTAAAAAAAAGTTTTCAGGATAGTTCTTTAGAGAACAGTCTAATACATTCACAATAAAAATCTGTTATTATAGGGAACAGAGGAGGGCTGTAAAACCTCCAGATTTTCTTCTGTTAAGCTTGTGAGGACAGGGTAACACACTGCAACAGGGGCCAGAGAGGAAGTGGCAGTGTGCACGTCATACATGGGGAAGAGTTATGGGTTTGGGTTGTTGTGGGTTTTTTGGACTGAAATTCATTAAAGAGCAAACCCATCTCTCAAAACACCTCACACTGGAGTATTAAGCCCAGTAAAACAGCAAGGTTTTAAGGTGTGAGTTTCCTCAGTACAGCTCTAGTTGTTCATAAGAAAAGGACTAATAAATCTTTTCTAGGGAATTGCCCTCTAGCCGCAATTCTATCAGAAATCCATTCTCTACCCATCTTTTATCTAGATAATCATTAGCAAATTGCAACATTTAAGACGTTCCTTGGCATATGCTACTATTGAATAGACTTACTTAGCCATCCAATGCTCAATACTTCACAGAGGCTACTGTAAGTGTGTCAAATGTATCAGAAATCCAGATTTACCTGGACAAAATTAAGACATTCCAAACTGGAACACTCATTCAGTTATCATGCATTAGAAACAAAAAAAGCATGTCAAACACTGGAATGCACTGGAGTAGGTCATTTAGTCTCCTAGGGAAAAACCAAAAACCCAAAACAAAGACTAAATTAAATACAACCCAGAATACTGTCTAATCATATTAATAAGTATACTGAGAGAGCCTGAAGGCATCATGTATTGTTTTGGAAGATAATGGTGGTGCCTTCTTTTAATATTAAAGAAGTCATAGCTATAAAAAGAGTGAGTCCCATATGAGTTTTCCAGCACAGCTTATTTATGTTCCTTTGTTGGTGCATAGTACAGTTCCATTGGTTTGTTCACTTTCCAGTACTTCTCACTGACCAGTTCCAAGGAAAATGACCCATTTAACACCTAGAAGAGAACACCCAAACAGAAATTAAAAACATCTGATGGCTTTGCACAGGTAATGCTTTAGAAACAGACTACTTAAATCAGAGGAATGCACTGACTTAAATAAGTCAGTGATAATGTGGAACAAGTTACTACCTAATCACTCCCCACTGAAGAGACAATGCCAGATATTCTGAACTGCTGATCTCACTAAAAATACTGGAAAACGCTTTGCCAAAGCGAATATAGTTGTAAATAAAGTGATCCTTCCTCCTCTTTCTCTCTGCAAAGAGAGGGAGTAGCAGATGTGCACTTAAACCAGGAACACACTGCTTTTAAAGAGACAATCTTGTGGTGACGCTTGCAAGAGATTCTTATTTCAAAGCATCTGCCTGTCTCTTAACCAAAAGACTTCGAGCTCTGAGCCCGGTCTTACACTTGGGCATGTAAGTGAATAAAACAATCTAATTGCAATAGTGCCTTGTATCTGTATATTCTAAACTCAGCCACTGAGAGGAGGGATTCTTTCCTCAGTGTACTCACAGCTGTTCCACAGCAGAGAATTAGAAGCCTACACAGAAGTGGAGAACCACCGCCTCACAATAGACACTTCCAGGTGCTAGAGCTGTCTGCTCTTGAAACAAGATTCTCAGATGAAGTAGTGTTTTTCCCCTTCAATTTTAACAGTGAAGTAAGGACATAAGTCAGTTAGAGTTGCTGGCGTCACTGGATTTCTCTCAAGTAATTTATATGCCTCCTTTCCTACTAACCAAGCTTTTGCTGTATGCATTTTGCCACAAAGGAACTGATCTGCTTCTAAATAAACAACCTAGGACTATGAATTTTATACCTAAGCTGACTCAGGAACAGCCCAGCTGAGTGGATTTTAATCAAAACATTATCAAAGCTGTATTGATGCTCAAGTTGCACTCTTAGACAGAAGTTGTACTTACAGTGAACTGCCCGTTGGCAGTAGCAATGTAAATGGTATACTGCTTCTCACTGGCCGTGTCAAGGTTCATCTGGTTTGATTCTCCTTTGCTGCGAAGCTCCTCCAAAGCCAGTCTCACAGCTAGGTACTTGGACAAGTGATCGACTGTGGCATTGCCCGAGGTCTTGATGTATCTGCAACAACAACAAAGATAAATCAAAGACACTTGAGTTGCAGATCTTGGGAAAAGACATCTGGACAACCCCAAATATTAAGCACCAAGCGTGAAAATGCCTGTAAAAGACAGTGTACAAACAGAATATTAATTGCTTACATGCAAGCAGCTTACCAAATTATACTGTTCCAAAGTGTCCTTACATCTTTTTGACACTTCCCCCACATGCCCTCCTGCTCTTTGTAGAGAGAAGACAGCACGGCCCTCTCATCTGCTCAAAATGAAAAACCCAGTAACAGGTTGTCAAGAGGTTTTGAGAACTACTAACAACTGCCAAAATCTTCTAAGCATAGATAACAGTCTGAAGTGCCTGGACAAAAAGCTGTAAAACACAGGAGCTATATACTGACACTCTCTGCACCTCATAAAATTTCTCTTAAAAAAAATAAAATAATAACATATACTATCTGTTCTCACTTTAATTCTTCACACAAATGCTGCAGAGGTTTCTCCCAGAAGCAGAGCTTTCCCTTTTGCTTTCAAAACAACCCCCAGAACTTGCGTGCAGTTCCAAACCAAAAAAGAAACACTGGCTGAAACCTGTAATATATTTATTTATAGGCTCTACAGAGAGAGATGTCTCATCAGCAGAGAAAGCCAGGAAGAGATCTGAGGAAACTCCAGGAGATTGCTCATTGCTGTGATCCAAGATTTGCAGTCTGTGCTTGGACTAGATCATGAGAAAAATGCCAGGAAAAGCTTCCAGCCTACAAATCCCACCGACACAAAGCTGCTTCAAAGAATTCTGACATTTATGCAAGGTTTGTTTATTCCTAAAGAATCTTATAATATGTAGAAAGGGGCTGATAACCATCATCCTAGTACCACCATGAACTGCAATGCCAGAAATCCTTAAAAACATCTTTATTTGTGATCAAAGGTTTAAAACAGATTACTACTGTGATATACTTCCTGATATTAGTTGAGCAGTACCATCTACCTGACTTGTAATGGAAGAGGGAAACAGTGCATATGGTCATACCACATGCTGTTTACCAAAGTAAATCGATTTTTAAAAGCCCCAAGGAAGGAAAGAAAACAAAACACAACAGAAAAAAAGTCACAGCAGAATAAGTGAAGAGAAACAGAAGACATTTACCTCGTCTGTGCACTGTCATCATTCTCCATGAGGGTTGGATGAGGCCTGAAGACTAATTCGATTTCACTAGCACCATCCATTACAGGGTCTATTGCCACAGTTGTGTTGTTATTGTCCAGCTCTAGCCCAGAATCATCCGACGTTTTGGTCCTCTTATTACTAGGCCCCGCTTCCTGATTGCTGTGTGTTGAGGCATTGCTACAGTGGGAACTGTCACCGTTATCTTCTGCTCCACTGCCATTCTCAATCTGCTGTTTCTTGCCCCTCTGTAACCTGATCAGAAATAAGGAGAAATGAATGCAGCTTAGCGTTCAGAATTCACCCAAGGTATAGTCCCACACTGCTCGTAAAACTCCTGCTCCCAGTCTCTGTCATGCCAGAGGTTACACACATACATACACAAGCATTAACCATTTCAAAGATAATTAAAGTTTGGGTGGTTTTTTTGGGTTTTTTTTGGGTTTTTTTTTTGTTGTTTTTGTTTTTTTTTAAGTTCATTCTTTCTTATAAAGAAATACTCAAGAGGATAGATTTTTTCCTAACCCTCAAAAAAATAATATTAAGATCATTTTAAACTTCATGCAGTTATTTTTATTTTTCAGGCAAATTCAGACCATTATTTTCATCTAAATATGAATCCACATGTGATTGAAAATATAAATCACACCATGCAGTAAAGAATTTCTTCCTAATACCCAATCTAAGTCTCCCCTCTTCCAATTTAAAACCATTCCCCCTTGTCCTATCACTACACTTCCTGACAAAGAGTCCCTCTCCTGCTCTCCTGTAGGCTCCCTTCAGATACTGGAAGGCTGCCAGAAGGTCTTCCCGGAGCCTTCTCTTCTCCAGGCTGAACAGCCCCAGCTCTCTCAGCCTGCCCTCATAGCAGAAGTGCTCCAGCCTAATCATCTTCATGGCCCTCCGCTGGACCCGTTCCAACAGTTCTATGTCCTTTCTCTGTTGAGGACTCCAGAGCTGGACACAGAACTCCAGGTGGGGTCTCACGAGTGCAGAGTAGAGGGGCAGAATCAACTCCTTTGAGCTGCTGGTCATGCTTCTTTTGATGCGGCCCAGGATACTTGTTGGCTTTCTGGGCTGCCAGCGCACACTGCCGGCTCGTGTTGAGCTTCTCATCCATGAGCACTCCCATGCACATTGTAGCCTTAACTCAGTAAAGCTAAACTGAAATCTGCTGTTGACATCAGGCTGCACAGAAGTTGCAGGGAGTGACACAAAGGTTTCTATCAGTAGACAAAAGGTTTAAAAATCACTCTGGCAGCTTTCAGAAGGGAGAAGAGGAATCTCAAGCTACACAAGGAGTGAGGATGGGCAGTGTATTTTTAGTGCTAAGGCAAACAAGGTTACATGTGGACAAATTACGTGGATTACATACCTGTTCATAGCCTGAATCTTTAATCCTTCCTCAATGCTGTGACTTAAAGCTTGCTGGTTATTGTGCTTGCTGATTCTTGCTAGCACTCTCTCCTGATGAGCTTCATATTCATCTCGGCTTGGATAAATTTTACTGATGAGAGCATCAAAATTGGGATCTGGTCTCAGTGATCTTTTTGAAACTAGCTTTTTACGACACGTGGGACACTCTTTGTTGCTGGACACAAACAGGAGGAAGAAAGCAATACTAACTCTCTGGTTCCAATACCACAATTCTTAGTCAAAGTATTCATTAAGACTCAATGTTTACAGTAAATCTGCAATGGGATGTCTATCTTTTGACAGATCAGGTACTTACAGATATTTAAACAAAACCCCCAAATATCTCTCTCTCTGCTATTTTTTTTTTTTAAGTGTGTTTAAGCAAACTGTATTTAGATTGAAGAGTTCAAAAGTTCCAAAAATCAGGAAACTGATTCTTCCCTTAATCCTCTGGCTCAATTTTCACCCAGGAAAAAAAAAAAAAAAAAAAAAAGGAATGTCTAGTGGAAACTATATTAAGGCCTAGTCTTTCTACCACTCACAGGACAAAACCAAGATTAAGAACCCATTCTACAGTTGGAGAAATAGTTACCAGGAAAAATAAACCAGTCTCGTCCTTCCTACCATTTTGTTCTCAACTTTCTAGTGCAAGTTCACACAATTTTTTTCCTGTAAGAGGAAGAGGCCTCAACAGCTGAAACACTGGCATCTTTACTCCTGACGGTCGTCCTCTTTTTTTTTCCACTCTAATGTGTTTTTGCTAATTACTCATCAGAACTTACACAGGCACAGGAAATTAAGCGTGACCTCCGAACACAGGCAATTGCCACTATCAGAAAAAGATACATCATTGACTTAATCACTGTTGGTTACCTCAGAATTCTATTGCTTTTGGGGAAATATGGACTTGTAGAATATAAGAAAAATTATTTGTACTTTAGTATAGGCTGCTTCAGTAGTGAAGCCTGGAAGTAGGACTACTGCTGAAAGGCCATGCGATTTGCCATTTGTTATTAGGAAAAGAAGAATAAAGGAAATAAGACTCATTTTTGCGAGTAATGTAGAATATGCTTGTTTTGGTGTTACTGGATTTAAAGGAAGAACAGGAACAAAAAGAACAGAAAAGGGGTTTTAAAGTCCTTGCTAAAGACAATGTTATGGGATGATTTTTCATACAAAGAAAAGGGCCAGGTCTGTTCTGCCACAGATGGTTGAACACCAAAAAAAATGAAATATGACAAGTGTGCTACACATTCAGAAACTTGCAGTGCACAGGCCCCTAACTGTTCCACATCAACACCCAGGACTTCAAGGATTTCCTTAGTCACATTTTCATCTAAAGTGAAATCCCTCTCCCCTGCAGTAATATTTACATACCCACTCCTGAGGGCTGTAATGATACAGTCAGCACAGAAGCGATGCAAACATTCTTTTGTCGTCATGGTGTTTTTTAACATATCCAAACAGATCGGACACATCAGTTCACTGTGCAGGCTCCTTGGTGACACCACTATTTCCAAGCCATCAGTGATTGCTTCCTAGCGTGAAATAAAGTAAAAGCTCTTTAACAGATTTTAACTACCTTTCAGAGATTGCATGTTTTACTCTCTTTTAAAAAGAAACACAGAAAAAAGACAAATCAAGACACAGACACAACCACATAAAGCACAAACCCCCATGCTGCTAAAGAAAGGCAAAAAAGAAACAAAGATCATAACAGGAAGGTTTTGTTTGTGAGGATTTTTTTTTATATTCTATAATTTAGAATAGGAAATAAACTTTCATGAAGGAAAAAGAAAATCTTAAACATCAAGCTTCAATTTCTAAAAAGTGTAAAAAAAGCCTTGCCACAAAGGACAGCTCTTTAGCACGGATTACCTGAGGCGTTCTTTGCAATTCATACAAACTGAGTTCCCATGTTTTGCTTAAAGGTTGTGTCCCGTTTGTCTGCACAGCCTGAGACATGGCTGGGAAGAAAAAGAGAAACAAGTTGCGCGGTCAGGCACAGGAGCGGCTCCGTCCCCAGAGCAAGGCTTTTCTGGCAAGCAAAGTGTCCCCAGGTCTGTCCAGCACAGCGGTCCCTGTGCCAACACAGCAGAAGTACAGTGGGAATGCTTGTTTGTCTAAGCACCAGGCTCCGCTGTGTTACACACGGATAATCCCGTGCTCTGTACCACTCCAGAGAAATTGAGGGACTCGGTCAGCCATGAACACTTGGCAAACATCAATTAAGGCTGTTAAACAAAAGTGACACAAAACTGAAGGCCATAAAACTTTGGCTGCAAGTGCCATCTGATGTGGAAAACATTAATCAAACATCCACTTACAAACATGCAAACGGGTCAAGTAGGGTCTCTCCTAGCAGAGTGGAAGGTCAAAATTATACAGGCAAACAGAAAACTGGAAGCACGCTGTAATGCCTTGCTTTTCCTCCTGAAAATACATCACAAAGGGTTTCCAATCAGAAGGTTACAGAATACGGAAATACACCCATCACAATTTTGTGATTATTGTTGGAGGTGAAGCAAAACTACTACACGTGGTCACTGCAGACATGTGAAAGGAAGTCAGGTCAAAATGACATAATAAAATGATGTTTCTGAACAGAAACTATTTTCACAGAGAGAAAAGGCAATCCTTTCCACCTGTCCAAAAATGCCTGTCTCAAAGGAGGAAAATTTATCCCAGACTGCACAATATGTTTTATTAAAAAAAAAAGTGTAACCATATAAAAGAGGCAAGATTACAGTTGCAGATATTTCTACTAGGTAGAAAAAGCAGAAGTGCTGTCTTCCTTTCTTTTATCAGTTTTGGGGCTTGTTTTTTTTAAAATCTAGGTTTGTATTTCCAGAACCTTCAAATCAGCAGCCAAATGCAAATTATATTGGCATCTACCAAGTACATTATTATCCAGCTTCCAATTCATCAAGTTCTATGTAAAAAGAGTCAACCTCTCTGGAGAACAAGGTTATAGTTTAAGCTTTAATTAATTGTTGAGAGAAAAGTAAGAGAAGCAGTACAGCAAAGATTACTTTCTCTATTTTTATCCAGGCACAGAAATCAGAGTTCTCACCTTATGAAAAAAAAGGGGGGAAGCCTGACATAAAGTAGCCACATCCACTATTATGTTTAATATGTGTCTGATGAGGCAACAAAAGAATTAGGAGATGCCAGACCATCAACTCCAATTATTACTATGTAAATATTGTGCCCTAAAACCACAATTTTCTTGTCGTAAGAGACATCTTCCTATGTGTGGATCCAAAATATGAGACGTACAGTAAGGACCTCACCTCTTCATGAAAAGAGACCAGCTACCACAGTCCACAGGCAGCCTGTCAGCTCCCCTTCTGGCCAAGCACTGAACTGTCCTCTCACGATTCTGGGTATTTTATTTAAATTCTTCAGAGGTGTGAATATAATGATGGCATTAAGTGATGCATCTCAGCAAAGAAGCAATGCTGGTAAGTGTACTAGTACCAAAGTAAGGAAACAGTATTTCTCTGTGTTCCAACTTCCACTATTATTGAAGATAATTCATGGAATCATAGAACTGTCTAGGTTGGAAGGGACCTTGCAGATCATCTAGTCTAACCATCAACCTAACACTGACAACAGCCATCACTAAACCATATCGCTAAGCAATTCCAGGCACACAGGAAGTCAAGTCGTTCGGGGTAAGAATTTTTGTTGTGTTGTTGCCAGTCAGTTGTTCTAACAGAGGCCCATTATTATTATCCTGCGTCTGCAGTGGAAACTACTCTTGACTGCTTTTAAAGCTGATATATTTAATTAACTATCATTTTAACTACTGAGAGAAATTTATGAAGCTGCTAATTATTCACACCCTTCCCCAAATCGGCTGAACCACACAGTCAGACCGCAGCAGATTAAGACAACTAAATCCCAGTAAATCCAGCCTCTCTTAACAGAGAAGCTCCCAACATCATGGATCACAGGATAGAACTCCTCTAAGCAGCCCCATAGCAAAGAGATATCCCAACCACAAGTAATCTCTTGCCTAAACTTGCACGCTTATACTTGCTAACACAGAACGGCAGCTCTCCAGGTGCCAGACTGTCAGCAGATCTATCAATCTGCAGAACAAGCGCATTAACACTATCATTTATATTGCAACCTTACCTACAAGCCCGAGGCTACACTGCAGAAGACACAGTACAAATGTCACGATAAATAATTGACCAGCTTTATTCCAAAGGCTGCTAATCTAAGATGCTGAGTACTTGATTCTCACCCTAAGGTCTGCAGTGACAGTACTTTCAAACTTGAAGAGGAAAAACAATGGCCTTAAAGCTAGCTGAAAGCTGGAAAGATCCACAGTCTACTTTATCACTAGCAAACACCTCTTCTGCTTATAGTACAAAGTTGGAATTCAAGGAACAGTGAAAATACAGTCAATTAAAACATGCTGTGCTCTGCCCTCCCTGCTTCCCGCTGCCAAATAATCAACAACAACAAAATCACATTACACTACATGGAGTTTTTAATCTGCTTGACGACCAATAAATAAGCCTCTTCAGCGTTTTCGCTGCTCCCTTTCAAGTTCCAGATCTATATTGTGCCTGAAAAACCCATGTGAATGAGGCTTGACTTCTCTTCCTTGTAACATCATTGGACATCAGATTGGATTCTGTTTCTTCACACTGCTGAAATCTAATACAGCAATATAACAGCTGGCACCAGTATCAAAGATCAAACTCCACAATCAGGAGAGGCACTGTGATCCAAAATTGCACTGACCATGTAATTGCCACCAAGTATCAACTAGCAGTCTCAAAATCATAACTAGTAAACCATCTCTTTACATGTTCTTACCAATGACTGATCTTCATTTGCTTTAAAACCAAGCAGGAGGAGATGGCGCTGGCTCCTTGCCCTCATGTTTAATGGCAAATACTTAGGCAACTACAGTGGTATCTGTTCTAAGTATGCAAGTACTCTGCAGACGCAGTTATTTTCAAAGTGCATCCCCAACAGCACCGTTGTTCATTTCAGGTGTCACTTAATCCATTGGTCTCCAGTAGAAAAAAAAAGAACAATAAACAAGACATTACTGGACTGGGGTCCACCATCCTCTTGTTCTTGTGCTGACTGTGGAGCTGCATTGCTGTGGCCAGACCATCTCCAGCTCGCCCTGCCTAGCACAAAGGTGAATCTGACAGAAAAGCTTTTTCTCGCTGTTCTGACAGTGCCAAGACATCCACAGCGTGCAGCAATAATACAGCAGTTATTCCTTAGTTCCATTTCCTTTCAGAACAGTCCACTGCTACTAGATTTGAAGCAGGCACCTGCCAAAAGAAATCTTGAATGGTACAGGCTGGACTAGGTCATCCCTTCTAAAGCTACAAAATCAGGAACAAACTTTCATGAGCAAAAGAAAGATATTTTTTTTTTTTTTGCTTTTGTTGACAGTTTGTTCAGAGTTAAAAATATGAAGTGGAAAGTTTCTAGACCAAAGGAACAACAGACTTTATTCTCTATCTTCTCTCTGCACGCCAGTAGTAGATAATAAAAATATAAAAAACTAACCTTTATTCTTCAGTCTTGAAGTCTATTCCACTCACATTCTTAAATCAGATCTTCACTGACATAGTTCACTATTCTTCTGCATCCCTTTCTCTTATTTTTTTTTTAGTCCTACATAACAATAGTCTCATGCTCATTTTTCCAACTCAAAATATGAAGCAGATTTCATCACAATAATATCTACTTAAGTTTTCAACTATTCAACATTTCTGATCTTCTCCACTTTATAAATGAAGACAACAAGATCTCTACTTCACAGGTCACAGGTTTTAGCATTGGGAACAATGTGAAGTCAGATAGCCCCTGTGAGCCTTTTTTCATTATTAAGTTTCAAAACCAACTTCTACCTAACTAATCACGACTCTCCACTTTTTATCATTTTTTACCTTTATGACTTACCTATAACTTCTAGATACAAGAGGAACGTAACCTGTCACGCAACAACAGGGTGATATGAAGAAGAGAAGCCCCATTCCTGTAGGCAGATCAAACTCACGGAGCCACTAACAAGTACTGGCTGTTGTGATTTATGCCATAGCCAGAGGGCCACTCTTGTCAGTTATTAAAACATTAAAAAAAAAAAAAAAAAAAAAAAAAAAAAAAAAAAAAAACCACCAAAAAAAAAAAAACACNAAAAAACCCAACACATAACCAACCCCTAATCAATATTACAAGGACACCTGCAATCCTTCTCACTTACTCAGTCTTCAAACACTGCAAAACTCTTAAGCACAAACTTTGTAATTACAGAGTATGCACATCTGTCATTAGAAAGCAAGAGCTCACTGATAAAAGAACACATTAAAAATCTGAGAACCAGAATGCCATTAATCTCTCCATGTTTCATTCCTTGTCACTCCCCAGCTCCAAACAGCATCTGAAAAAAAGGGAAACAAGCTAACATTTAGTATTTAGTCATAAATGTTGCCTTGTTGCTTCATGACTTTTACAGAAGATAGCTGGAAGATGAAAGGAGAAAATTGCTAGAAACTATCACAATGTATAAATTTTCATTTCTTTGTACCCAGGATGTTTCTCAGTCCTCCACATATCCAGAACATAAAAGAGAACAAAACCCACCTCTGTTATTCTTAAGGTGTTTCAGAAAGTATTGATTGCTTTTCATATAACCAAATCTTAACTGCAAGTTGTACAGCTCCCTTACTAGAGCTAAGGGATAAGCCTGCCGACTTCAGTAAAATGCACTGCATCGCTTCATTTGAAAGATTTGCTATTTAAGCCTGATTTCCTTGGAAAACAGGACTTATGCAAACTTGCTCTTTGCTCATCCATCTGTAGACTATTTTTCAAAGAAAATTTGAAGACAAACAGCTAGGGTTTAAAAACATAACAAGTAAGTCTTGTTCCTGAAGCCTCTGGAAAACAGGGAGACAGGGTCTTTCATACTCTTGATTTTCCTGTATCTTAAAAGGCCTTCTGACAGCATCCACACCACATCCACTTCCTAAGCTCTTATACTGAAATACACTGAAATATTCCCTAAAATATAGTCACGGGTCACAGTAGATCAGGCATTCAGGTATCCCATTCCTCAAACTGTCCAGCAAAAATAAAATCCAACTGGCAAAAAGTACACTGCAGACTGCTCAGAGCTGTGGGCAGACAGGCTACTCTGGCTATAAAGATGTCAAAGGAGGAGCTCAGCAGCAGTATCTCATTGGTCCTGCTTTTCCTTACTCTACCTTTTCAAAGGTTTACCACCATTAGATTAGCCTTATTTCTCAAAATTTGTCATATGTGAAAATTTAACTTTTCCTTAGGTCTAGCTCTGAACTAACATTAATGGTGGTCCTGCTTTAACCAGGGAGCGAGGACTTTCCGCTGAATGCCATCAGACATCCCTAACAAACCCTGTTATTCTCCAAAACTCTTCACAGTGCCTACTTCAGCCCAGTCAAAGGCTAAACTGCACATGTGCTTCTGTCACATCTTCACACACAAGCTTGTCTCAGCAGACCTTGAGATCAGAGGAAGGGTAGAATGGTATAAGCAGCTGGAAGAGATAACCCACAAACCCAGTTCATGTGGCTGTACCCATACCAGCTGGTATTTAAATCAAAACAGCTTACTGACCTCTGATACCTCCATGAAAAACACTTTTTTAGGGGCAGGGAGGGAGGAAGCATCAAGATTTTTAAAAAGTAAAATATAAAGACTTAAAACAGTAAGAGAGTAAGACCTCTATTTGGCATGCCAAGTTCAAAAGCACCTTCAACCATTCAATATTTTTTTTTCCTCAAGGGATTTTAAAAAACACAGGTATCCTAGTGCAGTTACTTTGGAAGCTTAACAGGATTACAGTTTGGGGTTTTACTCTCTCTGATATTGTAACTAGTATTAGGGACAAATTGCATGTTTTGACAAAGTGTTCAATTCAATCATTTCTTTCAATGTATTCACTTAAAGTTTTCTGAAATTTAAGGGCTTTTTTTTGCTTTTACTTCCTGGCTAAGAGCTTGATTGGGAAAAAAAAAAATCTGGAAAGAAGGAATTAATCTTCACTGCAGTTCACTGGCAGCCTGTAGTCCTTTACCTCCAGCTGTAATCTAGGACAATCAGTGCTAGATTACAATCTAATACTTTTAGTATTCACTGTTTTCTGAAGTTTTTTTCCACCTCTAGATTTTAAAATCCCTGGAAGACAGCTGAATCAGGTTCTGGCCTGGAGGTCATTTCATTCACAACTCTGAAATTAACTGCTCAATAATCCTGAACAAGTGTGTCACTGTATTTGTCTGTGCCCCTCCTTCCTCTTCTGCTTGTTTACTCATATTGTCACCACTCCTCAAACTGTCTCTTGCTACATTTATACTGCATTCACTATAATCAGATACTGATCTCAAAAAGGTATAAGCTTGAGAGGAAAGTCTTTAGATAAAGTGGTTTTAGTTTATTCAGCTATCAGTTCTTGTCTTCCCAATATCAAGTTCAATGTCACAATGTCTTACTGGGAGAGTGTTTCACTTTCTTGTATTTGCAAATTGAATTTTTAGATTATTTGTATGTACAATCTCCTTCTCTTGACAAAATCAGTCCTGATCAACACTAACAACAACCTCAAGCTCACGAATTTACATTCAGAGTTGCAATCAAAACACAGTGTCTGTGTAGCGCAGCTCACTTCCAGAGTGCAAGGTTCAAGTTGTCAGTCTTGCAGACATCTAAGAGATAAAACAGGATTTGATATCCATCATAATCTCTTATGGTCATTAAAATCCCATTTTAAATCTTAAGGAGCTAGTGCTCATAGATCTGATTTAAGAATGTGAGTGGAATAAACTTCAAGACTGAAGAAACTAATGCTATACTCAAAGCATAAAGCCACAGCAAAAGGATCACTAATAAATGGCCACTTTAGAAAGGCTGTGGATCTCCAACCTTGGAGGCAGTGAAACTTGACTGGACATGGTCATGAACAACCTGGTCTAAGTGGCCCTGCTTTTACCAGGAGGTTTTATTAGATGATCTCCGGAGGTCTCTTCCAACCCAGAGTAATCAAATTATGGGGTTATCACGCCATCGGAGACATTTACACATAGTTTTGCTGAATGGAAAGCGACACAGCCAAGAAAAGCCAACAGCAGCTAACACTAATCAGCCAATAAACTGCCATAATAAGATGCTGAAGAAACCCAGACAGGACCTTCTCCTACTCCACACTCGCATACACACACCTATAAGACTGAGTACAATTATATGAACATCCCCCTTATCCACAAAAGAAACATCAGAAGGCTTTTGTGGGACTACAGTGACCACAGTAGAATCCATTTGTTTGAATTATGTGAAAGCAGCAACAAGGGAACTGGGCTTTCAGATGCCTAGTATGTTAAAAAAAATCCAGCAAATCTGCTTAAAATGGGAGTTTCCTCCATAAGTACATGATATAACCACATATTTAATAAAAAGAATATTTTCCTTAAATGTCTTCTGAAAACCTGTGGTACCAGCAGTAAAATTCACAGCTAGGTATTTTTGTGTAAACTGAAAAATTAACAAGTAAGCCCCAAACCATAATACAAATACAGTTTCTCTCTCCTGTGTGTGTATTTAAAATGGCCAATAGCAAGTAAAAACACCTGGGATTTTACCATCCACAGAAAAGAAGGCCTCCTGAGTGCTGAAGGTACCTGCTCAAATTTAACATTTGTAGCTGTTAGTAGAGAGCTATAAATGATGACAGGTTAGTAGTCAATCTGCAAATTCATGAGGACCAGATGTAGATTACAAAATGAATATTATCAAGTGCATAGTTTCAGCAACCACCACAGAAAGCCTAAAAGTACATTCGTGGGGTAATTTGAAAATTATCACCAAAAGCTTTATCAGTTAATGCTCAGTGGTAATGCATGTGAACTCCTTTTTAAATGCCTACTATATTTAAAAGTGAGTGGTTAATAACACTTACACAAAGCCAGTGTTTAATACTTTTGTACACGTTAACTAGAAGCCTATCATCTGCAAAGCACAATCAAAGCCTATTAAAAGATTATTAAGGGTGTCAAATTAACACAAACTACAAAACTGAAATTTCAAATATCAATTACATGCTCCAGAAGTCAAATCTGATAACAAGAATGAGGATTTACATCATGTTTTCCACCCTGAAGATACATCAGCTTGCAAACAAACATGTCCTTGCACTCTCTTTGTGGAGTAGAAACAATGAATTAAGAAAAACCGACATAGCTACAGTTCGTTATTATATGCTCCATGAAAGAGATAGAGCCAGCACACCAGTAACTCCACAGGCAATAGTGCTGCTGGGAAACAAGAAAGGAATTCAATTCTTGACAGGGCATCATCCTTGGATTGTGAACTGGGCTTTGCTAGTGCATGTTTAAAACCATCTGCATCACTGCAACCCTACCTAACACCTCCATGCCCAAACCCACTACTCCCCCATGCCAGTACAGTCCTTCCCTAATACCTTCCTGAGGATCCTAAGGAAGGGCACTGTGTCCCCTACAATCACACAAAGCCTCCAGAACACTGTAGGAAGCCTTCAATCTTCCACCTCTTTCAAAACCTACTGCAGTACTGAAGATCATGTCGGCCCAGAGAGTGACCCCCATCTACCCCCACTGCAAATTCAACTGCTGCCCTTACCCTCTCCTCTGGACAACTGAATAATAGTATAAAGACCACATTTATGACTACTCAAAGGCTGACATTATAGCCCTTACCTTAGCAAAGCCATGAGGCACTCACATAGTTAAGTGTCCTCTCTCCTTGGTTTCGCTTTCTTGCCAAAAACGTTTTAAGGGGTTCTGTATTTAATTCTTAAAAGAACAAACCTGGAAACCATTATTTGAGCTAAATAAAGTAAACAGAAACTAAATCTGAATAAAAAAAGTATGAAAACAAAGAATAGCTGGGTCTATCCTGAGGCTACACATTATCATAAATAATAATTTATATTAACGCAAGCAATCTGCCTGTGATGCACGTTATGGTCGATGTTTACGTGATGAAACAACTGGGAGCAGGTCTACCCTTTCACTACTTTAAGTCATTCCAATTTCACTTACACCTGAAGGACAGTGTGATGTACACTGAGAAACAGACACAGTGTGAGAACCATCCTGACAATCCCATTTTAACTATGTCAGCACCTGGTTCCCTGCCATCCTATTTTCCTACCTTATTTACAGAAATAAATAAAGAGATTACCATTCAAATATTATGATCCATTATACCAATGTAGCCCCACCATGGCTGAGAACCCAATTTAACTATAATAAAACCAGAAAACTAATATTAAAATGAAACACAAATTTTACCTCCAGAGGGGTACATCCACTCCCAGTAGACATTAGATAAATGATTAACTGGGACAATGAAGAAGTTACTAATCCAATAATTATTTGTACATACATTAGTGGTAGGTGTTCCCCACACTAGAGGTTGTGCCAAGTTCTACATTTAAAATATAAATCCAGCCTGTTCTGTATGAAAAAATAGCATTCTCCTTTTCTTTGTACTATTGTGTCACCAGAATGCACATCAGAAGTTGTAAGTATGCATTTAGAGGCTGCTGGAAATACTGAAGCATAATATTTAAGACAGTTTATCAGATCCTCTCATTTGCCACTTAAAATTGAGCACTGATTTCTCAAAATGTGAAGCTCATTGAAATCCACTGTAAAAGTCATACTAGAAAGATTCACACTTGTTCCCCTTATCCCATTACTTGCAATAACAAAGCTTTTCATCTAGAAGAGACTAGACTACAAGAGAAGTTACTTTATGTTACTCAACACTGGAAGTACATAAAAACTAGGGAAGTTGTGTTTATTACCAAAGTGTGTGTTATACAGCTCTGCATTTTCAGATGGTCCAAGTGATAAATTCAAATTTTGACAGCCTATAAAGACCAATTAGCAAAGACAGACGACCTCATTTCTGCTCTACAGCACTATCAGCCAGAAAGGGGGG
>VZRU01013715.1:69359-94871 GCA_013398155.1 Pedionomus torquatus | reverse complement strand
TCGGGAAATAGAAGGGAGTTACATATTCATGGCCGGGGGTGGGCAGGGGGAGCGCGGATGGGGATGCCGAGACCGGGCCGCTTAGCGCCCTCCTCCCCCGGCGGCAGCCGGGGGCCGCTCGCTCCTTTCCCCGCCTTCCCCGCACCTCTGCTGCGGCCCCTCGGCCCCGCTTCTCCGCCCGTCAGCGCCGCGCTCCCGCTGCTCTCCCCCTGCCGCTGCCCCCCAGCGCCGGGCGATGCGGCTCCGCTCCCGGCGGAGCTCCCGCCGCCGCCCTCCCTTACCTCAGCCCACGGCGCTGCCCCGCGGCCCCTCTCCACCAAGGGCGCTAAGCCCCCCGGCGAGCCCCAGCCCCGGCCCCGAGCCGGCGGTGTCGCCTGGCGAGAGGGGGCCGGGAGCTGGGTCGGGAGGGGAGGCCCGTCCTCCCCGAGGTAAAGCTGTGCTAAGCGATCGGTGCGATCTCGTATTTTCCGCTTAGCACCGCCGAGGAGGGCGTGGGGGCGGCAGGACCGAGCCCCTGGCTCCCCGGTGCCGGCCCGGGAGCTGGCGGGCCAGCGGGGCGGTGCAGGTACCCCCGCGATGAGCGAGGCGGACGGGATGGAGGCGGCCGCGCCCGCCTGAACTCCCGACTGACCCCGACCTGCCACCTGTGTCGCATCTCCAGGTGAAGCGATGGAATGAGGTTATTAAATTGCCTTTGGGCAGGTCTGCCAGCCGCTGGACCCAGTGGGCCAGGCTGATGGCCTCCAGCTCGCCTTTGCTGGGCTTGCCGCCTTGAGCTGCCCTCTAAAACTCCCCGGCTCTTGGCAGAGCTTGATCTCGACCGCCTTTCCGAAGAGGGGAAGGTGCCTGCCATTTGTAGGCCACGAGACGAAGCAGCATCCTTGGGCAGGACTGGACCATGAGGCTGGGGCAGCGTGGCATCAAGCCCAACCTAAAGGCACGCCGCTGGCTTCACGCAGGCTTGGAAGATGAAGCAAGATTCGGCGTTGCCTGTATTCAGATACAAAAATACACACTAGATGTTTTCAAGCATCTCAAGTCTGCTCTGCGGTCATAATGTGAGATAAGCATTTGTCTTCTGGTGTCTGCGTTTTAATGTTTGTTAAATTAAGATACTTTTTATGACCTTTGGGTCTTCATTGGTGCCTTTATTGGTCTTGTCATTAACTGTTTTATAGCAAAAGCAAAGCAGTCTGCTTCGTGTAATTAAATCTGGTGCAAGTAAAAAGTGAACAGATCACCTAGTGGAATATAAATTTGAATCAATACCTCGGTCTTTAATGGTGCAGCAACATCACTTACACTTATGCAATATGGAGTATTTAAAGCAATTCAGTATGGAGTATTTTATGTTTTCCTAGAGTTTGACAGTATTCTCATAAATGGAATATTCACAAAGTCCTGGTTTAGTCTTGTTCCCTCTTTGCAAAACTTCACATATTTTTGAGAAATTTTAGCCAATGTCAGGTTATTCCTGATCATTCTAAGTAACTATTTTTATGTAGTAGCTTTCACTCCCTCACACTCCCCGTGGCCTACACCACAGCATATATAATTAAATCCGCACAAGAGCTTGATAAGGTAGTCAGCAATAACATCTCTGTTTTCTAAGTGTGATCAAATGTCTCAGCTAAATCTCAGAGGGAGTCAACCAGAAACAGGATTTAAGAGTCCTTTTTTTTGTTGTTCCTAATTAGGTTTTTTAAAAGAATTCTTTTTCTTAAGTGGATTTTGTTGAGCGTCCTAAATGTTAAAGTTCAAAGCTGGAACAAAACAGAAAAAGAGATTGTGATAAGTTCCCCTCTTTAGAATAAAACTAGTCATAATTGGTGCCTGAAATTTTCCTGATGTTCATCAGTGCCAAGAAAAGGAAGGCATAGTCTGTCCAGATATTGCTGAACCAGAAAGTGTCCTTTGGTGAAAATTGCTTCACTTGTTAATTGTCTGCAGTACTGTGGTGAGTGAAGTAGTTTCTATGTTAATTAGTAAAAAATTTTTGAGATGAAAAAAGCTAAATGAATATTAGATCACTGAATGTTGCAAAAATAAGATATGCAAAATGAAAGCACACAGTTGGAAGGAAGGCAGATCTCCAAAGGCAGAGGGAGTGCAAGGTGAATTAGAAGTGTCTGGTACAATGCAAAACTATACAGGGACATGTAAATCAACAAATTATAAATGTTTTTAAGAGCATGTTGCTGAAAGGGAGACAAAAAGAAATTCAACATGGTTAATTTGTGCCAGTGGTGTCCAGCTCACCATAGTTGTAATTATTGTATAATAATCTATAGTTATATAGATTACTTTTTAATTTCCCATATTTACCAATTAATAGTAGAACCACAGATCATCTCTGCAATATAGTATTCTTGCTACTTTTAAGGATTGCAAAAATAGGCTACCGAATACATTTCTAGTGCAGGCTATCAGTCCACCAAGACATCAACATGAAGAAGGTTTCCTGTTGAGAGGAAAATGCGGTGCAGATGCACAGTTCTGCTCCATACCAGGTACCCTGCTCAGTGTAGAAGCCAGGACTCTGCTGCCTCTGCAGTACAGGGCCTGGGGCCAGCATCCCGAGTGGTGCTATGAACAGGGCTATGACCAAGAGATCAAAGGGGAGAATAGTTCCTTCTGCTCAGCACTTGTTAGTTCACATCCAGATACTGTGTCCAGTTTTGGTCTCCTACTACAGGACAGGCATTGACAAACTGGAGCAAGGTCAGGGAGGCACCCAGGGTGGTTGGGTCTCGAGCACTTGCCCTGAGAGGAGACACCACAGGAGCAAGGCTTGGTCAGTCTGGAGCAGGGAAGGCTTTGGGGACCCTACGCTACCCAACCTTTTCCTGAGGTTACTGAGAATATGGAGCCAGGCTTTTCTCGGTGTTGTGAGGGTACAAGGTGAGAGGCGACAAGAAACTGGAACAAGAAAGGTTTGGACTGAATGCAGGGAAAACCTCTTCCCATGAGGACTCTCAGTTTGCAGCATTGTTTGCACAGAGATGTCATGCCATCTCCATTCTTGCAAGTTTTCAAGCCTTAAGCAACCTAGTCTGATGCCAGACCTGACCTGCTTTGAGCAGGAGGGTGGACAGGGACCTTCTGAGGTCACCTCCAGCCCAATTTATCCCATCGTTCTGTGACTCTGTGCCCACAGTGCAGACAAGAAAGCCTGGGATATGGGTAATACTATATTTCAAACTTTTGTGTTTGTGAGCATTTTTGTTCTTCACAGCTTTCTCTGCAGCAGGTAGAAAAACCATGCAGCATGATAGCTGGAAAAGCTTTCATCAGCTCATGGTTTTCACCGTTCCTGGTGTAATGGAAACATTTCTTCTGTTCCTTGCAGCAGCAAAATAATAGTAAGGAAAATTACTCGAGTTAACTGAGACACGCTGTTTCCATGTCCTCCTTCCAGGTAAAATATTTATTACCTGTTGAAGTGATTTAAGGTCACCTATTCACTGCCTTTGAGAAGCTGGTATAAATAGAGAAGAAAAATGAAAATAAAGCACTCCTATTTTAAAAGTCTGGAGGCAGGGAACTATAAATAATGCAAATGTAAATAATGTACATTAGAAAATAAATAAATAAGGTGGGAGTGGGTAGGAGGAAATTACCATGTTAGTTCATTACTCTGCTGTGGTACGATACAGTAAAGAAAGATGAGTGTATAAATAAATGATAGCAAGGGGAAAATAAACAGGCAGTGGATTGGTAAGATGAGGTAAGTTAATTGGTGGTGTCCCAGGTAGGTTGAGAGACTCATCTGCCCCAGCATTAGTGAAATACTCAACGCTTTTTCTCATGCAGGCTGCCCCTGTCAAACAGAGCAAGAGAGATTTCTGAGGCATTTACCCTTCATGCAGGTTA
This sequence comes from Pedionomus torquatus, assembly GCA_013398155.1. Taxonomy (NCBI): domain Eukaryota; kingdom Metazoa; phylum Chordata; class Aves; order Charadriiformes; family Pedionomidae; genus Pedionomus; species Pedionomus torquatus. The sequence continues at coordinate 90,998 of VZRU01013715.1, read as the reverse complement.
TAAAGTGTATACAAACCAGCCTCTCTTAGGGTCAAATCAGATACAAACAAGGCAGGAAGAAAGGGCACTGAGCTCAGAACTGATGGTTGTGCTACAATTGATGATTTAGATCCTTTAAAAATAAACCAGAAGCAAGCAAGCTGCATGATCTTTAATGAAAAATGTTCAATATTATGAATGGGAAAGGAGGGAAATTAAACAAGATTGCTCAGCCCAGATTGTATTGTGGTAGGTCACATTCTAGAAGAAGTTCAGAATACAAGAAAACCCTCTGTATATTTGTGCGTGATGCTAGTGGTTATTCCAGCTTCAAAACTAAACTAAGAAACATTTGCTTGACAATAGTATCTTGTACTGACAGGTGCCACTGGCACAGGTAGATGGACTGATGTGACATTGCTGCAGTGTGGCTGTAACTGTGATGTACCTCCTCCTCTTGCTAGAGCTATAATAACCTGGTGAAAATGTCCGGTGGCAGTTCAGAGGAAAAGCCCTTTTCTGGGTCATAAGAGAGCTGCAAAAAGGTATGATAAAGATGGGAACTAAGCCCTTCCATTAAGTGATAGTTCACTTTCATGGGGGCATCATGTTTGAAGTAGGGTTCTTTGGCTGTAGCTGTGTTTGCTAGACCCAAAGTAATCAGTGATACAGATACATTGCATGCCAAGGCAGAAGTTATGTTACTGTATGCCATATTCAAATGGGCATCTTGAAAATAAGTGTAAGGAGTCACTTTGGATATACTTGCTAATAGTGTAGTAGGTTATGCTTAGCAGTAATGAAGATATGGAGACATAGGTGTATCATCTGTTACAGTTGTGGGTCATGCATTCTGGATGCTTGTTTGTGTATGTGATGAAAATAAATCAGTGTGTGTCAGAAACAGTCAACTCTGCTATAATCAGTATTAATTTCCTGGACTGATAGTTAAGACAAGACTCTGGTAAAATATTTGCAGAACTTTGAAAACGTAGTGGCTTTATTTTGAGACTTGTAGGCAAAAATAAGTGGGGAGCGGAAAGCCGTGGCACATTAATTACTCATAAAGGTAATGCAAGTAAGCGGGAATTGTAGCCGGATCCATGTTACTCTAGGATCAAAATGTACAATTTAGGTATTCTGTCAGTTTTGTTCTTTTGGAAAAAAAAGACACTACAGGATCTTCAGTATTCAGGCCCCACCACTGTTCAGTTCTTGATTTCAAAATGTTACTGAAAACCATTATGTAGCCAGCATTTTGACAATCAATGCTGACTCAAGAGGAAAAGATTTTGCTAAAAATAGCAGTTTGTAAGTCTTGAATGAGATAGGAGCAGCAGAGGTGGGAGCAAATAGTAACAGAGTGGGTCTTGTTTAGGAAGGGTCAAAGACTTGTTTTCCCCTTCAATCTATCTTAAAAATGTTGGTGTATCTGACTCTAATACAGCCTTAATAAATTCATAACTGCAATGCATTTCTTAAACAGCGTGCAAAATAGCAAAAGATTTTGAGTAAGCAGGGCCATAAAATGTTTTGCCAGCTTTGATGGAAACAGTATCAGGCCAAGTTCTCTAGTGCAGATTGCACTTCAGGAGTAGCTGCAAAATAATATTATCTACTTTTAAAAAATGGAGTTTCAGTAATTATTTTGTCAATTTAAAAAAGGAAAGGTAGTTCAAAACAGCACACTCCCAAATTACAGAAATGGCCATACAAATGAAAAAGTTGTTATATGAAATTCATATTCTTAAACATTTCAAAAGGGAAAACCTGAAACTCACTTAGACTAAAGAAATGTATTTACAAAATCTATAGTCTCAGGGCTTGCACTGGAGAATACTCAATGTTTTCAGAATATTCATGCTCTGTGTAGATATTTTATGTGTCCGTAGTTTGTGATATGACTTCAAGGCATATTAAGACATTTGCCTAAAATAACAAAGCCAGAAAATTGGAGGTATCATTTGTAAAGACATTCTAAATTTGGACTTCTGTAGTGGGGTAGCACGCACTTAATGGGTGGTATTAATTCTAAAATTGATATTTAAGACAGTATATTAACAGGTGTAAAAATGCAGGGAGACAATGTAATTATTTAATCCGGTAATTAGACAGCTTATTAAAAGTATTTTTATTTGGTGGGAACTTTGTTTTAGGCATTTGCTTTATCCCTTTAATGCCATAAGAGAAGAGAACTAATTCCGTCTATCTAAACCATATTGTACAGCCACAACAAAACCAAAGGTTTCTTCTTGCATGTGCTACCAAAGAAAATCAGAACTGAATACACAGAAGCTGTTTATTTGCCCAAAGTAGCAACTTTCGGAAAGTGTTTACAGCTGTTCAGGTAGACTAACATCGGTGTGAATTTCCTAGTTGGTACTTTACATTCTGGTGTAGATTCATTCACATGAAGCCAACCGTTTGATCCTACTTTCTTGTGCTCTAAGCTATACTTTCAGAATGCGCTGAACTTCTTTGGCTTGAATTCACGAGTGATTTTTAATCTCTGATAACAAGAATATTATTCTTCTCCAGAATTTATTTCCCTTTATTTCAAGGGATGAGAGTAACACATGTGTTTTCCTTCTGCTTGTGGGATGTTGTGCATTATGACCTATTTTGTGTAGCTAATGGGCATTCGAAATTCAGGCTATAAGAAATAATCTGATGGATACTCTTCTGTTCCCAAAAACCCAGGGCTGGGAGATAAAGACAAAAGAATGGTAACTCATTATAAGCAACTAAGAAAGCAAAAAAAAGTGTTGCTTCTCTTGAATGATAAGTCAAAATAGTCTTCTAATTAAGAATATGTCTAGAAACAAAAACATGAAAAGGAACTCCGTTCTCTGTATCACAGCTCTAAGACTTAACACTCCTAGCCTGGAGTATTCTTCACTTTCCCATGGAGCATTTTTGTTCTCATTTGAAGGAGATTAAAGCATGTGTGTGGCTGGCAAAGTGTCACTTACCTTCTTGTGTTCTCTAGTCTCCATGTGCAATAAAAGTTCTTAATCCTTTCTTCTTTTCTTGAGGGTCTAAGTCCTGCCACCAGAATACAGGCTTCCCACTGGTGTCCTGGCTAGGGGCCAAGGCTAGTTTGTGCTAGTGCAGTTATTCCTTGCAAAGGCAAAAGTCCAGAAGAAAAAATTCTGAAGGTGAATAAGGGAAGTATGTGTTATCAACCCAAACTACTTGTGCTACATGAGTAGTAATAAAAAGGAAGAAGGAACTCAGAAAGCAGCAGCACTGTGAGTGTTTCTGAGTGAGTGGTGGGCAGAATAGCTAAAAAAAAACCTACAAGAAAAAGAATTGTAGTGGGGATACAGGACTGGGAATTTATCTACTCTCAGTCTTTGACAGAATGATTCAAGCCCACTTTATTTTCCAGTGTGTCAAATGACTGTGTCTGAAATCCACGGTGTGGGTTGGCAGCAAAGGGAAAACAAATAGCTAAAGCATTAGAGTTTGTTGGTGTTCTAGTGAAGAAGTGCACCCAAGATATTTAGGGCAAGTCACTAGTGATATATCCAGCCAGTTTTGGAGTGTGCCGTGACCTCTTCTTGGGACTTGGATTTCCAAGCAAGTGTGTGTTTTGTGTTGCTGGTAGCTTTTAAAATTTAACCAAAAGCCATAGTTTCATATTTCCTAATTATATTTCCTGTGCTATGCAGGGACCTGATCAATTAAGCAGTTGTTTCAAAATCATTACAAATGAATTATTGCAATTCTGCTGTAAAGACTTAATATTTCTTTGTTAGATTTGCAAAGGGTGACTTTTTGAAATGCTTTAGTGAAACAGAAGCTATTACTGCAGTTACCTTTCTTTGCAAAAAGGACAGTAAAGAGGACAGAATACAGGCTAGGTGTCAAGCTGCATCTGCTCTTCCTTTCTTACTACGTTATTTACCTTTTGCATTTTAACAAGTAGATTGAGAAGAAAGAGGTAATTTTTAGTTAGGTTTTTTAACTTCTTGTTTCCTCAAAATAGTTGGGGAGATTTTGCACGTGCTTTCAGAAAGGTCTAAGTAGTCTCAGGACAAAGAGGAATGCAGAGTGCTTTGGCTCTGAAGCCTAGGAGAGGTAGTTTGAACAGAAACAGGGACGTGATAAAAGCATTTTTATGACTTTTTAACCTATGATTCAACAAACATGTTTCTAATGTCCTATCCTTTGCAGTGAAGAAACAAATGTGAGTAACACCTATTGAATGTGGTTTCCCATAGGCAAATTCTGTACACAATAATATTTCAAAACAGTTTTGGTTTTTTTTTGTTTTTTTTTTGTTTTTTTATATAGCTATATACACATTGCAAAGACAAGGTCAAAGGCCGTTGAAGCATGGAAAGTGGTAGCATTTGGAGGAATTACTGTACAGACTGAGACTAACCCATAATAAAGCCGTGTCTTGCACTGATGAACTTCTCATTTACGGTGAAAAAAAATTGCGCTGTGTCCTGGAAAAAAAATTTAACAATTGTTGTTCTCATAGATCTCTGGGCAATATTTTAGGTATGTGGCACAAGGCAGCATGGCAGTAAGATTAGAAATGGGGCAATGTTTGTGGGTAGCAGCAGTACTTGTATACAAGCTCTCCTTGGGTTCCAAAATAGAAGCAGCAAACTTCAAACTGAGGGTAGATGGAAACACTGACCTTGCCACTGAATGCTTCTATATTGAAGGCCTAACTTGTAGTCGGTTAATACAGCTATTGATGTCTAATTTGGGTGCAAGTAACAGGGGGTTTTTTTGCAATAGCTGCCTGGCTGATACAACTATCTGGTGCCCTCTTGCGGGATTTTTCACATCAGACAATGGTAGAATGAAGTATTTTATTCTGTCATCACAGTATCTGCAAACAGCTCTTTAAAGAAGTGCACAAATAAGCTTAGTCACATTTGTGATTGTAGATACATGAACAGATGCAATCAAATATGGATGGGTTTTTTTCTGTGATTATTAGTACAATCCTGCCAGTGAATGGCCCAACTAAGAGCACTTTTGTTGAAGTTTTTGAAGATTTATCCTTGCACTGCAAAGTATGCAAGAAGTAAGTATAAGGATGTCTGGCCCTATTGTGTTTATCTCTACTAGGCCATTTTAAAAGTGATAAACAAGAGTATATTTTTGAGTAGACAGTCAAGAATAATGCCAAAAGTAGGCAAAAAAAAAAAAAAAAAAAAAAAGAGAAAAAAAAATCCTGGGAAAAAAATCAGGATACAGTTTTAGTAATCCCTGACTTGAGCATGTTACAGCAAATGAATGACTAGTCCTTCCCTCTTTTTATATTTTCTTTTAAAGGATTTCTTATAGCAGACATACCTTGTTTTGTAGCTGGTCAAAGCATGTGATACCCCTGTGACTTTATCATCAAGAGTGGGCTAATTTCCATAAGTGGAGAAGCTCAACAGATGATTGTGCCATACTTTTCAGAGGCTGGTTGAATTTTGCAAGACTATCCCTGACTTATGTGTTTCAAATATAGCTCAAAGAGGCTTTCTTTTAACTCATCTAGTTTTTCCATTATTTTAACTTAGCAGTGACCTTCAGAAATTTTTAAAAATAGGTGTATGTCAGCTGTGCTCTTGTTGCAAGTAAGCATGTGACTCAGCATAGCAATTCGTCCCAATTCTTCATTACACAGGTCTTTTCTCATAAATGTCAAGAGCTGCTTAACTCAAAGACAGTCCTGGTACTGTAGTCTGGACAGTCCTTGAGTCTGGGACACATAGATCTCAGCTCTAATTTATTTGGGGGTGATAGTGCATATTGCACACAGTCACATTTCAGTCTGGAGCAGGATTTTGCTGTTGGAGTGTTTCTTTCCAAGGAGTCCCACCTCAGTTTTGACTTGTTGTGCAGACTGCCTATGTGAATCTAAGCAAGTCACGTAAGGTTTATGAATCAGCTCCCACACTTGAAGACAAAGATAACAATTCTTAGATAATCTTCCAAACAGCCATTTGAATTAGGGATCTGCAGTGGACTTTGATAAGTGTTGGGCGCAGGCATTATGTTCAGGTAGAAATAACAAGAAATAACTTCTCTTTTTGGGTTCCACCTCAACTCTTCTTTCATTATTTTCACACACTAAGGGATGGAAAAGTGAGATCTTGGCTGTATGTTGTTACTTGTTTTTAAAGTCTGTGGTTGTGCTATTTGGAAAAATTTTGCCTTCCAAATGAGCAGCAAGAACACAGTTTTGAGAGAAATAGCCTACACCTCTTCTCTACAGCCTCACACATCTGGTTTCAATTTGCAGTAAGAGGAGAAATAAGATGTATAATGCAGGTTTATGACCACAGCAGATATATACAGATGTATATGCCTGTACATGCACACACACACGGATGTTGGATACAGAAGACTTAAACCCTTTGGATTCAGCTAAATGAGGCATAAGGCTAGTGAGAAGTACATAACTATTCATTATAATGGCTTCCTTGTCACTTACAAAGCACTTGCATTTATGAAGTCCCCCTACTTCTCAATATGGTCTGATAATGAGGAGTGCCTTGTTGCTGAATGTCTTCTCACAGTTACACAAGAATGGTAGTTCATCATTTACTCTTGCATTATTCTTTTTTCCTTGGATGAAATCCATCAGAACATGGATTTTGAAGTTATCTGCCTGGAAGTAAAATCCCAAAGAACTGAGGGCCTATGTTAAAAGTTGTCAGAATTCAGTATTATCTTTAGAACAAGCAGTGGAAAGGCTACAACCTGTTTAAGGCAAAGAGGGAAAAATGGAACAAGCTAATCTATACAGGCAAGGAAACTGATGAATATTAATACGCAGTCATTTTAAACTTCTGACAGGAGATAATTCCCCACAGTATTAGCACTGCGGAGTTAAAAAAATGGCAGTACTAATGCATGTTTAAAATTATTCTGTTTCCGATACTGTCTTCATGGTTGTTCGATTGGAAAGATTGATAATGTACCTCAGGTTCCATGTCATTACAAATTTATGTTTCTGTATTGATTATTGCAACATACATGAGCAAGTTGTGATTAAAACAGATTATTTACATTACGCAGCCGCGTGGTCTGCTGGGGCAGCACATTTACAAAGCCATAGAAAGTGGTTTCAGAGAGAGTTGACAGATTATTACAGTGTTTATCATTGTTACAGTCTCAGTGGGAGTCTGGTTTAATCTAATTAACATAACAGTGGGAACACAATGAGGATAAAAATTAGGAGCACTAAAGAATTCTTCTATTATGTAGCCAGTGTGACTGGAAAAAAGACATCAAAATGAATGCAGAACAGGAGAATGCTCAAGGGTGACTAATAGGTTGAAGAAGCTTTTTTTTTGTACTTATANCCCCCCCCAATGTTCTCTAAGCACCTACTTTAGGTATTGTGAATTGCCCTCTCTCTGCTTACATGCTTTTGAACTGATTAAGCTAGCAGGATAGCTTTGGTTCTCTGAAACACACCTCAATTAGATGTATAGAGTGAGCCACAGCTGAAGTTCAAGATTTCTGCCCCGGTCCAAACTTGTACAAGTAAGCTACAGTACAATTTGAAGTTAATCTTGGAAAGCTACAGAAGAGAAATTGCAGAAGGCATGATTTGACAGATTTAAACAGAAAGACGAAATCTTGATTGTAAAAAAACACATCTTCAGTCGTTTTGGGTTTGTTGATTGATTTTTTGGGTTTTTTTAAAATGTTTCAGTTACAACTTTGAATAAAAAAATTGAGGGGAAAGAAATAAAGGAAGGAACAAAATTGAACATAGTGGTTTTCTTCAGGTAGTGATTCCATAATATCTACATGATTAAGATGCAGAAACTATACTTACTTTGAAAAAGAACATGAGTCACTTTGAAGACTACATTTTCTCAAAGAGCGAAAGATTTTGAAATACCTTGAAGTTAGTAGAAGCAGGTGGGAGAAAGTTGACATTTTTTCCATGATCCACAAAAATCAGATTTTTTGGTAATAATTTAGCAACAATAGAGAACATTTCGTTAAGAAAAGTTAGAACAAGCTTACTTCAAACCCTGGAAACAATTGAAATAATACTGTTTGAAAGGAGTTCCAGGCAACACTAGTAATAAGCTAAGTGGCAGTGGGAGGAAACTGTCAATAGATACCAAAATATTTACTACCATTAAAGAGTAGGCATTGTTGGAAGCTTTGTTACGTTTTTTTACTGCCTACTGTGTTTTATGAACAAGTATGCCGAAGTAAATCTTAGAGTAGGTGGTTTCAGTTCTTGAAACTTTGTGGGTTCCTTTTCCCACTACTTTCAGTTGTTTATTTTGCATAAGTCTAGTGGGTTGATGAGCATCAGGAGGAGCGGGGGCGGCACAACCTAAATCTCAATAACCAATAAACTAGTGAAGTCTAGAAGCAGCTTTCACAAATTTCCAGGCTTAGCACACATCTTGGTCCTAAAGACAACTCCAGTGGGAACAGTTGGAGCCACACTATCTTATGCACTGAGGAGATAAATCATAACACCACATCGAAGGTTAGTCAGAGAAACAAACATTACAAGTGCATTTTTTGGAGGCTTCATCTTGTCACTCAGCATTGGTTGAGGAAGTCTATAGACAAAAACAAATCTGTGTCTAAAGAACTCAGTGATACAGAGTTCTTGGGCAATGACACTCCAGAGCACACACCTATTTCCACAAAGGAGCTGGATTTCAGTTTCCACAATGCAACTGAAAGCAAGTTTTTAATGAACTTTCTTTGAAATGATTTACAATAGTATTATGTCGCCATAGGTCAGAGAATAATCACACAGGCCACCCTGCTGAAACATTTTTCAAAGACGCTTGCAGAAAATGAATGGTCAGTATCTATGAACTTTTACTGAAAACATGCATCTACTTCTCATCCCCAATCTACAAGTAAAACACCTGAAGTGTATAGACCAAATACAATAAACATTGCAGCAGAGCATTAGGCAGAAGTTGGAGCATTCTCTGTGTTGTTCTCCAAGACATAATTCCTCTTCTTAGTTTCTCACAGCTTTTGATGATAATTAAGAAAATATGATAAAGAGGATTCTTGGAACACTGTATGGAGATGAGGAAGCAGTGTGAACAACTTGACAGTGTAAAAAAGACAGCAGGGAGGAAGGAAACACAAGAGAAAGTGGTTTGGCAGTCAGCCCATGAGAGAAGGATGTAGAAATGTGGTGTTTAAGTGCTAGCCCCATATTGTTTCCTCTTACATGAATTCTTAAACTGCTCAGGGTTTGTGCCCCATTCCTTGCCTTTTGTGGGAGTCAGGACCATAGATTTTCATCTCTAGATAAAAAGGTGGGTTCATTCTCTCTCACACCAGGGGAAGAGGACCCATAAGTGGAGCAAATTTTCTGTCTCAGAGCTGCTGTTTCAGAGTGTTATAATCTCAGCTGGATGACCAGAGAACCTGCCATCAGGAGGCAGAGGTCAAGCCACACCTCTCTGAACTTCCTCTTCTGCAGATACAATAGTTCTTCTGTGCAAAACACTTAGATTTCGGACAGCAACATGAAATCTGTGTGCTTCTTCTTGCCTTTAAAGAGTAGTGGGGCAATCACTGCTGCATAGCCATTGCTACCTTACTGCAGAGATGGAGTAGCAAGGCGGCTGCAGGTGGTATGATGGTGGTGAGGAGGAGATAGTGAGGCTCAGATCAATTTGCTTTAACTTCAGCTGAACTCTATGAGGAGAAAGGTTGAAGAGGTAGAAAGTTTGTTCTGAGGAGGTGAAGACCCATTCCATGCATTGTGTGACAAGGGTAATTGTTGTTGGTAAACTAGAGACAATGAGCAGAGGGATGGATCGTGGTAAATCAAGGATGCTAGGAATAATTTTACTTTGGAAAGAAAAATAATTGCCCGGTAACTCTTCATTAACAAAGCTGAGGTCGCCTGGAAGCCTTTCAGGAGTGTAATGCGTGGCCACAACATAGGTATCTGAAAAACAGGCAGGTAGGGTTTCTGGGTCAGGAGGGACTTTAGTACTGAAAGACTCTAGAAGAGGAGGAGGATATTGTGGGAGGTTCAGAACAGCCTACATAAGTAAACGTGCGGGAGAGGGCGCCAGATAGCAAGGAGTAACTTTCGGTGTTCCAACATCTTAATAGAATAGGAAGAGAACAGCTAGTTTAAAGTCTTGGTTGAGGTTATATTTTACATAACCTCAGAGAGTTAGAGTGGGCAACTGAGCATGCATGATTTTTGTAGCTAGTGCATTCAGCATGCATTGACATAGTCAGGATATATCAACATCAATCAAAAATCTGATTTCTGTCATTCACATCAGTGGCTCCAGCCTTTGATCAGTTAGAAGTATAAACTTTATCACATCTCTGTAATTAGATGTGTAAGAGCAAATGCAGTAGGAACTATAGCTTCCTTTATTCTTATTGTGTCACACTAGTACTTCACTTACAGCCATGTGATACCAGTCTCTACAATGAAATAGTTCCTTCTTGAACTAGAAAATTCATTTGCAAAGACTAAGTTGATACAGTTAGCATTAATTGTCTGTACTCCCAGAATACTGAATTAGTGGATGTTTGCAGTCCTTCACCTATTTGTACAGGTTGCCACTTGATGCAGAACTTTCCCTGGGCTATCTTTAAATTCACATATTCAATCCTGTTTCACTCCTATGACAACCTATTGGCAAGAAGAACTATGTGCACCACTACATAACTTGTCTTTGTGTCTTTCCTCCACCACCATTTCCTTAATAGCTGCAATTAGTGCATTCTGCCAAGCTAATGCTGAACTTTTCCTCTCCATCCCTTGCAGATACACCTAAACACAGCAGACATAGCTCTCATTTGTGATAACCAGCATTGATGATGACCAGAGGTAAGGCTGGTACTTCATGTACTTCATGCAAGTGAACTTCAGTTTATGTTTCCTTGTTTTCAGAGGATTTTCATTTTGCAGAACACAAAACTTTCAACAACAGCTCAAGATATCACCTGGCACCCACAAAATCTTTTTTTGTTGTTTAGTGGTTTTGTCCATGGACTAACAATGCAAGCAAACCCCTTCAGCTGAGAGCCAGCAGCCAAGTGGCTAGCAGCAATAAAGAGAAGGAAGGAGGAGCAAGGGAGAGTTTGACTTCACAACGTTTGTTTAGATTTCTGGTTCTTTTTAGTATTTCCTCTTGTTATTCTTCCATGTATTTGGGGAAAGAGGAGGGAACTGTAGCCAGGCCATTATACATGCTTATTCCATAATCTAAACATTTTTATTGTCTCTTTCTCTCTTTTTTTTTTTTTAATTTTTTTTGGCATTTGTTTAAAAAGCTATAGAAATATGCCAAAGAAATAGAGAGTAGAGACTAAAATTTTACAAGATTTTGTTCTGGGCAGTGTGCCAAGGTGCAGGTAATTGTTGGCAGGAGTGGAAGTTTAGTTTTGCATACTGCTCTCAGTCTAGAGAAGTGATGTATGGGCACAAAATGAGGCTTGAATACAGGCCTTCAGGCAGTGGCTGGGACCTTTACAGCTCAATTATACTATGTACGCAAAGTCCTTGAAAAACTTCATTTTGAAATGAGGTGGGTGGGTGTTGTAAAGTATTAACACCTCTGATTTCAACCTCTTGGTTCTCTGGTACTTGACAGAGTGTTTGAAGACCACCCAGTTCTGTTCAGTACTTACAAAGGCTGTGCAAAGGGGAATGAAAGACTTGGATGAAAGCTAGCCTGTGGGTTCTTCAATTACTAAATATCCAGCATGACATCAGAAATAAACCAGGGCCATTGGTGTTTATTCTGTTGGTTATTTAGACAGGCGAGTGGTAGTTTGCATATCTGAACACATCAAGGGAAAACGCATTAAGGCTAATACAAACAAGTCGCTTCAAGGAGAATGCAAGTAGAAAAATTTTCACTGTGAGGGCAATTAAACATTGGAATACCCTGCCAGGGAAGTGGTAGAATTTCCCTCACTGGAAATATTCAAGACTTGGCTTGGCAGAGCCCTGGACATCCTAATCCAATGGCCCTGCTTCCAACAGAAGGTTGGACCAGATGGTCTCCAGAAGTCCCTTCCAACACAGATTTTTCTGTGATCTATGATAATACTGATCATCATGTTTCAAAGTTGGGATAAGAGAAGAATGTTGTTATTTTCTCTCATGTCAGGCAAATGAAGATTCCATTGCCTACGGAAATACTAACTTTATTATGAAATAGAAAAGGAAGGAAAAGCAATAGTTGCATTTCACTTACAGACATTGCAACTGACCGTAGTCAAAACCAATCTGGTAAAGTTGAACTGCATAGACAACCATGAAATCAAACTTCATAAAAAAAAGGCATACGATGATCTTTTTTTTTTTTTCCCCTGCAGAGGGCTGCTTTACTGCAGTAAATATGCCGGTATGTTTAATAGAGTACAGCAAAACTGCTGGACTTGCAGTGATGGATGTGTGTATGAAAGCAGGCAATTTTGTAATGAGTATTATGCTTTTTATAAAAGCCAAATAAACATTTAAATTGTTTTGAAAAAACTCAGACTTACTAGTGATTTGATAGTTTATTAATTGTAAGTAGATTGTTATTATATAAAAATGCACAACTTAGAGCAGAAGGACATATTAGATACTTTCTAATTTCTACAGATTGAGACAGTATTTTGCACTGCTTCTATAGCAAACCAGGATGTTTGGAGCTAAACGAATTAGTGATAACCATTTTAAGAGATGGAACAGACATTGCTAGGTTGGCCAGGCACTAGATGTGTATATGAGTTGCACAACAATAAGACAGGAGTTTACTTTTCGCTTTTTTTAAATTAGGGTTTTTTAGCATTAGTTAACATAGAAAAATGCATAATAAAGCAAAGCTAACACAACCCATTTTATGATAGAGATATATAAACTTCACAAGATACAGCAACTGCCGTAAACATGCTAGCTGGAGAGAACCCAAGTCAGGTAACAAGCTGAAAAAGTAGATTACTTGTTACCCACATTAGCAACAAGAAGAGCAACATGGTAAGTGTAAGAAAATCAGTGCAGAAGTAGGGAATATTCCAGTCAATAACATTTGCTCTCCTAAAGGATGATGAGATACTCTGTGCCCAGATATTGCCACCCCAATAAGTCTTGGTAATAATTAATTGCTAAGATGCTTGTTGCAATTTGTACACCGATCAGCATTACTGTGGCAGATCCTGTGCCATTAACAAACAGCTGTACAGCACATACTGGAGTGGGGGGAACTGCTGCATGGCCATGCTGGTCCCGAGTAGGTGATGTCCTTCTCTTGTCTGGGCAAATTCTTGCGTGACTGCAGATGAGCTGGAGAGGAGCATGAGGCTAAGAGGATTACAAGGATCAGTGGGTACCTCACCCACTGACATGATTAGTACCTTGTGTCCTTTGTTGTGAAGGCTTATCCCTGCGCGGCTTTCTTTATGTCAAAAGCTAGGCTTGGGTGGATGGACTTATGCTCTGATCATCTAAACTTGACGAACAGAGAAACTTGTAAGCATTCTGGGATCCATTTAGTGTAAGTTAAATACCTAGGAGTATTAAGGTTTTTATAAAATTATCTGGAAAGAAAATGAAGCAGATGAGACAATCACTTCTGAGAGAAAGGGAAAAAATATCAAAAATCCAAACTATGCGTTTTTCCTGTGTCTATCTTCTTTTGAACTCTTGCGGCCTGTTCAGTGTGCAAGATGGTTTAGCAAATCCCATTTCAGTCACAACATATGCCTTCTTGGATAGGCTCTCGACGAGAAGCTTCTCCACAGAAAATAGAGACTTGGAACAGGAAGGCTGTGTTTAAACCCTATGCTCAGTCTTAATGAATATACTTGGAATAAAAAACAACTAAAACCATGTGTGCCCAGAAGAAGCAAATCCAGATGTTGTAGGGATTTAGTCCTCTCCTTTGTTATTCATGTCTGCAGGATCATTCAGCTTCTGCAGCATATGCCTGCTGTACTTTTGAAGGATAGTTAATAGATATGAGTATCAGCTCACTCAGGAAGGAAGTTTTGGTCACATCTTTGTTAATCAAATGGAAACAGAATTTCTCACTCCTCTAAGTAGAGTCACACTACAATTTCCTTAATTAAGAAGAAAAAAAATGTCAGGTCTAATTTCTAGCTTTTGATGTCTTGTCTTACTAAAGTCTGTTCAAAGTCAGTGGGATGCCTTGAGCCTTCCTCTGTTACCTAAGCTGAAAGCCTTTAATGCTGCCTCTGCAAATCCCACCCTACAAACTCATTTGCACCATTTATGACAGTTTTCCTTTTTTCATTCCCAAGCAGGTATGGCTGCCAATTTGAGGCAGTAAAGAATCCATTGGACCTCCAACAGACAAGTTTTTGTCCTGGATAGGCACAGATTGAGCTGTGCTTTCTTGTTTGCTCTTCTGTAGCTGTGTGAGCACTAGGCAGTGGAAAGTGTGGTCAACTGTGGTTTTATTTATGGTTTCTATATGCCACCTCTATTTCAAGGTCAGGGAACAAATCAATGCTTCCTGTTTGACAATGAGGAAGCTTGCTTTAACAATTAATTTGCAAAGGCCTGTGTGTTAGCTGCTTTGACAAGAATGTCCTAGGTAATTAAAATACATCCTCTAATGGCAGCTGAGAAGAAATGATCACCTCTAGCTGTGATGTTTAACAGATTTCATAACCTAATGACTAAGCAGAGAAGGAAATGGTGTTTGGGTTTAGCAACTATGATTTCTGTATTTAGTAAACAATAAAAGTTCAACATATATAATTTATTTTAATTTACATATATACTTGGCCACTGTGAGAGGCATATGGAGTATGCAACAGCTGGAAGCTATTCTCAGATATAGAAATCCTTAATTTATAAGAAATAAAATAAAGAATCACATCTTAAAAATTCTGAATTTCACATCCCTATTCAGAACATTTATTCCTTTCCCAAATGCCTTTAGTACTGTGTCATATCCTATCAGTAAGAGTTTCCTCCTTACCGATTCCTATTTGTATTGGGTTTTCTGCATCTCTTTACTTTCTGTTCTTCTAGATACAGAATTGCCCCTCTGACCTTCCAAAGGCAGACTCTAGATTTGAAGAGTCACAAGGGTGATACCAAAAGAATAAGCTTAAAACAGTGTTCTAATTAGGTTCCTGACATGGCAGGTGACAGGGCTAGCAGTATTCCTGCAATAAAACCAGGGAGGAAATTAAAGAAGGCCAGGGGGACTCTTCATGACAGGACTTTGAGGATAAATTATTTCAAAGTTAAGATAAGGTGAAGTCTCTTGTTCTTGTGAGGTTACTGGTTTCAGAGGATTTTTCTGTTTAAGTACTCATGTACAGAGTGCTTTTCCTTCTCCACAGCCACTGTCTATAGCTGTCCTTGACAGAATCTATTTATTTGTTATTTATTTATTTGTTCACACAGTATATGGAGAAGGCTAACGAACTCAATGACTTTTTTGCCTCAGTAGTCACTGGCAGGTGCTCTAGCCATAGTCACAGAAGGCAAAGGCAGGGACTGGGAGAATGAAGAACCATGTAATATAAAAGAAGATCAAGTTCAAGACCATCTAAGGAACCTGAAGGCACACAGATCCATGGGACCTGAGGGAACTGGCAGATGAAGTTGCTAAGCCACTACCCACCATATTTGAGAAGTCATGGCAGTACAGCAAAGTTTCTGCTGACTGGAAAAGGGGAAACCTAACCCCCATTTTAAAAAAGGGAACAAAGGAAGACCCAGAGAACTACAGACCAATCAGTCTCATCTCTGTGCTTGGCAAGATCATGGAGCAGGTCCTCTTGGAATCTCTGCTAAGGCACATGGAAAATAAGGAGGTGATTGGAGACAGCCAACATGGCTTCACCAAGGGCAAATCCTGCCTGACAAATTTGGTGGCCTTCTATGATGAAGTTACAGCATTGATGGGTAATGGATGTCATCTACCTGGACTTGTACAAAGCATTTGACACTGTCCCTCACAACATCCTGGTATCTAAATTGGAGAGATGTGGAATTGATGGATGGACTGCTCAGTGGATATGGAACTGGCTGGATGGTGGCATTCAAAGGGTTGCAGTCAGTGGCTCAATCTCCAAGTGGCAACTGGTGATGAGTGGCATTCCTCAGGGGTCAGTACTGAGAGCAGTGTTGTTCAACATCTTTGTTGGTGACATGGACTGTGGGATAGAGTGCACCCTCAGCAAGTTGGCCAATGACACTAAACTGTGTGGTGTGGTTGACACACTGGGATATATATATATTTTTGCTAATTGTGAGTGGGGAACCACTGAATTCTGACATGTCACTGTTAATGCATTATGAGACTGTTTCATTGCTAGTAAATTTCAAAAGTCTCTCAGATTATGAATCAGATCCAATTCTGTGGACTAAATTGACATTTATTAATTATTTCAACCAAGCAGGGTAAAATTATTAACATTGTTGATAATTCAGTATTTTATGAGCACTGGTATTCAGTGAGTATTCAGATTAATGGTGTTTACACATGGAATGGCAAGAAAACATAATTGGGAAGAAAATAAGGAGTGAGGAAGGAAGGCAGCAAAGCCTTCTCCTCCATTAGGCTGTGCACTCATTGGCCTCATTACATTTTGTGCTGCACCACCTTTTACACTATGTCCTTTCATAGCACTACTTAAAGACAGAGATAGAGATCCAAATTATATAATTTTACCACAAAGATACCATCTGCTATTGAAATATATATTCATGCATAGTTCAAACTGTCATTCATACCTTCTATTCAGCCTGGAGAAGAGAAGGCTCCGGGGAGACCTTATAGCAGCCTTCCAATATCCGAAGGGAGCCTACAGGAGAGCTGGAGAGGGACTCTTTGTCAGGCAGTGTAGTGATAGGACAAGGGGGAATGGTTTTAAACTGGAAGAGCGGAGATTTAGATTAGGAAGAAATTCTTTCCTGTGAGGGTGGTGACACCCTGGAACAGGTTGCCCAGAGAAGCTGTGGATGCCCCATCCCTGTAAGTTTTCAAGGCCAGGCTGGATGGGGCTTTGGCTTTGAGAAACCTGGTCTGGTGGAAGGTGCCCCTTCCCATGGCATGGGGGTTGGAACTCGATGATCATTAAGGTCCCTTCCAACACTAACCATTCTATGATTCTATGATAAATAACAAAATAAGGACTTTTATTGGATTTCATGCTTTGAATAATGACCATACACACCATCTTCTGTCTTTACCAGAATATAGTAGCACTTCAGATACTGTCTACACATCATGCCTTTCCATTTTGTCTTGGAAGAAATTTTTTACACTCAGAACAATGATTAACTGGAACAACTTCCCCAGGGACATGGTAGAGTCCCAATTACTGGAGGTTTTCAAGATGCTATTGCACAGGGTGCTAGATAATCTCCCTTAGGCTCTCTTTCCCATGCAACGTTGGACCAGATGATTTTTTGAGGTCTTTCCCAATCTGGGCTGTTCCATGATACTTGGATTAAGAATCTGTTAAAAGGCGCTCTTCTGTCTGTGGCTTTTGAGTGCTTCTTGCCTGTCTCTCAGAATTCGGCTAGTAGCTAAAGCACAACCAACTCTAACTTTTTCTAAGGCTATTTTATCAAGATATTATTTTTGGCTCTCCAGCCAGAACAGTTGTTATTCTCTTAGAGTATCTTCCCAAGCTACATTTTAAGACTTCTTTCTAACTTTTTGAAAATAATTCATAAGAATAATATTTTTCTGTGTTAATTAGATGGAAGGGACTTAGAATGTGTTTCATCCAACCACCTGTCCTGAGCAAAGGACTGCTTTTATCTTCTAACATGTCTTCCCAGTACTACTTTCCGCAGCTTCGTTTTGGCTTTCAGGCAATAATGATTAACAGTTTCCTCTAGCAACAGATAATTATTATTTATTCACAATGGTTTTATTACATTTGCAACTGCCTTTGTCAACAGCGCCTTGTTATCCTGCTTACAGAAGTCAGCAGTCTCAAAATGGCTACTTTCCCCAGGAGAAATCTTATAAGGTAGTTTTGGGTACTTTTTTATAAGGTAGTTTTTGGGTACTTTTTTCTCCCAATGGATTTTGTACACTTAAATGATTCTGCTTGATAACAAACTATGTTTCTGAGGCAACCAAAAAGGTTGTGGGAGAGTACACACAGGTCCCTGCAGTTGCCTATAAAGCAAAACATGCAGCCAAGTGCCCTTATGCATCATGTCAAAGCAGCTAGTTCCTTGGCATGTCTTATTTATAACTAGTCAAGTGTTGATATACAGGAGAAGTAGGCAACAACCTGGCAAAGATTTTACCAATTCCTCTGATGACACATCTGCAGTTGGTTGGTCAGCCCCGTGGTTGTGTTAAGGACCATGCATTTGACTAACAGCCGCTGGAGGGGTATTACCATAGTAAGCCCAGTTGCGTTGAGAGTGGATCTCATTGTCACGTCTATGCCTGTGTCACCTCAGGGCTACATTACAGTTCTGTCTGCAGGGAGATAATACAGAAGTGACTGAGGAGACAACTTCTTCTCCCTCCCTCCTAAAACAGTGTTGGAGGCTGAAACATAATAAGGCAGCATCATGACTGTGCACTGCACATTTTGGGTATGAGACCTCCCAGTATTTTTACTGGCTGCCTTGTGGGTCCAGACCACAAGTGAAGCTTGGACTCTAGTGATGTAAGAAACCACCTCTCTCCTGATATCAGGGTGAAGTCACAAGAGGCAGTGGAGACAGATCTTTTTTCCTTTGGTGGGGAGGAGATGCTTCTCCTGGTCCTGTTTGCTCATGAGTTCACATTCTCTATTACATGAAAGAACTTTATCATGTTGCCCTTTAGGATATAATACAAAACAGGTGGTTAGAGAGGGAAGAAAATCATCAAAGATCATGATTTCAGGGGAGAAAAAGTGAGGAAATATTTCTTTTGCTTCCTGTGGTATTTTTGTTTTAATAGTATGACTTTATCATTGATAGCTGTGGTGTGGGTATGTTACATCAGGCTAAAATCTCACATGGCCAATTGCTTACCTCAGAGAAGGATGGTTTTGTTATTAAGCAGTACAGAAATAGGATCATTTATATCTCTTCCCAGCTTTGCTTATATTTCTCATGGTATCTTTTTAAGATGCTCGAGATACAAACTTTGCCATTAAAACACAGCATTTCCCTATCTTAAAAGGAAAATTACTGTCTTTAATTAGCTAGCATTTATGAAATGCTTGGGGATATTGGGGATCAGGTATTACTGTAGTATAAAATGTTATAATTAAATATATATATTCAGTTCTCTTTTTGTTTTTACTCTAGCCATAACTAGACAGGGAGGTTTCCCATTCACTATGCATGCTGACATCTGTTCTTGGGTATAAAGCTTCTGGGATCTGGCATATTTTCATCTGCTAAATGACGAGACAGAATAGTAATCCAGTTTATGGCTCATGAATTTTCCATAGTTTATCTCTCCAGACTCCTGGAGATGACTTGCATATTACGTGTGACTGTACATTATGAAAGGCTTCTCAAATACATTTGATAAAAGATATGCTACACTGAGCCCAGGCCAAATTCTTCTCTGAGTTAACGCCTTTAAAATGCACAACAGTAAAAAGTATTTCCTCATTGTTGTCTACTCAGACAGCTCTAAGATGCGCAGCGTCTCAGATGAGCTACCCTTCTGTGAGCAAGTGCAAAGCTCTCAAGTGGAGCTTAACAACCAAATATATTGATAATAGAGTGATTCACATTTGACCTCTAGAAGTGCTTTTGATTTAGTATCGTATTCTCAGCTGAGATATCTACAGGCTTGTGAAAGGCTGTTTTAGTGATGGTCTGTATGAATCTGGTCTCTTCAGGGCAAGTAAATGATTGCTGCGTTACACTTCAGTGCAACCAGCATGTGCCCAGAGAGCGTGAATTGATATTGAAGGTGCCGCTTTCTTCAAGAAAAAGGCTTGTTAGCAGAATACTGAACTTGATGTTACATATCATCTTCAACATTTCAAACCTGATCAAATTTAATGTCCGTTTAAAAAGTTTCCAGATTCAACCCAAAACTTTTTTAACCGTTCTGTGACCAGCCGAGTGGCAAAGTATTAAACAGCCTTAATGCACAGCCTGCATGAGCAAAACTTAACTGTGTTAAACCAATTTCACAGCAAGTGACAGATGTGTACAAGCTGAATTAAAATGATTTAAGTAGAAATGCAGAACTTCCAGCTACTGTGAAACTCCAGCATGCTGGCACGTTCCATAGTCACTGCAACTCATCAACTCTAAATATACACTAAATATACAATGTGCAATAACATACGGCATGCTGCCTATTCCTGGTCAACTAAATGAGCATTATAAAATTAGCAAATCAGAAGAAAATACCTTAGGAATTCACGTATAGTTATTATTATTATCATAATAATAACTGAAATTATTATTCAGAGGCAAGGAAACTCGGTTAGCTGTTCCATGCTATCTGAAACTTCTGTGCCAAGGATCTGCAAACTCCTGCTCTTGCATGTTTAGGAAATTGGTTCTATCACTGGACAGTATTTACCAAAGTGACATGCATTTTAGTGCCTGCTTGTGTAGATTTAGCATACATCCTGGAATCATAAATCAATAGCATCCCATATAGGCCACCAGGATTTGTAGTAAGAAGAGGATTGGAGATGGGAGATACGGCCCTGAAGGCTGAGCTCCCACAGTGTCTCCACATGCCTTGTAGAAAGCAAAGTCCTATTTGAAGGACATTTCAGGTGGTTCTTCCTTCTTGAAAAACGTTAGAGAATCTTTTTAATGGACTTCAATCCCATGATACCTACTACATGTGTAATCAATGGTCTTTAAAGTTGTCTCCATGGAAACTTCAAAAGGTCTAAGTGTGTCTCCAAGGGGAAGTGGATTTTAAGATGGGGATTACAAATGACACATGGACAAGAGGAGATGGCAGTGCTGTGCATTTTGATGCGCCAAGAAAAATGGATGGGACATGTATACCTACAGGCACACCCTGCTTGCCTGCAGATGGATGTGAAAGGCATTGAGATTCTGGAGTGAGTCCAGAGAAGGGTAACAAAGCTGGTGAAGAGTCTAGAGAACAAGTCTTAGGAAGATGCAGCTGAAGGAACTGGGATTGTTTAGCCTGGAGAAAAGGAGGCTGAGAGGAGACGTTACTGCTCTTCTACAGCTACCTGAAAGGAGGCTGTAGGTGGGGGCTGCTCTCTCCTCCCAGCTAACGAGCCATGGGACAAGAGGAAATGGCCTCAAGTTGTGTCAGGGGAGGTTCAAGATTGGATATTAGAAAAAATGTCTACATCAACAGGGTTATCAAATACTGGAACAGGTTGCCCCGGAAAGTGGTGGAATTGCCATCTCCGGAGGTATTTAAAGGACAGATAGATGTAGTGTTTAGGGACATGGTTTAGTAATGGTTTTGTCAGTGTTAGGTTGATGGTTGGACTCGATGATCTGAAAGGTCCCTTCCAATCCAGACAATTCTATTACTCCATCTCCTCCGCAGCTTTTGGTGGAGCCTCCTGCCACTTTCCGCTACCAAATTTCTGAGACCGGAGAGGGCTCTCCCTCCCGGGCAGGGCTGTTGGAGGGTGCGGGAGGGAGAGAGCGGGGGAGGAGCAGGGTCCGGAGGAAGCCCCCCCGTCGCCAGGGCCCGACCTCCCTTCGGCGGCGGCGGCGGGCGAGAGGCGGTGCCTGCGGGAGGAAGC
>VZRU01013715.1:261-69298 GCA_013398155.1 Pedionomus torquatus | reverse complement strand
GGGACGGGGTCCGGGGGGGGCTTGAGCGGGGGGTTTTGGAAACGGCAACGCTCTACAAATTCCCCATGAGCGAGCTGTAACGTACCTACCTGAAGGTAGACGGTAAAAACTTTATAAAATGTGGCGAGAGGCAAGCTGAAGCTGTGCGTGTGACAGTAGGGGCTCTATTTCCCGGCTCTGGCAGCTGAAAGCTTTGAGGCACTGGATTAGATTTTGCCAAGGTGGATTGGATCAAGACCATAAAGCCTGACTTTTTTTTTTGCAAAGCCCGTTGAAGGCTGTGGAAAAACCGCCAGGTGGGTGTTTAGGTAAAGCATTCAAAAACTTGTGTAAGAACAATTTTCATCCCATTAAAATGTTAGGATAGAGAAAAGTTAAAAAAAAACCAAAACAACCAAAACACAAAAGAATTGCTTTAAATTAATGCATATTACTATTCAACTATGGAGGAAAAGAGCAGAACTCTGTATTTTGGGAGGTATTTTTGCCATTGGAGTGTTAAAAGCTGAAATATGTCTTGCTCTTTCCTGTGTTCCTATGCTCCTTATGGGTAAGGTAGCAGGTAAGGTATTTACAAAGCAAATTTAAAGGGCAGAGATTTACAAGTGAAATAAAAGTTTTCCTGTGAAAAAGAAAGCCCTATTCGGGTACATTATGTATTACGCATCTAAAGCCTGCGAGAATCTTTGCTGGTATGGACTGGGAGATCAAACTCAACGCTGATGATTCAGACCGTAGGGTGACTCCTGGGTGGTGCCCACAGTTGGGCTTGGCTTTTTATTCTGTTGCTTTAGGATTTTTTTGTGGTGTAGAGCAAGCGCAAATGTTGAACCTCTCCTCTGTTAGGACTCTTGAAATCACAGTGGATCTTTCAAGAGACTCCCATAGTGGGAAAGGTGTCCAAATACTAAATGGCTTTCACCCAACAAGCAATTGGCAAAGCTGCAGGCCTCACACGAGAAGATTTTTCTACAATGTACCTTCAGTATTGTCATTTTCTACTGTGCTCTCGAGGGTGGTTTCAGGTCCCATCAGAGCCATGAGGGTGCAGTCCCTATGGATTTCTTTTTTTCTTTACACTCACCCTGGTGCTGTAGCCAAAATTGCACTTTGACATTTCAGCATTTCAAGTTTTCTTGTCCCTCACTTAGGACAGTTGTGAGCACCCAAGAAGGCTGATGTCTAATTACTGCAAGGAAAAAAGCAGTAGGAGATTCAGAGAGTTTATTAGCTTCTGCACAGCTGTGCAAGAGGAAATTGTGCAGGTCTTTGCCCTGGACACCATCTAGAACTAGAACAGGGAACTCGTGCCAGAGGGTTGGGAAATCTGTATCTGGACACATGTGAAACTGGACGGGATGTATTTATCTGAGACTTCCCCGTAGCTCAAGGGGTGGTTGCCTTTGCCTTGCTGAGAGCTGTGTGGCTCTCCAGACACATCTCTAGTTTGCCTATCACATCTTTGCAGGGGTGAGTGATAAGAAAAAATCATTGTGAAAAAAGGGAATTAAACTATTGTGCTTATCCCTCAGGTCAAGTCTGCTGTTCTTGCTGTAAGTAATGATCGCCTATTCCAAAATCTTTCCTTGAAAAACAATTAATGAGGCACTTTTTAAAGAGGCTGCCTCAAAATTAGTACTTCCAAGAAGAAAAAGGAATTGGGAAGAGTATCTTAAATCAAAGCAGAGTGTGGTTCAGCCAGCCCACCAAGCCCACGGCTCCTGTTGAGGCTGGAGTTTTCAAGATTCAGACCTTGTTTATCTGTCTTGTACGTCTTGTTCTGATGTATTTCCAGAGCGAGTGCTGTAGTGAGCTCTCCTCATCTGAAGAGGAAGTGGGCCGAATCACCAATTCTATAGACTGAAAAACCAGCATAGTTTTTAGGCGGCTTTGCAAAGGTTGGGTCAGTTTTACTGGGGGACTGGGAGTTTAGGGTTTTATTTGCTTCCAAAGATGATGCAGGGGGGGTCTTTAGTAAAAAGGGAGTTACCTGCTTTTTGTCAGTAGAGCTCTAAATCCATAGTGCTTGAATGGGTCACCTCTGGTGAGGGAGGTTGTGAGACAGGAGGCTCAAGGATGCTGCCTCGCACATCTTATTCAGAGACTGCAGCCAGTGACATTCTCCAGACTTGGCACATTTTGAGATGCTCACTTGTATATCTGCAAGACAGAAAGCCAAAACATCCTGAATATAACTTCAAATGAGTTTCGTCTAGATCATCTCTAGTGCTCACTCCCAACTGGCATTTCGATAAAGAAATTTATACTTGCAATCTGTGTCCTGATTTTGGCACTAGTTTTTTCCATCTCCTTCAGCGTGGTTTGGCAATGACTCATGCCCCCCTCTCCTTGTCTTTGCAGCAGAAGTTTGCTGTGATTAAACACTGGCATCCTTCAAGTTAGCTCCTGCTGTGCTAACCTCAACCTGCAGCAGAGAAAATTATTTGGATGAGATGTCAGAGATGTCAGCTCTGTGGGGGGCAGAGGGACGTTAGGCAGAATTGCGTGGGACAGAGTTAAACATGACTGCTGGAACGTGTAGCAGGATTGCTGCATGGTGGTTGTCATGATGGTGTAATTTAATTCCTCGTTGCCATAATGATGATTTAATTTGTCATGTCCCTGTGTTGTAAAGCTTTGTGGTTTATTTAGACAACATTTAAGCTACAACACTGTACAACACATGGAAATGAGGGACTGAGAACTAAGGGGCGGATCCGTTTTTTCAGCAATAAACTGGTACGGTTTCTTCATCAACATACGTACAAATCTGCAGGTTTTTAATTTTCAGAAGTCTGCTTGCATTGTTTGAGGGATGAGAGGAGAACAAAACAAGAACAAAAATTATGTGACATGTAAAATTATGTAAAAAAAGTTAATGTAAAAAAGTATGCGTAGGTGTTTGTATAAACCAATGAGAACATGGCCTTCAGCACAGGCACCCCCAGGTACAGCCTGGGAGACACTTTGCTCTGTGCCATTCCCTGTGGATGAATAAGCACAAGCCTCGTCAGACCAGTTAGAGGAACGAATCCTGGAGAAAATCACTATGGCATCTTATGCAGAGTCTCGGTTGCTGAATGCAAAGGCTGTGATTTCCACCTAAACCTACTTCAGCTTCTGTGCTCTTAAAGAAGAAGTGGTCATATTAAACCAGCCAAACTGCAAAGCGTGGAGACTGGTGTGTACTTTTACGTGGGGCAGTATCTTGAGCCATACCTCAAAGATAGTATAATTATTGACATAGAAAAGTGTGTTTCCTGCAGCAAATAATGCCTCAGAAGAGAATAAATTATGCTAATGGGTAATTTTTCAAATGGTCTCTGCTAATCTCTTAGTGGCACAATACACGTGAGACTGTATTTGCAATTGCAAGGGCAGGGATCATCCTTGTGAAGTTTGACTCAAGGACAGGTACTTCACCAGTTGCCTGAAGACTTAATTCAGGGATGGCAATGTTTTGCAATATAATTTTTATACTCAGAAAACCTCTGCATGAAAAAAACCAACAACAAAATGTATATACACATAGACACATATATAGCATGAAGTTACATTTTGCAAGCTATCACAAAATGTCTCTTTCAAGAAGAAATTAGTGAAAATTTGTCATTATTATGGGATGAAATTGTGAATAAAATGTCAAGACTTGATTTTCCTCACTCCTACCTGAAGAAAATTAATGTCATAGTAAAATAATGGAAAAATGAGAGTCAGCAGAGACTCGTGTGAGTGCTGTGGATGGCTGATGTCTGCTGGGAAAACAATGGTGGGGGATATTTAGGGGAGAGTAGGAGGCTGTGTAATGCCTGCAAGAAGTGGGGCAGAAATCCAGACCACAGGCACTGCACCGTTACTAGTCTTGAAACCTTAGCAGTTTCAATGGTGTCTTCTGTTCTGTATAGCACAAACTTGCTTTTCTAATTGTACCTATGGAAAAATATTTTTTCCATTTATTTAAGATCCTTAAGATATTTTAAATATGCACATGCTATAAGCAGTAAAATTATTTTAAGCCTTCTGAAATTAAAAGAAAAAGAATTTTTTTTATAGTAATTCCTCTAGGTTTTTGACTGAGCCTTTAAAAAAGAAGGAAACACTTAAAAAAGGAGGAAACACATTGTAGGATTTTGGGAATTATTCAGGGTGTGAGTGAAATAGATGGGAGCTAAAAAAATGGAAGTAATCATTAAGAGACTGGAAGTTGGTCATGTGGAAAGACTTTATTAAAAAAATTCACACTTTCTGTTTGATGAGACATGGGCTAAACTTGTGACAGGGGGTGTTCATTGAATGATTTGTCTGACAATATTTAATGAGTGTTACACAACAGGGAACAGTATAGGGCAGTCATGGGGAAGTATGGGCTCAGGGTGCAATCATGAAATTGAGAGAAGGTATGAAAGTGCCTGTTAACACAACTTAGCAGTACGTCCTGAGAGATTGTGCCAGAGGTTTCAAGATTGCTGATAGAAGGTTTTTGCCTTGGGTCTCTAATATTAGACAAGAAACAATTGAGGAAGCAGATCTCAGAGCAGGGAAAAGGGAGAAAAGGCCCTCAGAGTCTTCGGGGATCTTCCATTTCTTCAATCTCAGCAGTAGCAGTTGTAGATGACCAAGCTCTGCTATGTCATGTGTGCTATGCTGGGATGACATTTTTTTAAATTTGGAGAGGTGGAGAGATTTCAAGCCCCCAAGGCCAGTAATTTCAATAAGTACATCTTCAAAAGAGTTCAGCATACAAAACCCTAAACTTCTCTGAAGGTTTTTTTATTAAAGGTGCTCAGTGTGCTTCACCATATCCAGTCTACCCATTGCTATAAACATAAAGCTGTCCAAAGGATGAGGCTTCGTAGACATTTGCTTTTGATTTGCTCATTTAAATGCAATTTTTCCCCCTCTCTGCCTCCCTTTCCATCTCTTTCCTTGTCCAGGCAGATGGGACAGCCTGGTCAAGGGATGTAGCAGTGGTGCTGTGACCCTGTGGCACCTAGGGATGCACCCGGCGGGTTTCCTCATTGTTCGGAGCTTTCTTCCAAGCAGACCTTCCAGCCATTCTTCTTTTCATTCGACAGTGAAAGCTATTAGTTAATGTCTGTAAGAAATTTCTTTCTAGTAATTTGTTTTGCCTATGAATTTCAGTATGGTACTAATTAAGATGAGGTTCTTTTCCGCAAGGATATAACACTTGAGATGTGTTCCTACCAGATGCATCATACTAAGAAAAAGCAGATAGTGTCCTCCCATTCTGTCAAGTTTTAGAGACTGAAGGGGAGCCTGGATACCCTTTACTTAAAAGACAAGGTAAGGAAATCAGTCGCAAGCTTTACAGGAAATGGTCTGAACAAATACTATTGGTTGTACAGAGTTAAGTCGCACTGACTGGGAGGGAGTGCCAAAGTGCCTGATACAGCTCTGGAGTGGAATTCTTGCCAGCGGGCAGCCTGTGTGCACGTAGCCCTGAGCAGGGATACTAGAGGTTGGAAGAATAACTTGGAATTAATTGTGGAAAAGTTGGGCTTTATTGGATAGGCACTCAGACTGGATATTGGATTTTCTGCTTTAAACTGTCAGATAGTCCTTCTGGTTTTAATTTGGTGTGTGACTGCGAGTATAACAGAGTTTTGTAAAAAATCTGGCTGCCTTTTCTTTCAGCCTGTTACAAGCTATGTCTTGCTGTGTTTTGGAAATCCTTTCTCTTTCATTTTCTGCAGGTGAGCATGGCTGTAGCACAATATAGAGCTGAAATGTGGTGTCTCTCTGGACTTAACAGCATCTTCTTTGTAGCTTTTCTTAGAGGGTGCTTTTCATTTTCACGTTCTGATGTTTAAGGTAAAAGCTGATATGATTATTCTGCGTTTCCCAAAATCTAAGGAAGAGGCAGAGTAATATTTTCTTTTACAAACATCTATTGAATCCTGAATTCATGACTGCAGATTATCACTTACCAAGTAGTATCTAGTCCAATCCAAATAGGCAAAAATACCCATGGAAAGAAAAGCAGAAGTGAAATTGGTAGGAAATTAAAATTTCAGTATGGATATGATTTTCTTGTCTTCATTATATTCATCTTGCTAAGAGTCCAAGTTCTTGAAGACCTTAAGAAATGATTTTGAACTCGCTTTCTGTTAAGTTTTAGTCTTCAGATAGGTTGCTCTGTTGGAGCCAGCGGCAGGCTTTCATCCCATAGTTTTAATAAATAGTGTCTGTCTGTATTGGGAAGGAGACGCAGCTTCTGTGTGTTTCTTATAGTCTTTAATTCAGGGGGCTGGACACCTTATCTTAGCTTCAGTCTAAAGGCAAGCAGAAGGCTCCAGGGATGTGTTTTATGGGAGAGTATTTGCCAACCAACTTGAAGAGAATGTCTAGATTTCAGTATTGGGAGATTAAGACAAGAGATACTTTCTTTATTCAGTTTCCATTGCTCATATAGTCCCATTTATTAACTTCTTTCAAAAGTACCTTAAGCAATTTTTGAAATTTACAGTCATGTTGACTTGTAACAGGCATGGTCAATAATTTCTCTGGTCAAAGTGGGAGGTAAGATTTTGTTCTTCAGTTTGTCAGTAAAAGGATTGTTTGTGATCACATCCCGTTTACCTTCTGTAAATGGCCTGAGATTGTCATAAACCTAGAAATCTCAGTTATCCGTTTTGTGGCACACCTATTTTTCCTGCCAAAACGGCTTGGAAGCTGGGTTAGGCTCCTTGCCCATTCAGCAGAATCATCGTGAGCTCCCTACACCAAAGCAAACTGTGGTGCTTGCACAAGAACTAACCTTATAGATGATGTGTCACATAACACTTGCTACAGAGCCTGGCTTTGAAAATTGAAAGGTGGTTTCTTTTTGGGAAAGGTCTTTTTCTGGTGATATGAGTGAAGGGGAACCAACCTTTCGGTGGTGGGGGAAGGCATGTGGCAACCCAAAAGCATCAGACTCCATACTGAATCTGGTGCTTTCTACACTTGATATTTTCCAAAACCTTGGAGATTGGAGGTTCTTTAATTAGTGCAACTTGGCCACAAATTATAAGCCAGTCTTCACATCTGATAGAAATTTTATTGATATTAAAAGGAGAAAAAAGCCAGCTCTGAGATGATTAAAGCAGCTTTGTTGTTGATGCCTTTGGGCAGTAGCAGCTGAAAAGCCAGTGTCTAGATTGGGAAGGATGATGCTCATAAGAAATGTGGTCATGGCTGCTTTTAAAGTACAGCAGCATTTCTTTTTACAGCTTTCTCATATGAATATAATAAATGGTCTGTTCTCTTAGCACTTAAAGAACAATTAAAAGTGACTTCAAGTTTTTGAACAAGGATACAAGCACTTCAGTTGCTTTTGCAGCTGAAGGGCAGTGATGAAATGGAGCCAGCTCTTACATAAAAGCAAGATTAAAGCTTGTGGAAATGGCTCAAATTTGTGTGAAGAAAGGGTTTGCCTGTTTGGGTTTTCTAAAAATTTTATCCTGTTTCTTTTCTTTTTATTAGTCTTACATATATATATATATAAAACCGTTTGGTGCTGATTCTGTAATAACGCTTAACTTGATTTGCATAACCTACGATTTTGGTGAATCTCCAGTTTTTGGTGAACTCTCCCCTGATACCACCAGCAGCAGTGATGCCTTTTCAAATAATGGTGGACCTGTAAGGAGATCACTGGTAACAGTGTAAGACCATTAGTTCATAGCTTCCCAAAAGTGCTGTCCAGGTTCCCTCCATATTGTGCTTCTAAAGTCAATGCCTGTTTTGACCATGGCTCTCACGCATTGCGACAGGCAACTTGCAGGAAAGGTCATCTATGCCTGAATTGCATATTAGTTGTGCGGGGGATCTGTTGGTCCTCACAAAGAGCCTAAGGCAATCCTTGTCCCTTGATATTTACTGTTTAGGCAGGCAAGCACACAACCTTTACTAAAGGTTCAGAGTAAGGAAGGTGTGGGACTGGGAGTGCCAGGACTGGGAGAAGCAGCCTGTGCCCATCCCTGGAGCAGGGTCAGGCCTCTGCAGCAGTTTCCAGCTGCACTGCGCTGTTGTGTCCTGGCCAGGCAGAGTTAATGGCTATGGTATGTGCTAGGGACCAGCTGGACCTTTAAGCACTAAATACTTTCACAGCAACCTTAGGACAAAAATGTCTACAACTTCTTCATATTATAAAAATATCTGGGATTTCCCACGAAGGTTTATGTTCTCCAGGTCAAGGTAGCTGCAGGTTTTGTGGAGCTCAAAAGCCAGTTCTGTCCATGCATACTGTTTCTAAAGATGCTCTTCTCATTTGCTGGAGTAGTGCCTTTCTGGATTTACTGCTGGTTTTTAGTTCTGTGTGCTTGGGATCCCAGCTAAAACAGCTGGCCTCGTGCTGTATCTGGAAACTTGCTGCCTGCCAAGGAGCTTTTCCTTACTCTTTTCAGAGATATATGGGCATCATTGCTTCAAATTTACAAAAGATGCCACTGCCATACTTCCACTCAGCATCCAGCTCACTCATCCCTCTCCTTTTAGCTAGCACTCTTCCACAGCCCCTCTCATCTGTTATGTTAGGAGGGAATTTTTAAAGCTTTGCATGACATTTTCCTTCCTCTATGTGAAACCACAGTTGCTATTTGTGCTGCAATCCTCTGCGGAGCTTTTCCACAAAGTTGATAACTGAAGACCTGATTCTTGAAGCAGCATTTGGGACATCAAATATCTTAGATGAACGTTGTCTAAAGACCAACCTTTTATTGAACAGAGGACCCTTGCATATTTTTACTTGATATTCCACATATTGTAGTGGTCGCACTGGGGGAAAGGCAAGCTTTCATAATACCCATGCAAAGATTTAATCACAGGGTCTGTGCAAAGGAAAAAAAAAAGAAAGACTTTTTTCCTCTTAGGGGTATTCTGTAAAGTAGTATAGTTGTCTGTAATTTAGTCTGCCAGACACTTTCCACTGTTTTCAGTTGCAAATGGGGCTTTGCCAATCTTCAGCTATTCAGACTGAAGTTTCCATGCTGAGTGTCTGCCTCAAATTGCATTTTTGAGAAAACTGCAGCTAAAATGGATGAGGTGGGTGGAGTTTTTTGAGAATTAAGCTAAAGAAATTGTGTTTCTCCTCTCTTTGGATGTTCTGTTGAGCAGCTGAGACATATCCTGCAAGAGGAGGGAAGGAGTTGGGAACCGTAGATCTGGAGTAGGGGAAACCAGAGGCGAGTGGGAGGGGTTTCTAACCATTGCCAGTGTTTACCTGCTGAAATAAACCCCACTATTTGCCCTCTCTGCAGTCTGGCACATAGCTGTGAAACCTGCCACTGTTCACCCCTTTAGGCAAAGGTGATGCTACAAAGCAAGCACAATTTTCTGCTGTATAAGCTTACAGTGTTAGCTGAAAAGGTCCATGGATCTGAAGCCTTGAACTCACTGCTGATGGTCAAGGGAGACCAGGATGCAAAAGCAACTTCTTGGTATGTTTTTTCTATTGGCTTCGTTCAGAAGGAAGCCCCAGATTTGCTGGATTTTGGTCTGTTGTTTGGTTTTGGTTTTTTTTTTCCATTCGAGATTTCCTGTAGACTTGCAAAGGTACAAAGTGCAGTGCAGACATTAATCAGCTGATCTTCCCTCTGAGATACTGTGATAGGTGGTGGTATTTATTTCATATATGAGGAATTATGGCTATTAATTTGGGGCTTGACAGACCTAGTGCTTAAATTTTTCAGGGAACTGGCCATTTTAATGATCTCCCCAGATTTCCAGCTGGGTTCTTGCTGTGTTCAGTTGTGGCTGTGGGCACTCAGCACTTCTGCAAATCAGAAAAAGAAGGAGGCAGAAGGCACCTAGGAGCTTCTGCCATAAGTCCATTTTGTCCAGCTTTATATTTTGTACCAGACACAGAGAGAGGATGTGGTTCTTTGGGGTAGCCGTAAATATAAATTGAGTCCCTGCTATTTCCAGCTCACTGCATTACAAACCACCATAAATGGGGCAGGTACCATACTGGGTTGATTAGAAAACAGTACTTTTAGATGTGATTGTAAAGAAAAGTAGTCACTGCTGCTTGTGCTCTGTTGGTGTTTACTTTCAGCCTGGGAAGCAGCTGTAAAACTACTGGCTGGCAGGGTATCTGAGGTTAGTGACAGTTTGTGAGTGGGGCTAGAGAGAGGTATCCAGATATCAGGGTTGCATTTCATGTGTCTGGAAGGAGCAGACCCAAAGTAATCCTGTTTGTCAGCTGATCTGATGGTGGTTTTTAAGGTGTTTTTGGAGGAGAAAAGGTAGACTCATAGAATGCTTAGAGTTGGAAGGGACCTTAAAGATCATTGAGTTCCAGCCCCTCTGCCTTAGGCAGGGACACCTCCCACTAGACCAGGTTGCCCAAAACCCTATCCAGCCTGGCCTCGAACGCTTCCAGGGATAGAGCATTCACAACTTCCCTGGGCAACCTGTTTCAGTGTCCCACCACCCTTTAAAAGTGTTAAATGTATGTAGAAAAGGAGACTGTCTGAATTAGGGACACAGAAGAGATGCAAGTACTTGATTTTCATGTCCTAATGATTTTCATGTCCTAATGTAATTGTGGTGGTTTAGCTATTTGCTTTGTATTCTTACCAAGTTTGATAATTTACAGTGGGCTTTCCAGCTATGGCCAGGAAACAGGAATTCCTTTAACTGTCTTGTGGCCCACAGTGGACCCTTGTTTGCAGAAGGCAAAACGATCGTGTAATCCAGTTGCGCTAAGAGCCGCTGCTGTATTTTTAATGGAGAAGGAGGGGGTGAGACTGAGACTATGCTATTTCCTACAAAGTGATTTTGAAAAAAACTGCTCCAAAACTAAACATTAGCTGAAAAGCAAAAGGAAAGTAGCAAATGTGGTGAAGGCTCCACTGCTCGTGAAGGGAGGAATTAGCAGATCAGTTGTATGACACAATGAAATGAACTCCTGGAAAAACCTAAATAACAGAAGTAACACAGCTGCTGGATTGTTTATAGGGAGTTTTGTAGACATTAGACTGCTCTGTGGCATTTTGTGGATCAGACCTTTGATGCGTTACTCAGGGTTATAATGTACCAAAGTGAGTGGTAATTGGGCGCACACCTGCTGGTGTAGCTTCCTGTCCTTTGTATGGGAGGCTTGCTAGATGAGAGCCAAAGGTTGCTCTTGCTCCAGCATCTTTTGGTTTAAAAAAAGATAAAAAGTCAGAATTCCCATGAAGCAAACCTGCATCTGCACAGGATTCAATCTAGGGAAATCAATCTGATTAATCCAAATATGGACTTGGGTAAGGGGGACATATATCCGTTTGAATACAAAGCATAATAAATCATCTCTGCCTCAAAAATCTGAACTTTTCTATCCAAAGCAGGATTGCAAGCTGCATTAGCCTCTTTGTCCATATATGCAGCTGGTGGTATAAATCAAACATTAGAATTTGGAGAGAGGTCTTGAGCACACTAGTGAAAGGCCACAGGACAGGCATCACTGCCAGTTTCCACAAGTCTTATCTAAGTCCGACCCACATGTGAAAGGTATTTGAAGCCCATGCCAAAGTCTTGATGAAGCCATCACAATGCATTTAATAGAAGAAGTTGATCTCTAGGAAGTTCAAAAACTTTTTTAACCATAGAAGTGAATCATGTGTTAAGTAGAGATGCCTTTCCTTGTAAAAGAGATCATAGAATGGTTAGAGTTGGAAGGGACCTTAAAGATCACAGAGTTCCAACCCCTCTGCCATGGACAGGGACACCTCCCACTAGACCAGGTTGCTCAAAGCCCCATCCAGCCTGGCCTTGAATGCTTACAGGGATGGGGCATCCACAGCTTCTCTTGGCAACCTGTTCCAGTGCCTCAGCACCTTCACAGTAAAGAATTTATTCCTAATATCTAATCTAAATCTCCCCTCTTTCAATTTAAAACCATTACCCTGTGTTCTATGACTGCACTTTCTGACAAAGAGTCCCTCTCCAGATGTTCTAGTCCTGTAGTCATCTTTGTAGCCCATTGCTGTACCCTCTCCAGCAGTTCCATGTCCTTCTTGAACTGGGGAGCTTAGAACTGGACAGAATTGAAGCATTATATGTGGTGAAACACACAAGATCTGCAATGAAAGAAGCTTCTGTAGAAGACTTTGTAGATTGGGCATTTGAGGCTTTATGTGTTCTCTTGGGAGCTGGGGCCAAGTAGTGGTAAACTGAAGCAGCCCAGTGCGAAGCGCCACTGGGGTTTGTTTGAGGAAGGAGTTGAGTTCAGTGTGAATGAAGAAGGAAGGCTCCCCATCTGAATTTATCACCAACTTCCCTTACATTTGAAAAAACGTGAAGCTGCTAAGCATATCTCATACCAGAATGGGGATGTCTAAAGCTGATACCACACTGAGATACAGGGGAGTTACCAATGTAAACAAACACAGAAAACCAGTGTGTTGTTAAGAGTATCAACTACTACGCGGTAAGTTTGAGCAACGGCTTGTGGTTTGTTAGTTATTAATCTTGCTACATGCTTTTTCCTTAGCGTGCCTTAAATATGTAGGCAGCAGGAAGTGTGGTCAACTGCAAAGTTGATGTGTCTTTCTGTAACACTTGGCACTGGCAGGTGTTGGTTTCGTGCATATAAACTGAAATGAGACTTGTCTTGGAGGGCGTTCTGTCAGCCAGGTCTCACAGGGTGCTGGGGCTGAACGGCATAGGTGAACAAATGCTGGCTGGGTTCTTAGTGTTATTGTCTGCAAAAGAGCAATGTTTAAAATGAAATCCAGCCCCTCCTCTGATGGCTGAGGTGTCTGGAGTTCTGCTGTTGGAAGGGAGACACGGTTTTCTGAGAAGGAACCAAAAATAAATGCAAAGCTGAATATGAAACTACTATACGAAAAGTCAGGTTGGGTTTCTGTGATCACAACATGCACCAGTGTAGGCTGAATCGATGCTAGAGATAGGAGTGTGCACAGCCTTGGGAGGATGTGAAGGCCATATTTCAGATGGGGCCCATCTCTCTATTCATAGTTTTAACTTCTTTTGGATGATGGGAATGGAGACATCTGTAAAAAGTAATAAGTCCCCTTTCCTTCCAGAACAAGGCTATGAGTTTTCCAGCTGTTGGTTAAGACAGGTTTTCCTGTTGAAATAGCTTTTGTCTGATGTAAGTCTAAAACAATATGGTTATGGTAACTGAAAATATTTCTTCGTCAGTTCTGTCCCCTGCTAGTTTTAGTTGTAAATCCAAGTATTTCTATTCATTGTTGCTTCTCGTAGCAACTGTTTGATTTTTTAAACCTTATGGAGTCTTCCAGTAAAGTGCACACTGCTGATAAAATGCTGTATTGCTTATATTCTGCATTTTCTTTACCAAATTGTGTGGCTTATTTTCTTTTATATTCATAGTGGATTCTCACAATTACAGAACACGCTTGCTTTCCTTCAGAAGTCCTGTCATCCTGAGTAATGCAAAAGCAAGCCCATAATATTGATTCATGTGGTTCTTGGTTGCAACCACAATAATATGGACTGTGCCATATACTTGTCAGCTCATGCCATTCTATATTCATAAAACATGCCTTGGGATCTTTTTTTAGATCTGTAGAGTTTAAAGATTAGCTTATTAGGCATCTCTCTGATGTGTAATTATTCTGTACTGAATAGTATGTTAAGCAGAAGATGAGCAATATATATACAGTAGACAAGCAAAGAAGACTGTATATATATAAAGTGATTTTTACAGAGTAGTTTTGAAAAAAAAGGTAGTTCTGATGCATTTAAAATTATTTTATTCTTATTAAAATAATTTAAAAACAAAGTTTGCAAGCTAGTGAAGCAGTTTTACTTTTGTATCTTGTGTGGTTTTTTGCTATAATTCTGTGTTTTCTTTCAGTTTCAAGTTACAGTATTATAGAAAATAGAGGAACACTATGAAATTAAGAGTTTAAAAAGCATGTTAGTGTGTCCACTCAATCTTGAAGCCAGGGCTCCAACGTTCTTTGTGTTGCTCTGTACTAGTTGTTTTTAAATGAGGTAAGATCTGATACTTTCATTTTTTTTTCTTGCAGAAAGTTCTTCTGAAATATGCTAGGCAGATATTTTAATACATCCAAGCCAAAATTGTCATTTTTAGAACTTCAGTTGTCATTTAGACTTTCACCTTGGCTTCAGAGGTGCTGAGCACCCATCTGGTACTGGTGGTTGGTATCCAATACTTCTGGAAATATGTGAAGTTGCACACTGATGGCAGCAAAAGCCATTTTCCAAAAATTTCTTTGATTCTTCAACCATATATACTATCCTCTTAGTGACCAAGGTACTTCTAAAAATAAAATTATTACAATACAAAAACCTGACCTCATTACTGATTCAAAAGAGATTGTAAGAAGACTATCATCTCCTGGACTATAGTTTTTTGTGGTCGTTAGCCAAGGCACACGTTCTCAGACGGACATGTCTGCAAGCAAAATTGGAAGCCAGTATGTTGAATTTGAAGTCTGTATTTTGTTGTCCTGACCTCTGAATTTCTGAGACGTACAAAAAAAAGAAAGTCATGACTCAGTTTAAATCCAAAATTTGGAGCCAGAAGGTCCAACCTGACTGGCTTGTTTTCGAAGGCTTGTTGCATCTTTGCTAGTCAGGCTCACTGTAAAGCAGAGACCATAAGATGAACTTTTTCAGTGCCATCTCTCCTAGTGGCCGTGGTTTTGCATTGGAAATTATAAAGAATCCATTAATCATATTGGCAGTTTTTGTGAATGCGGTTTTCAAAATCCCTGGCCTGTTCTTATTCTATCATCCTTTTCACTGATCTGTTTTTTAGTTAACCAGCTGCCTGCCTGTTTGTATGAAGCTGCTGTTTTTATGCAAAACCCGTGGTGAAACTGTTGGTGAAATAATTGCTCAGCAAGGCCTGAGCAGGTAAACTGTAAAGAAATAATGTCCTAGAGTACAAAGAAGTTTTGCTACTGGATGAGTAGCCTGAATAGCATCTCACTGTTCTGTCCCTGTACAGTTGAAGGCTTTAAGAGTAAGGGATAGAAAATTCTCCAAGAGGGTGTTGTGGATTCAAGAGTTCTTGAGGGTAATTTGAAGCTGCAATGGATGCTGTTAGGTGAGAAAACAGAAATTCAGTGCTCATTGTGCACTTCGTCAGGCTGGTGAATCCCATCAGCCCAAATGAAGATAGAAAATGGATTTATGTGTCTTTCCCTGCGTTTATTTCTCAGAAAGATGCAAGCTGACTTGAGGCCACCACTGAAGAATGCAAACATGGCTTGAGATTTAGTTGTAGTCAGTAAATGCAGGCAGCCTTTGGAGGAATTCTGATTTGGATGAGATTCAAAACAAGTGTTACTCTGTTAGAGGCAATTTGTGGATATTGGACGCTTACATGGGCTCATGGCAGAGGTTTGCAGAGCAGCTCTGCAGAGGCTGAAGGAAAAACTAGCCCGTCTCACAAGCTTTATTTTCTGCAATCTCTTAACTGAGGAGTTTGAGGAAAGACGCAAAGAAAAATACATTGTATAATTTTGAATTTCAAAAGCAGCACCACATAATCACAGTTGTTTATAATTAAAAAAATCTGCTTGGTCTGTGCGGGGAAGACCTGCACTAACTGAGACATTTTGTGATTCTTTTTGCTGCAGATGGGTGCCTTTAGCATCCCTCTCCCTAGTTGGGCACCTGTAAATGAGACTGCTGCCTGGCTGCCTCCCTGGTGAAATGAACTGTGACAGTGTGCTTAAATTGCAGTTGAGGAGGTAGGAGCTAAATATGTTTAAAGTAGCATTACTTATGATTACTTCTGCATTTAGTAAATTAAATGTAACCTGAGATACGTAAGTCTGCCAGATAAAACTCTCACCACACACAAGCTATTTTCATTTGTTCTTATCAGCTTTTGCATGTTGCATTCTTAGCGCTGGTTTTTGTGTTTTTTTTTTTTTTTTTTTCCTGGTCCCTAGGGAACATTTTACAAATAAAAGGCAAAATGAAGAATTTAAGTTTTGATATTGTCGTGGTTTGGGCACACAAACATAACAGAGGACCATATTCTCCAAAAAGGGAGGAGGTATCAGCATCCACACTGATGAGAGCTCAGATTGGGCCAATGGGGAGAACTTTATAGAGAGCCATGATGGAAGAACTGAGACTTACAAACCTGAAGCTCTATAATTGATTGTACAAAGGCAAGAGTGATGAAAGCAAACTGTTAAATGTATTAATTGAGGTATTGTTACCATAGATATAAAACCAAGTCTTGGACATGTTCCCATTAGATGTTGCCACAAGTTGTGGGTTATGAGCAAGTACTTCTGGTGTGTCTATGTGTGGAGGTCCTGCCCCTCGGAGGTTTCTGAGAACTGGCAGGAAACAAACCATTTGCAATAAATTCTCGGGAATAAATTTCCTCTTCTTAATAATAACCTGCCAGGCTGTTTGTCCAAGCCTAGAAGCTCATGTCATCACACTGTACAAACACAGTGCTGGAAGAAGGTGGTTTTGATTTGATTTTTTCCTTTCAAGTTGTGTTGTGTTGTCACAAGCCCTCTGAACATGAAAGATAAATGGAGAGGAAATGAGGCAGCTGACTTTTTTTTTTTTTAAAAAAAAAAGGAAAGAACATTGAAACATTGAGGCGGAAGAGCTGAGCAGCTGAGGAGACTCAAACACACATTTAGTGAGAGAGACAATAACTGACTGGCACTTCTTCCTGGAAGTCTTAGAAATGTAGAAATCAAACACCAGTGTTAATCCTGTTGTCTTCTCAGTGATGCTTTCATGAGCACTTGAGGAACTGAAACTCATCCAGGCGGAAGAAGAATAATGTACGACACTTGGCGGACTGTCAAGTGGCTGGATTGGAACCTCTCTGCACTTGCTTCTGTGGGGGATTTAATGAAACCAGCTCCACAGAGGAAACAAGATAACTTTGAGGCTCCACCTGTGGAGCTGTGGGCCACCACCTTCCCACCACAGCAAGTGACACTGGAGCTGTGCCTCTCTGTGAGTCGCAAACACACAGTGAGTCTGGCATTTCTCTAAATTACAACCAAAAATAGAAGTCTGAAAAAGAAAAGAAATACTTTCCAACAGTTTGCTGGGACAAAGATTAATTAGACCTTAAGCCCCAGCATTTTCGCAGGAGTGACTATAAGATAAAGGTCTGGGTTCATAGGTGTCCTCTGTTATATTTACAACAAATAGTATACATCACATAATTTTTGAATGCAGTTCTTGTTTTTCCTTTGTTTTTCCTTAAATCCCCCTGACCTATGGCCTTGTGACCTGGGAGCATTTCTTCTGCCTCTGATGATCTGGACTGCTGGTACTGGCTGGTTGTAGGAAGAGCAGGCTTGGTGAAATGTGAAGGCAGTCCTTTGATATCCTTTGACACTGCTGCAATTGTAGAAGATAAGGGGTTGTTTTGCTTTTACTTATGCTCTTTTCAGAATAAAGTCTCTGGAATTAATTCTGAATTTACTAGCAGAGGTATACTTTTATTAGTCAGGTCCCACCTTTAATTCAGAAGAATTAAAGTTGTAAACTCTGCCAACTAAGGAATTAAGTTTAATGGGCCCTTTTAGCTTTGCAGAAAAAAAAATAAAAACACCACAAAATGTTTGGATCACTTTGTTTCCTTCTTTTACAGTGCTTCAGACATACTATGATCTTAATTAGGGTCTTGCTCAACTTTGGACAGGGAGAACAAGGCCACTGGCAGGTCTCCCATGTTGGGAAGCCCCAGGCAATCAGAGGGCTTCCCATCTTCTGTTTGCATGTTCTCTTCTATTTTAGTTTCATACCCTTTGCCTCATTTTTTCTACTTCTGCCCATGGATTGTCCCTGGACTAAATTTATCAGGGGTTTTTGGAGTGGTCATATTGGTCTCATGTGGAAACCCAAACCTCCTTCACTCCATTGTAACCAATTCTGTTTCCTTTGCACCTGTTTCACAGCTGGAATCACAAAGTCACGGGATGATACAGAGTTGGAAGGGCCCTCTGGAGATCATCTAGTCCAACTTTTGGCAGTAGCAGCGGCTATAGTAGAGTCTGAGTAAAGCCTGAGTGAGAAAACCAGAAGTACTCAGTGAAACCAAGATTATTGAGGTCTCGGTTTACAGCTGAGCACCAGTGCATCTTCCTCCCTTTGTGTCAAACCGGACATTTCCCTAGCTTTGAAGAACCCCAGATCCGGGTGACTGATGCTCTAGTACCACCAATTCTTGGTGTTTCTGAACTAACTTGAATTCTAAAGCTTATCTGCTGCATCACAGAGCTGTAGTTTTCCACATCTGTAATATTCACAGGAAAATAGACGTGTTTTAGTGAACCGATTTGTATAAGAAATATACCCTTGTATAACAAATCTGTTTTTTTTTTGTCTAATTATAATCTTAATTGATGCTTTTCTGCAGTCGTGTGAAGGAACCTCCTTCCCTGAAGGGTGAGTTGACAATTCTTACTCCTGTCTCTTCTGCAGAATTGAAAATTCAGTGAACAGTGGTTTTTTGCTGGCTGGAAGATATTCTCATCCGTGGAAAAGTAGAGAAGGGTTAGTTTGTAAAAGGGGAGACTTTTAGTTGCATGAATATAGACCCTTGGAAGTATTTCTTGGAAAGTGTGAATGTGATGCTTTTTAAATCCATTTATTTGTAAAGATTTAGCAGACTTGTTTAAGGATATTATCTTATTTTTCTGTATGTGAGGACAGACTATCAGCAAGGAGAATTTCTCCAGTTTGGCTTAGCTAAGGTATAGAAAGATTAAGCACATATTCAGGAAAATCTTTTAGAAATGATAGAACTAAGAAACAGTCATGTGCTGATTTGTTTTCCCAGCTTAAAAACCACTAGCCCACACTGATTGCTGTTCAGTAGCTGCTGGGTGTACATATGGATGAATGGATGATATGATGGAAATACTTTTTCAGTATGTGTAATATATGTGCAAAAAGGGTTATTCAAAGTCACAGTGGATAATTCTGGCTTTACCAGGGCAAGCACGCAGCCTGTCTGCTGGGATTGTGACATTGCACCCTATGGCATAGTGCTGTGAAGCAACATTTTTGTCTTGTAGGTTGTCTCTTTGTCCTTATGAAGACCTGCGTTGTTGGCTACATCTAATAGGGATAAGTAACTCTGTTGTCTTTGCTGTGCGGCACACACATCTGTTATTTCCCCCCCGCCTCCACTTAATAAAGTTTGCAGCACAAGTATCCCTGTGGTTTTGACTTAAAAGAACTTCCAGGGATGCTGTAGCAGAAATCCCATCTTAAAAATGTGTGTTTACCAAGAAAACAATGTGTCAAAAGGCTCCAGGAGGAGATGTGCTGAGAGATTGCATCAGCAAAAGGCTTTTGCAAGTTCCTAAGCTGAAAATGGGAAGGAGACTGTCTCCATTACTCTGCTAATGTAACCCATTCTGCACTTTTGAGTTGGGTGAGAGGAGTTAATTTGTTCCATCATTTCATTGTCTTGTGCCTTTTCGGAGGTTACTCATTCCAGGGGAGATGCTCTGAGCATGTTGCACTACTTTTGCATCCTTTTGATTCAAGCTTGCCATTCAAACACAGAATCACAGAATGACTTTTCAGGTTTACATCCTCTCAGGGCTTCAGAGGGCAAAAAGTTTTGTCGGAGAGCTGTGAATCCCCCTGATACAGGTGTGAGGAGATGAAATAGTGATCTGCCAAGTGCCAGGCGCCTTCCCAGAAAGTGTGTGCATTCCTTGCAGTCCCTTTCCAAATGTCCTTCTATGGCTGCTGCCATACAGAGGTCCAAAACAAGGCAGTACTGGCACAAGCTAAGAAAAATAGATGAAATTGGAAAATGATTGCCGCTGGTGTACCGGTGACATGCCTTGGGCTGTAGATCAGTGCTTCAGAAATCTGAGTGGTGCTAGTGGTTGGGTTAAAATCAGTGTTGTTCTTCCAGGGTTTGAAATGGCAAGAAGGAGCTCTGAGGCTGAAGGATCTCTGGCAATACAGTTAAGAGATGTGGTAGTGTTGGAAAGCCATTGAAATAAATGTCTGTACTATGAGGCCTCTGTTTCATTTATTTCAGAGACTAAGATTTTTGTTAACATTTTTGCAAATAGATTAGCTGTGCCACCATACAGGAAGACCTGGATGAGCTCAAATGTTCGTTGGAGAGAAACCTGATAAAATTCAACAAGAGCAAGTGTAGGGAGCTGCACTGGAGGAGGAATAACCCCCTGCACCAGTACAGGTCTGGGGCTGAGCTGCTGGAGAGCAGCTTTGAGGAAAAAGACCTGGAAGTCCTGGTGGACAACAGGATGACCATGTGTTGCCTGCAAAATCATGTGCTCTTGCGGCCAAGAAGGCTAATGGCATCCTGGGGTGCATGAGGAAAAGTGAGACCAGCAGTGTCCAGTTCTGGGCTCCGGGAACTGCCGGAGAGGGTACAGCAGAGGCTACAAAGACAATTAGGGGGCTGGAGCATCTCTCTTATGAGGAAAGGCTGAGGGCCTTGGGTCTTTTTAGTCTGGAGAATAAAAGGCTGAGAGGGGATCTGATCAACACCTATAAATACTTAAATGATGGGTGTCAAGAGGATGGGGCCTGTCTTTTTTCAGTGGTGCCCAGAGACATGACAAGAGGTAATGGGCACAAACTTGTACGTAAGAAGTTCCATCTAAACACGAGGAGGAACTTCTTTCCTGTGAGGGTGGCAGAGCCCTGGAACAGGCT
Organism: Pedionomus torquatus; assembly: GCA_013398155.1. Lineage (NCBI taxonomy): Eukaryota > Metazoa > Chordata > Aves > Charadriiformes > Pedionomidae > Pedionomus > Pedionomus torquatus. The sequence goes on along the minus strand of VZRU01013715.1, from coordinate 48,640 downwards.
TCCCAGAGAGGTTGGTGTAGTCTCTGTCTCTGGAGACATTCAAAACTGCCTGGACAGACCTGCTCTGGCAATAGGGATTGGACGAGATGATTTCCAGAGGTCCCTTCCAACCCTGTATCATTCTGTGATTCTGTGAAATATTGTGCTTTGCAATTAGTGACATTTTACTAATTTTCAGTGTATGTGGGAGCCAAAAGAGAATCAAACACCTTATGATTTGATGAGAAAAATTGCAAGGAAAGGGGACCCACCAGTTCCTTTATTCTTACTTTGTTATCCACACCTAGCATTTTTCAGTTTTGTGGAGTTTGTGACCTTGTTGCAAATAAATGGAATAAAATGTTACTATCGGGTAACAGCCTTCTGCTACAGGGCTTAAAAGTGATGCCTTTATGGAAAACTTTGAGAAGTCCAGCTGGGTTGACTTACACTAGACTGATGATGAAACAAGTTATAATATAAAGGGAATAAAAAGAGCTTTACAACTGATGTAAGGTAACCTCATAAATGAGGCCCCACACAGAAGGATGCGTGTGTGCACCCATACTGATTTCCGATGTCAGCTATACCTTTGAGTAATTTTATAATAGACTCATCTAGTATGGCATGATTTTGGCAAAATAATTAAGAAAAAAGAAATGAGTGAAAATATCTCCTGGATCTGTATGAACACGCTGCAGGTATTGCACAGAATTAATCTTGTGCAGGGGTGTGTGTCTGTATGAATATCTGTCTATTTGGAAAACTCTTCATTTAGTATTTTGTGAAGATGATTATTTTGTTATCTGTGTCTCCTGTGTGAGAATGGTTTTCATCATTTTATCTTGCGGATGGTCAAGCAGTGAAGTAGCTGGCTTCAAAGCCTGTCGCCTGAAAGGGTGAGAGAGAATACATCATCCTTATTTAAAAGGTAATATGGCATTGGCTTACATTTTTGGAAATCTGTTTAAATGTTCCCAAGAAACATTCTTGTATGACCTACCATGACATGTAATGTGATGCTGAGATCTGTACTGGAGAAAACAGCTCAAGACAAGTTCAGTGTCCCTTTCACCATTAATGGCTCAGCTTGTGGCTCATGGAGCTGAAAAATCCTCCAAGACTTCAAAACCATTGGACTTCACCAAATTATGTTAATACAGAGCCTAGTTAGCTTCTTGTGGCATCCGGGAACTAGATTGGGTTCATTTATTTTACTGAATCCCTAGTTCTTCTGATTTTGTGAAATAAGATAAAAAATAGAGGATTGTCAGACCTTATTCTTGTTGAACTTGACCATGAATAATTGTTTTTAGACAGAGCATTGCTGCTTCTAACCCCATTACCAAGAAAGGATAAATTTCAGCAGCCTTAAGAATAAGCTTATCCGACACATTGTTAATCAAATCCCTGGCTCGTTTTTGGCTTGTTTCTGCTTGATTAACAACAAACTTTGGCCATTATGTAATTTGTGATTATCAGGATTTTTTTAAACTGACAGAAGTGCAACAGCAACTCATGAAATCTTGTTTCTCTATATAACTATTCGGTGACAGTAGTGTTGCAGAGCTGCTGGCTGGTGGTGGCCCTCGCTGTTCCATCCTGGAGTACCTGATCTCACTGGTTGCAATTCAGGCATTTTAAGGTTAAAATCCAAACCCTTCCTGTTGTTTTCCCCATCCCCTGCCCCAGCCCCAGCTAATGGTTTCCTTTGTCTCCTCTGGTCTGCAATGCTGGTGGAGCTGCCGGTGCAGAACCCATCTCTGGCTGGAGAGGTTGTTCCATTCATTTTCTCTGTTTTCTCATGATGCATGTATGGGAGAAGGTATGAAGAAGCTGGAGGAGCTGTGTTCCAGGGCTGGCATATGTTCATCAAGTATACACATGCTGAAGGAATAGATGTACCCGATGGAGTCTGCTGCTCTGTTTGAAGTGGGCACGAGACATGTGCCACCTCAGCCTGGCCTGCTGCTGGATTGATGCTAAAATACATTTCCCCAGGCATTTCCATCTTTACCAGTATTTCCATCTTGAGTCCAGCAGCTGGTCTTAAATAAAATACCCTGGCAGCCTGTTGTATGGATGGAGGGAATGTCTTTTGTGAGTGGATGTGCTCGCAATGTGATTGCGATTGAGAGATCCTCTGGAGAGAGAGTTCCAGATTATAGCAGATGCCTGTGCAGGTTTGGAAAATGCGCTGTTTGGATAATGATGGGTTAAGCATAGATAAGAGGTGTGATAGTTATATTTCTGCATTTCCTGAGACGAATTTTCTTGGTCCAGTCTGGGAGGGCAGGGTAAAGGAAACATGGCTGGAGGAATGAGTCTGAGTTTGACTGAAGAGACAGCCTGTATTTATACAGGATTAGTGCTCTCTATTTTGCTCTGCATTTTTTAATAATGAGGCAGTATTCAGAATTCATTTAAAATAGCAGGATCCATAGTTAAATCACAAGTTACTCTTAAGAAAACAAGGCTTTTTGTAGGTTGTATGAGGTCTGTCTTGCTTGGGTCTGTCTACACTCTCTGAAATATGAGACACCCTAGAAGAACATCGTAGGTGCATAAACGTATTGAACCTGTGGGATAATTATCCTGCTCAGTATTAAATGTAGTCTTGTGTAGAGGATCACTTGAGGAAGAGCTAAGTATTCAAGTGAAATTGTGGAATGGGAGATCTGCAAGGCTGGAACAGAACCCATTATTTTTGGCTCCTCCTTTGCCCTGGATCAAGTTTACATAAACTTAAAAACATGTTTGTTTAGCTTGCCCTGAGAGAGAAGCTTCGCTTCTGGTGGAGCACAAATTCCACATCCGAGGTCTTTTCTGTCAGACTTGCTAAGAAATCTGGTTTTTTTCACAAGGCAGCATCAACTTTCCCACTCACCCTATGGAGAAGTTGGGCTAAGTACCCGAGGAGTGCTTATGTCCTGAGATTCGGGAAGAGGATGACCTGAGATATAATGGGTATTATTCTGTCCTATGCATTGAGGTTTGGGTGACTAATTGGAATTTTACCAGTGCAGTTCAGTGTCCGCGTTGCAGATGGATAATTTGGGGGTGTGTGTACGCCAGTGTAGTTACAGCATTTTAAGTTTTTAATGAGAGTAGTCTCCATTAATACAAAGCAAGACTGAGAGTAAATAATTGGCTTCCATATTTTATCATCTGCAAAGCGTGTTTTTCAATGTGTCTGCATGGGAAAGAGGGGCGACTCCACTGGAGAGCGTCTTGGTTTGGCTGAGTGAGTGCAAACAAACCTGCGGAGACATGATTCAGCCAAATCAGAAGATGGGATTTGTGTCTGTCATCCCTTTTTTTTTCATAACAGATATTAAGTCATGACTCACAAATAATCAAAATACTTTTTCTGTAAATAAAGATTAAACTGATCTATGTTGTCCACAGCAAAGAGTATTTTATGTTGCCTCCCTGTACAGGTAGGATCAAGCCTGGGAGCACTTGGATTTAAGCAGGTTCTGGGTGGTATGGTCAGTAGTGCACAAGAAGGAGGACTGTAGGAGAGAGGGAATCCCTGGTCATTTCTGCTGCACTATTACATGTCCTGGGGTCCTGGTGGGCACTGTTAGAGAGGATACGTCAAAGACATTTGCTTGTACAAGTTTTATCTTTACTAGATGCTTTTAAAAAGTGATAATGATATTTGAAATGAACGGAAGATTTCATGAAGACCAGCTTTTATGCACAGTATCCCAAGCAGCAGAGGCTGCTTCTCTGCCTTCACAGCAAGCGTCCAGCCTGTCAGCCAACAGTGGCATCCAGCTTTGCTGATTCACAGAGCTGAAGTAGATGGTCTACAATTTTAGACACTTACCTCAATCAAAGCTTGCTTTTATCTTGGACTTGGAATGGCCCATGAGCTGAACACTGAAAGTATTTTGTGAACTCATTGTGCTGCTACCCTGATGGGCTATAAGGTTATATATCTGCATAGATAGCTGGCTGGCTGGCTACTAGAAATTTTAAAGCTCAACCTGAATTTGCCGAGTAACATCAAGACACACAGTATAGTTTATAGTTTATCATTTAAGAACACATCCCCAGTTGTGAGTTGCATGCCTGCATGGTGAAGCTCCATGCGGGATCAACCAATCTTTTAATATTTATTTGTCATGGCTTTGCTTGTGGCCTTGTGGAAGAACTACAAGGACAAAATCATTAATTCCTGTTCTGTCTCAATACTTCGCACTTGTTTGAAGTGTGGGGTGTGCTGGCATTCAGCATGCACAATGCTTATTGTTTCTTTTAGGTTTTATTTTGTCTAGGGTTTGCTTTGATACAGCAAATCATTTACTTTTTTTACAGCTCAGGTCCCTCAGGGCGCAAAGTATGTTTTCAAAGGGTTTAAGCAGTTTAAGAAGATAAATTCCCCAGACCTCCAAAGAGGTCATCTGTATCACTGAATGTGGTGTTTCTTGACAATCCCATTCAAAAGCTGCTCAGTGCAAGCAGTGGTACGATGAGGAGGAAGGGTCATGGCCATCTTGCTACTCTTGGAAGGGTCGCTTTGCTAGCTAACACCAATTTTTAAGTGGAATGACAGCTTTTATGGCAAGTCCTTACCTCTTTCTCTTCCTAACTTCCAAGTGGCTGAAGGCCAGTAAGTGTGAGCGGCACCTCTTGTATGGCAGCTGAGAAGTTATTGCTTTCTGACCTTTTTTCCTGAAATTTCCTGACCTGCATCTGTACTGGCCATTTGACAACACATTGTTGAGAGCATGGCGGGACAAGCAAGCCAGGTGGTGCATAGCTGTCCCACCAGGCTGGAAGCCAGTGGCTACGCCAGCAGAAATTCATGGGAGAACTTACCAAAGTCTGCCCTTAGTTTTTAAAGTTGGACATCAATTTATTTCAGTAAAAGCAGTGAAACCCAAAGTAAGAAGTTGGGTATTTGAGGAATGCTGTGGGTCATCAGGCTTTTAGTCTTAAAAGACATATCTTAAGTTGTGCCAAACTTTTGTGACCAAGTGCAAGCGTGTTTCTGCATCAGGAGATGCGTCATGAAGTATTAGCAAAGTTTATTCTGGAGCAGGATCTAAACCTGCAAGAAAGGGGGAAGGGGCTCTTGCTATGTTAATTTGACAAAAACCCTTCCATAACTTTTCCTGTTGGTAATCTTGGTTACATGCAGATTTCTACTGGAGATGATCAAATTACCTATTTTCCTAGCATAAACATCCATCTAGCTGCTGGGTTTCAGATCACATACAGGCTGGAGCTGCACTATTGCCAGACCAGCCAAATGGGAAAGTTGGCCTTGCTCCATATAAACAGCTCTGACTAAGCAAACCACACTAAATTTGGAAAAGAATTAGGGGAACTCATTTTTTCAACTGCCCTGGAGTATTTTATCTCCAGTTGTCCCATGCTATCGTTTTATTGGAAGAGTTTCTGTTACTCATGAATGTTTCCATCATGTTTGTTTTCAGATGGCGTATTTTTATCTTCTGTAAACTAAAGGAATTTAAAAGATCCATCGGTGAACGGTGGATCAAGAGTCTGTCTGCTTCTCTTCCCACCTGCAGGCAGTATTGCAATTCCTGTTGAGCTGAAGAGTGCAAGGCCAGGTCGTTGTATAGTGCCACTGATTATCTCTTTAAAAAAAATCCTTTTATCCCGATTTTAAGAGGTAATAGTATTTTTGATACAGAGACCCTTTGCTACAAGTAAGTGCAAAGACTGGAATAAAGAGCATGAAATGTTTGTTCCTCCATTCATGTTTTGATTGATTATAAATATATTCTGCACATAGAAATTACATTGATATCATATTTCTCATTTATATATATTATGAATTGTGTAGTTCTTTTATTTTTGGTCGTCATGCTTTAAGCTAATCTAAGAGATGTTGACACTGAAGAATCACACTTCAGAGCCCATTTAGCCATAGTTGAAAGATTTTGCCAAAATTACAGGTATTTCCTGTGATTGTTGGCCTTTTTTTTTCCTCAACATCAGAATTTTGTTCTTTGTTCCACTTCCTCTACAAATTTTTACTGCAGGATGCAGGCAGCAGTCAAGCAAGGTCCAGTGTCCCAGAGCCCCCTGTAACAGATTAAGAGGCCACTGCAAACTGGGAAAGAAAAAAGCTGCAGTGGAAAATCGGGGCAAACCCTGAGCAGGAAACTCCGCTGGGGCTGGGGCCAAAAACATCCTTCTGCTGGCTGGGCCCAGAAGAAAAAAATAAAGCTGTAAAGGTTTTGGGAAGCTTTGTCCTTATTTGGAGAATAAGTTTTATGCCTTTTGCCAAAGCAGGCTAGTTTTTAAAAGGCTGCGAGATAGGCAGGGATTTTCTGCTTCGGCAGCATGGGTATCCTGCTGCTATATGCAAGCCCGTCCTATAACCAGTAAATCTCAGAAAATCTAGTCTCTTAAAACTGGAGTCCAGGTGGGTCACCTGGTGCTTGTGGGTCACCTGGTGCTGTCCCACAAGCAAATCTGTGAAACATTTATGTACCTGAAAAATTAAGCCAGCCTCCTGATGTTCCTCCAGCTTTGTGTAATGACTCTGCAAATGCAGCAGTCGGCCAAGCCGTCTCCTCCGTGCACCCAGGCAGGGCTCCAAGGGGTGCCAGGTTTGTACCCCAGAGGTGGTGTGTGGTTTGAAGGGGGCAAAAGTTGGGCAGAAGGGGCTTTCAGTTTACTTGAAGGTAGTGATCCCGTTGATGCTTAAGAAGAAGACTCCAACTCTCCTCTCTGAGGCGGTTAGATGGGAGTAGCTGGAATGAAAGATCACGTCAATATTGTCCCTAAATGTGACAGATGCATCAAATTCTGTGTATCAAAATGAAAATAAAATTGCAGAAACAGAGGAGCTAATGTATAGCTTTTTCTTTTGCATGCATGTCCAGGTAACTACAGCAATGTAAGTGTAGTTATTAGGTAGTTACAGAGTAATTAAATACTGTGACTGTCTGAATTGATGAAATTATCTCTAAAGGCTTGGTAAGGTCCCACATGAGAAGTAAATTGGAGCTGGACCCGAAATAAGCACCATACAATTTTTTTGCCTTTACCCATCTTTGCAAACTCCTTAGCAAACTAGTTGCTTCTCTATGGCCGTCTCTAAGCCACAAAGATTTGGGATTTTTAAATGGAGATAAGGTAGCCAGAAGTGATAAATCTGCACCGTAGCACCTTCTACACCAGAGCATTCCATGCACTTTATCCTGGAAAGTCCCACATGCTTATTCTTGTCATGATCTAAGGCTTTTCTCTTTCTTTAACTGTATTTATTTTGATCTTCAAAATTATTTAAAATTAAAAAAAAAAAAAAAGGCATGAACATTCTGGGAGGTGCACTGACATTTAAACTTCATCTTTTGTTGAGAAATGGCTGTACTAATCGAGGGAGTTTTGCATGGTTATGTTAGAAGGACTATACTTACATGCTTGAAACAGCAAATACGTCAAGACCTTTCTCTGATTTCATCATAGCTGCTGCAGATTCACAACCTGTTGTATAAAATACAGAAACATCATGAAATCTCCAGTGAATCCTTTTTGGTGGTAGTGCTGGTGTGTAGCTGGGAGGAGTTCATGAATCTGGGAACACCATCACAGGATAGAAGCTTTTCCAGAATTCTGGAGATCATGCTGCTTCTTTCTGGTTCCCCTGTTTGGCCTTTCAGGGGTGATGAATGCCCGTCCTGGTTTGGGAGCCCATGTGTGTAAAGCCTTCAAGAAATCACAGTTTGGGAACTACCATTTTTGGTCTTATATAAAGGATTGTTCAGGTTTATTCCTCGCCCCCTTCCCCTGAGCAGAACAAAATAAAATTTTGAAAGCATCAAAATTGCTTGAGGTGTGAAATTATGCTTCTCTGTTGTATGCTTGGGGAAAAAGCTTGTTATGGGTCTCCTTAATATAGGGGAGGAAAGGGATCTCTCCAGTATCCATGGCAGTCTGGACACTGTCTGAGCTCACAGTCCAGGTTTTGGTTTTCACATTGCTACTGACTCTTTGAGTCACATAGATGCACTAGGCTTTAGCTTTTATCTTCACTTCCCTGTCTGTGAACCAATTTTTTTTTTAGGGTTAATGAGTTAATTACTTGTAAATTGCTTTATTCTCAGACTGTCAGTGTGTTTATTGCTACTGAAGAGATCTTGATCATAGCAAGACAATACAAGATTAGTGTTTATAGCGGCGTGACTGAGTATCTGTTTACATTAGAACAAAGAAGAGACTGCAGTGCCCAAGCCTAGAAAACATACTCAAGCTTTGACTCAGCTTTAAAATCTGATGATGTGATAAAATTGGCTAAGAAGGCTAAACACTACCGAGTACTGCTTGTGTATATGTTTCTTTGAAAACCTTATCAGCTCTGGAACACCCACAGCTCTGTGGCAGTATGTCCTAGTGAGACACAGATAACATCTTTTCTTAGAGAAATGGATTTGGGATATGTTTTGTCCACTATTAGAAGGAAAAAAATAGTGTCCAAAACCGATGTTTTCTCTATATCCTTAAGATCCGGACAAGTTCTGCCTGCGCTTGGTTATCACAACAGCTGAATGCATCTTGCAGGGTTTCCTGACTTGTTGCAGAGCAAGTGGCCTTTGGTGCACTTGGGCACCAAAGAAATGGGATGCTGGTAATAACTACTCTGCTTCTGCATTACAGTTTCTGAGATGATGTATATTAAGTACAATTAAATCTCTATTTCTGCTTCAGGAAAAACAGAGGCTGTCATCAAAAACTTCAGCCCGCACTACAGACGCCAGTACACGGTGGCTTTCTGCAAGCACGTGCAGGATGAGCTGGAGCAGCACCGGGATTCCCAGTCCCGCTTCCTGAAAACCAAGGTAGGAGGGCATGTAAGCCTCTTCCCGTTCTGAAGCTGCCATGCACCTCTGCTCTCCTGCATGAAATAATTCACGTGTTAACTATTTAAATCACACATTTAGTACTCATAGTGTATGAAAAACATTAGCTGGAAGTGTGTCAGCTACTGACTGGGCTCGGTTTTCTTGTTTTTCCCAGTGTTGAATGGCGTCTAGTAAAGTGGTACGGATACTCAAACCTTCTAAAGACCAAACACAAAGTATTTCTAAAGTTATTTAAATGTTTCTCTCTATACACACACAGTACAGAAGTATTCTTTTGGCTTCTTATATTGAAAAGTTGAATAAATAATAGGTGTGCATCTAGGATATTTTATGTGTGCGCTTTCTTGCATATAACACAAGTGTACAGAATAGAGTTGTGAGTGCAGATGCTGGATTTGGCTCAATTAGGTTTTAGGTGGAAAAGTTGCATTTGGGTGCAAGTTTAAAGGTTATTTTTGAAAATTCATCTTAGTTTTGCTTGTGTTTGGTTGTCTCACTGTAGCAGGAGAAGAACCATGACACAAGTTTCTGGTACAAAGCTTGCATTTCATCAAAGTAAAGTCGGATGCTTGGACAAAACTAGTTGCTTCCTGCCGACTGTAAGATTTTGCAAGAATCTTGGGTCAGAGATCATACATGTAGGGCTGAAATTTATGTAGGAAACTTAATTAACCCTTTCAGCCATGGCTACAGGGTTCTGTAAGGAAGATGGAAACTATTCCTCACTGTGAAGTGAGTTATGGAGAGCTGGTTTTTGTTAGAGGAGAGATAAAAAGAGACAAAAATGTCTTTATTAGAGGAAAATGCAGAGAACCAGCCTTCAATATTAAGAAGATACAAATACAAGTTTTTCAACTATATTGGAAATCAAGGGTTTCCAGTGCTCTTGAAATGAATAGGGCAAAGCAATGAGATGGGTTGTGAAATGTGGGACTACAGAAGAGCCCTGTCTTTCAGAAAGATGCGTATCAGTTACAAGAGCACAGGTGCAAAAGTGTTAGGAAGAAATGGGAAATAATTTACTATTTTATAATAAAACTCCTTACTGCAATGTTTTAAGTGATGTTATCTTGTGGGCAATAGGAGATAATGAACTACAAGTCATCTTGCATTCAGGGTGCCAATCAAAAGGTAGATAAGAACATCTCTGTCTCAGAAATCTGGAAGTATTTTTGGAAGGCAGACCTCCTCTGCTGCCTCCTCACCGCAGGCTACAAGAATTTGATTACATGTGTAGTATCTGCCCAAACCAGAGATGTTTGTCTTTGTAGCCCCCAGCAGAAGCTGGGACAGTCTTATATGAAGCAGAGCTGCTGCATTTTGCTGAGGATCTGAAGAAGTGGAAGGACAGATACGTCGTTATCAAAAATGACTATGCTGTGGATTGCTTTGAGACTAAAGAGGTAAATGCTACTTCTTGTGTTTTTCTACACTCCCAAAGAAACTGTCACCAAGTGAATTTGCCACTGCTACTGCCTTTCTTTTGGCAGTTCTAGATGAAATGTCCTTGGTGAAGTGGCTCCAGCCTTGTGGAGATGCCTGGAAGCTCCACGAGGAAGGCTGAGCGTGCAACCAAGTGCCTTGCATTGGTCGTACACCTTGGCAAGAATTAGCAAATAATTTTAACAGTGCTTTGAACCTTCCTATCACAGAATGTTCTTATCTGTATGTCATTGTAATATGTTCTTCTGCTTCTGCTGTTGTGTTTTAAGTAGCAATTTTTGGATTGCTTCAGGTTGACTATGGTGAAGCTTTTCCTTTGGCAGCTGTCATAGTCAAATTAGCCCAGCAGACAAATCAAACAAATAAGGCTTAGAATAAAATCCCATCCTTTTCCCCTCTCTTCTGTCCCTGACTTCATCATGGCTTGTGAGTACTGAGATGATATTTTTAATTTTTTTTTTACATTTAACCATATTTTAGATCTGACGTTTCCAGGAAATATATCTGAAATTCAGTCTCACAAAAAAAAATTTCCTTTGGGGAATATCGCCGTGCATTAGCTTTGTAAATGAGTTGTGTGCTCTATGTTTTGCCTCTCCTTAATGGCTATTTCACTCCCTCTCTCTTGATTTTCCAGGCCTACCAGAAAGGAGCCAGCCCTAAATATCATGTTCTTCCTGCAGGAGGCAAAGTGCTGACTTCAGAAGAAGACTACAATTTGCTGTCTGATAAACATTTTCCAGATCCTGCTGGTAAGCCCTGCTCGAAGCTGAGCTGCCAAACCCCAGGCTCTGTTCTTTAAGCAGACCTCTTCTGGGTAGGCTTTCAGACTAATCTCTAAGACAGGACAGCAGAAGACTTATGCAGCTGTTTTTCTAAGACAAAGCACAGCTCCAGAGTGGACATACACAGAAGATGCTATGAGCTAAGGTTCAGACAAATGCTGGCTCCCTTTTTTTTTTTCCAGCATCGCAGCACAAAGGTGCTGGAAGCTGTGCAGAAGCAGGGCAGGAACCACATCACCATTGTTCTCAGGTTTTGTTAGTATTCCTGGTTTATTTGTTTCCATTTTTAGATGCCAGCTGCCTGTGTTGACTCAGAGTTGATAATAAGTCCCACAGAGAGGGCAGGAAGGTTGCTGCTGCTGAATTTGTTGTTTCTGGGACAGGAACTGCTGTGGTCCTCCCTGCTCCCACACCACACCACAAAGATGGAGAAAATTCAGTCTTTAAAGTCTCTGCAACAATCTCATGTTGCAGAGTAAGATACAAAAAAAACGGGATTGCCACGTAAGGAAAGGGCTAAGGGCAATGTGTAGACAAGGATTTTTTTTTTTTTTAATGCTTTCTCATACCACTTAAAGTTATGACTGTTGGGAGGTGTCCCCTTTACACCACTGATCAGAGGGTGGCATTGATCAGGGGCAGCAGTGCCTATGGGTGTCTTCTGTGTGTCACCACAGCTCCACAGGAGCTCAAAGCCACTTGCAGGCTTCCCATGGCCCTCCCTTCACACAGGGTTAGTCTTTTATGGCCTTTCTCCCCTTCTGTTTGATGCTGACCACCCTCCAGGATGAACCTCTTGTGGCTGGGTTCTTGATGCGTGACTCTGAAACAAGATTAGGTTTGGTCATCCGTGAACCCTGTTGTGCAGCATCTTCCATGCACAGTGACTCAGGACAGCAGGAAATGGAAGTTACTTAGTACTTTCTTTGCTTCATCTCCAAAGGCTTGAAGTGACAGTTCATAAGGCCATCTTGCAGCTAATGCTTGGAAACCCTGGAGGCAAGGGGGCCATTGGTGTTCCTGGATGGTTTCATGCAGTTTTTTCCTATATGTAAGACCATATGTTCTTATACAGTGTCTATATGGAAGAGACCAAGGTTGCCCAGTAATTTACTTTTTGCCATGAAACCCCTTTTCCTAGCAGTTACAATCCAATGAAATAGTTACTTCAGAATTTTACCAAAAATGTGTAGTTTATGTCCACTTTGAATACCAAACAAGAGGTCATCAAGTTGCTGTGGTATAGCATAGAGAGCTGGTTGGTGCCTGCTGAATTTGCCCATCCCTGCTGTGTCTCCATGCCCAATAGTTTGGATCAAGAAGGGGATGTGACTTTTTTATGTCATGCTTCTCTGCTAACCAAGGTCCGTTCGTTCTGTCATAGCAGAGGAAAAGGGCCGAATTCCCCAAGAAATCTGCAATTTTCAAATGGAAATGTTATTTATTTTTTGTAGGGTCAAGTGAGAAGGAGGTGGCTCAAGCCTTTGTTCAGCTGCCGAAGGAGTTCCCTGTTTACCTGTGGCAGCCCTTTGCCCGACACAGCTACTATTGCTTCCCGGAGCCAGAAGCTCAGAGGCAATTCGGTGCTGTGCTGGGGGACTGCGTGAGACACTCAAACCATGGTGAGTGCAGAGAGGGGCTCTTTCCTGTAAGTCATTCAGCCTGGAGAAGATTTAAATAGCTATTACAATGAAAAAGCTGTAGAAAGACGCATGTCACTTATGAAGTGTGCTTGGTTTTCAATGCCTTGATGAATGCACTAGCTTACCTTTTCTTCTTGCTTTGCTGGGACTGATGTTAGGTGGGATTTGAGCTGTAGTGTAGTAAGCTTAGGCAGAATGGGAACTGCTTTGAAAGTGGCATTCTCCTCTGTCAACTCATTTAAATCCAGTGTCATGATACAAAATCGTATGAGATTTTTACTAAATATGGCAAGAATACTCATGAGGTTCTCCAGTAATCTCAGCTACTTGGGCCTGAAGGCCATGCTTATAGATAAATGAATTCAGAGTGCAATGTATGAACAGTCCTTTTTGCTTACAGAAGTGGCTCACAATGTGGTTGTTTTTTTTCACTGCCACTTTTGCCTCCTTGCCATTGGCTTCACCTCATCACCCTCAGACAGCTGTCTCGCACTGTCCTCATACTTCTTAGCTGCCATCTCTTTTCCTTCATCTCCACGGTCAAAGATTCCTGGTATCCTTCAGGACTCCGTTCCAATGACAAAAACACACATTACTGTGTTTCTAGGGAGTTCCTTACAATGTGCAGTTATTTGTGTAGTGCTCAGTGGTGGTTGGCAGATGTCTTCTTTTCAGAGCACACAGAATTCTGGGTCCTGATGCTAGTCAGGTGGTGTGCACTCCCCTGACACTTGATCCCCCTTTCCAGCTCATTTCCGAGCCATGCTGAAGGTGGTGAGATGCAGCGTACCCTTCTAGCGCTGACAGCCTCATACAAACTGGAGGAAGCAGCTCCAATGCAAATCTCTGTAGCTGTGGAGAGGCTGAGGGCTAAGATACTCTGGCAGGCAAATACCCAGTCACAGGGACTATAAAGACTGTACCATGGGTGAGGAGGCATCAATCTAGAAGGAACATGCCTTCAGATGGCATTTGCAAATAGCTTAAGTCTCAATATTCCCTATATAGCTATATTCCCTATATAGCTGCCAGAGGAACCCTAATTCTCATAGTGTGTCCAAAGGCAAAGGCTGCCTCTGGTTTTTGGTTCTGATTAGCCTGGTTTTAGCCGTGGCAGTCAGACAGTTATGAAAGTGCTCCAGACTTCGGAAAGCCACCCTTTTGCTCCTCACCAAGGTTTGGTAAGGAGATGGGAATACAATCAAGTTTTCCTGGCACTATCAGTCTTCCATGAGTTGAAGCCTGTTCATTAGATTTGGGGTTTTTCATTTCTCTCTTCTGGAGCAAGTGCAACAGGCTTGACTAAGATTTTGGCAGCCTTTTCTTTTTTGTAAAGTTCAGCACATCACTGTAGGGACCAATTCTGAATTGGCAGAAGCTGGGCTTAGATGACCTAATAGGTCTTTTCCATCCTCAATGCCTGTGAATCTGTGTTTTATTATATTTCATATGGCTCAGCTATTGCTCATTTATGCATCTGTTCCAGGATTTATCTCTCTCAGCTTTTTCTGTGGTCATATTTTTATCTGACAGAAGATGCTTAGTGACACTGGAGTGCCTTCATCAAGGCTCATTCTTTCTGTCACATTATTTGTGCTCAACAGACTGACCAGTAGATAAAGCCAGTCTGTTACACTGGTAAAAGTGAACAGGTTTTCTGCAGCTAAGGAAATGAGAGCCCCTATTTTCTGGATATCTTGGAGTTGTACCATCTCCTAGAAACCTAGTTGCTGCAAGTGGAAAATGATGACTGAGCAGTACCCCAGTAATCCAGTTTCAAGGACTTTATATTGATTTACAATCATTCTCACATGACTGAAAGACTTTACTTTATTAACACTTTGTAAATCCTTATTTGCAGACAATTCTGCCTACAAAACCCAGGTATCTGAACAATCCAACAGAGTTTTAGGCGTGTGGAGGAATAGAACGCATAATAAGGCTTGTGACACAAAAATTGACTGTGTTCTTTTGTTAAAAAGTGTTGAATAGAGAGAAGAAATATGAAAAATCCTTTGAGTTTGATTGTGGAATGTATTTTAGTGGGACAAGGAGCTTCAGCCAAGGCAACACTTGCCCCACCTCTTCTAAAAAGTGCCAAGTTAACTTCTGCCAGGACAGATTTGGCAAGGGCAGATGTAGTGTCTGATCAGAAGTTGTCTTTCTGTCTTTTCTATAATGTACTACTTCTAGAAAGGAATATATCACACTGGGTTTTAGCCAAAAACTTGGAGGAGATTTTGGTTTCTCCCAGGAAGCAGAATTAAATGCTGTCTCTTGCTGAACAGAAAACTGGAATGAATCAGTGTGTGGTCTTGTGACGAGAGCCACCCTGGCATTCAGCTGTTTCCTCTCTTTAGAGTCCCACTGTTATAAATAACCAGTCCAGCCTGTGTTTCTGCGTTTTCTGGTCAGAACTCAAGGTCAGGAGGATAACTATAAAAGTGTTTGGATTTAGTGATTACTGCTTGCAAACATGATTCAGATGGACGGATTGTGGGCTCTCCTCCGCCTCCAAGTTTTCCTATTGTGTTTGTCCGTCCTTTAGACTAATTAATAAGGGTTGGCAGTTTGAGAGGACAATGATTTCCTTCATTATCAATAGAATTTCATGAGTACAGTTCAGAGAAAGTACATTTAAAACCTTTTAAATGAGCCTGAGCCAATCAGGACCTAACTGGTCATGGCTTTAAAAATATTCTAGTGCAACCACATACGCTGAGATTCTGTGGATGACCTTGACTCTGAAAGTTTTGACTGATTGATGTGCACATGGAAATCATCTAAGTTCAATGAAGCATCTGGGCAGCTCCCACTTCGTTCTTTGCAAGTTAGCTTTCGTGGTACCTCAGGATTTTGGGAGGACAAAAACTGTGATGTCATGTGATTAAGGGCTAATTAGTAAAAACACAAGTGCCCAGAGAGTAGCAATGAACCCTGACAAACTGATGGGTACAGATGGGGCCCTGACTTGGTTTCCCTGGCACTCAGAGAGACCTCAGCTGTAAAACCTACCCAGGTGGACCATTAGCAGCTCTCCCTGACTGCCTCGCAGTCTTCAGGGCTGTTGTTGCCTAAGGTGCTATGGGACTTATTGTAGGATGGAGGAGAAGTGCATTTGAGGATTGTTTAAAGTGTACTATGGGATGTTTTTCAGGAGACTGTGGGAATATGTGAGGTTTATTATGGGATGTTTAGTGGAATGTCCAAAGGTGGGAAAAGGGGAGGATCAAAGTGGATTGGAGGGGAACAAGTGTGGGATAACAGAGGGAAGAAGGGGATAAATGGAGCCAGTTGGGTGTGAACAGGAGACTGGTCAGTACATTTGTCCAGTCAAGCCTATGCTAGATCACCGCAGT
Organism: Pedionomus torquatus; assembly: GCA_013398155.1. Classification (NCBI taxonomy): domain Eukaryota; kingdom Metazoa; phylum Chordata; class Aves; order Charadriiformes; family Pedionomidae; genus Pedionomus; species Pedionomus torquatus. Next base: position 32,579 of record VZRU01013715.1, on the reverse strand, counting down.
CTGTCCTGTCTTCTTACTAAACTCCACTTCTGACTGTTTTCCAGGGTGAGGGTGCTCTCCAGTGTGTGAGTTGGGGTCCTAAGTGCCAGCAAGCAGAGAAGGAACCACAGGGTCATGGGGACCCCACAAGTTTGAGGTGCCAGTACTTAGAGACGTGTGTTGAGAGGTTCTAGTGCCAGCAATGGGAGAACAAAACACAGAACACAGAGTCTCATAATTGCGGGGCCATTGTCTGGTGAGACTTGAGTGTTTTCGTAATGAACTTCCACCGGCTGTGCATATATGTAGGCTTCACTCATGAGCAAACTTCAAGCTGGACTATCTGGCAAGTGAGAGAGGAGATGTGGGAGCCAGTGACCAGAGAGACCATAAGGCTGGGCCTGGTGGTGGAAGGACCACAGGTCCAAGTCAGCTACTGAAGAGACATGGCGGGGTCTCAGAGTTACTGCTTGGGGGAACATAGGTCTGGACCTGCTGTCAGTGGAGGCAGGTGGGGAAGGATGTAATGAGAGCTGCAGCTTTTGCCCTACCAGATTTAGCCATTCTAACATAAGCTATACTTGCATTTGATTCCTTGGCTGAGTTTGAGTCAAATATATTTCAAAATTGCTTTTCACCATTTAGTGTGTGACCCTTCTCCTGTGAAAGTTAATGACTGTGTAACTTTGCTCCCAAAAGGTGAAAAAAGATGACTGTAAATTTGCATATTCAGTGCTACAACCTAATCTTGGCCGTTATCTCAAAGCTGCTTTACAAAACCTCCATCAAAAAGCTTCCTTCCCTTCAAACTGTTCATTCTTTACCAACAGCTTTGTAATTAAGGACTTCCGTAGGCTGCATTAAAGAACATTGTGTGCAGCTCTGAAATGCCACGATTCATTTCTCATTGAATTTATTACCTAGACATAGAGTATAAAACATCATAACAGTCATATTTGCTGATTTCAAAGCTTTTGGGCTTTGATCAATGAATACGATAAATGAAAAAAAATTATCTTATATTAGTTAAATGACATAAATGTGCTTATAGAAAGATGATGTTGAGGAGAAGGCTCTAAACATAGAACAGGTCAGCCAAAAAATGTTCTTTGCAGAAGTACGAAAAACCAACAGATACAGAAGAGTCAGTAATAAAATACGGTGGTGTAGAGTAATATAACCTAGTGATGACTGTTGATGAAGATAATTCCACATAGAGAGAAGAATGTACTGATCTCTAGGTACAGGGCTACACAAGGAAATTTTCAACGGTCACTTTGCTGGTCTGTTCCTTATGTCGTGGGTCATTTGCTGTATTATTCCAGGGCAATTATGTAGCCTTCACTATTTCAGTAAAACTGAAAAATAAATATTTCATATGATAAATATGTCAAGACAAAAGGTAGCTGTTGTAAAAGATGCAGTTTCAGGGGTTACTGGAGAACTCTTGCTTTTTGATCCAATCTTAGTTGGGGTGCATTTACAGTGTACTAAATGTGGCCGTATTTGCTTTAGTAAATAATTAGTATTGTCGATCACATTAGAATTTTTTGTATCTAAAGATCCTACATCACATCATCATATAATATGTATTACTGTATTTGTTTCAGTTTCGATGATCTGTGATTCATTCTGGAGAATAACAGCACATGACAAAAATACCATCACTTTTGTATCAACTTCCCAACAGAAGGGGCAGCAAGAAGGAAAATTTTCTGCCCATACTACTGTTTTTTAACTCTCCCTTCCTAAGTTTCGCTTTAATTGACTTTTTCTGACGTTGACAGGGAGGAACTGCTCACAGTTCACTGTTACTTCTGGAGAGCCTGTTCTTGTCAAGTGTCTGTGGAGGTCAGGCCTTCACCAGTGTAGGATTTTATGTAAGACTTAGCTTTAAAGACTTCCCAGGTTTTTATAGAAGCTGAGCTTGCGTTGATGAGGAGTGTGGGATGAAGCAGCTTCATTTTTTCCTCCAGTTTCCTAAACTGCTACTCCCAGTTCAGATGTGGGCTGTAGCATACAATTCATTGGTTTGCCTTTATCTCCATGATCCCTCCAACCAATTTCATCCACAGCTTGGACTTACCTGGTTCCTTCTCCATCCCCATTTTCTAGTGAAATAGTGAGAACTGCACACCTCAAATTTTGGGGGAACTTTGCTGCTGAAATGGCTACTTAACCCCCAGTGGGGAAGTGTCATCAGTGCTGGAGTGGCAATAAGGAGAGAAAGGCTCAAAATATTCACGGTGCTCTAATATTTTCCCTTCTCCAGTTTTAATCCTTTATATTGGTATGCCCTGAAAATCAGACTGAGATTTCTTTTGAATGCTTACTTCATTTTTTTTTTGTTTTAGGAGGTCTTTTTGTTTTCCATAGGAGGTTTTGCTTGGTATTTGCTGTTAAAAGTGAAGAAGCTCGGACACTTCTTGCTGTGATAGAGGGAAGTCTGTGTGACGAGAAGGAAAATACAACTAGCTAATTCTGGGAGATGTGGAGTTTCACTTCATGATTTTATTTTCTTTCATCTGGTTTGATTTCACATCCTTATCTTGACAATCACCCTCATGAGGTGGAAGCCAGGAGACTTTAAGAACCATATCCTATCATCTCCAATTTCACCATAAATAACAACAACAACAAAAAATTAGGGAAATAAATATCTTAAAGAAATACATTAGGCAAGAGAGAAATACTAAATGTAGTTTTAAACTCATACAGGGCATTCTATCACAGCTTGGTTATGTCAGCACAACTAGGATGCCTTCAGATTTTTTTCTCTCCATCTCTTGCTTTTAGGGTTGCCATTAGCTAGGTCCAGATTTCCTTTCTCAAATCTAAGTTTAGCTGGCAGGTGTTTTTCTCATAATGAATTCTAGCTTTCATGTGTTACATGTATATAGTACACGTAGGGCTTACCAACCCTTGAACTGTAATTCAAAATAATTACTGAAGCATTGACGAAGGTTAAGAAGATAACATTAAATACTTCAGTGGAAAGATGTATTTCTCCATATGCAGAGCAAAGAAGCTGTCACGAGTCCGACTCTGGAAAGGTTTCTTAGTCTTCATGTTGCAAGCAGGGTGGCTTTTGTTCTCCGAAGAGAAGGATTTTTTTGTTACTTTTGTCAGATGATCTGTGGAAGGACCAATTGATAGAATCATAGAATTGTGTAGGTTGGAAGGACCCTTTGAGATCATCTAGTCCAACCATCAACCTAACTCTGGTAAAAAACAACAACCCATCACTAAATCATGTCACTAAGCGCTATGTCAATCCATCTTTTAAATAAATCCATGGATGGTGCCTCAATCACTTCCCTGCACAGCTCATTCCATTGCTTTGTAAGCCTTTCAGTGCAAAAATATTTCCTGATACCATTCTGAACCTCCCCTGGCGCAACTGGAGGCCATTTCCTCTTGTCCTATCATCTGTGACTTGGGAAAAGAGACCAACACCCACCTCTCTACAACCTCCTTTCAGGCAGTTGTAGAGAGCGATAAGGTCTCTTCTCAGCCTCCTCCTCTGTAGGCTCAACAACCCCAGCTCCCTCAGCCTCTCCTCATGAGGCTAACTCTGTGGACCCCTCTCCAGCTTTGTTGCCCTTCTTTGGACCTGCTCCAACACCTCCATGTTGTCTATGTGGTAAGGGGTCCAAAACTGTACACAGTACAATTAAAGTAGAACTGAGGAGGAAATAGCTTTTCTTTTCTATGTTAAAGAAAAATGTCCTTCTGTACTGGGATGAAAGCAAGACCTTTCTGAAGGTTTTAATATAATTTGGGAGTAAGGAAAGGTACGAGTAAAGATAGTATTCAGCCCATTGCCTGCCTGATTCAAACCTGGAACATGTGTCTTGGCTTCTCTCACTGCAGCTGCTGCACTTTGATTAATTAAATCACTTTATGGTTGATAAGGTCAGATCTGTATGCCAGTGCCACATGAGTGAATAAGACCATCGCTGCTGGTCTTTCACCAGACAGGTATCTGAGGTCCAAATGGGCTTTACGAAACTAGTGTGCATATTTCCATAGAAATGTTAGTTCTGTCATAACGTTCAAAACCATTTTGCTATAAATATCCTTGACGAGGCCTGTGGGATGCTACAAAGCCCAGGAAACCTTTCAGGACACAATTTAGACTTTTTTTTTTTTTTTATAATCTGGAATGTGTTGGTTAAAATAAGACTATTTTCCTCTTTCTGGGATGTTTTTAGTTCTGCAACATTAATTTGTTTCACTCAATGTGGTTTTTGCTTTTCCAGTAAGCCTGCTTGTCTATACAGTACTTGGGATTTTCAGTCTTTAGGAGGTATACTCATTCTGAAACACCAAGATGATTAATGTGCAAAAATCCCAATTGCGATTATGTTCTTCCTACCTCTGTCCCCTCCGCGCCTGGGGCTGGTCTCCTTTTCATATAGAGTACCAAGCATGGGGCTGTGCAGAAGAGCCACTGCCTGGTGCCTACCACCCAAGCCTATTTTAGAAGCTGTGAAGATACTTATTTGTGTGTGTGTAAGGTTGTATTTGAGCTCCAGTTTCAAAGCTCAGTGGCCAAAAAATTCTCACCTGCACCAGGATATACAGTAGCAGGTTTGGAAAATGCTTGGAGATTGTTGGAGATGAGCAATATTGTGATTCTTTGTGTGTGTTTGTACAGCACACTCATGTTTTAGACTATGAAACATGAAGCTGCTGGTCCCAGCAGAGGGAGGTACCTTGTGATCTGTCTCATGCAGCTTTGAACAGCTTTAATCCAGGCATTGCACGCTGCAAAGCAAATAGTTAAACCTACTGAATGTTGATTTGATGGTCTCAGAGGGAACTTGCTCTGCAAAACTTGATTTGCTATAAATACAGCGTATTAGTGCAGGGTTGCATCCTGTTTGGAAATGACCTCATCTAGCTTCTGTTGGTGGTTAGCAGTTTTATACCGCATGGTCTATGAATAATATGATAATACATATCAGAGCTGTGAGGCTGATACTTCTCAGACCCAGGGCATTATACTTCACTTCATTGGTATATTCATTCTCAATTTGGATAATAATATGCCAGAACTCCATTTTGTAAAAGTAAACAGTGTGTACTTTTATTCAGAGGATCATTTCTGGAGGTGCTGTAAGTGGTTACAAGCCCTATGCAAACTTATCTTTTCCTGAGGTCCAGCTCCCGAGCCCTTCTCATCTCCCCAGGTTCAAGCAGATGGATTCACTGTCATTTTCTCACCTACCATCCCCTTTGGGTTGGGACTATTTGCCTATTTTTTGGAGAAAGAAATTTTCAGAACCTTATTTTTTTTGAGTTGGTGACCATGGCCTTTTTTAGTAACTTTGGGTAATACCTGGGAAGCAACAGCTCTTAAAATGTGCTGAGAACTTGGGTGGTTGCTTTTTGCCATATTGTGACATGACGATTAGATGCTCTTGCTCTCTCTTAGACGTTCTCAATGTGCTATCCGTAGTCCTCCGTGTGATGATATTACTTATACATCCCACAGGAGAAAATTGCTCATCATTAAACAGAAACTATGTGAGCCACGGACAATAATCACCATGGTCCCTACCCACAACAAATAGAATATTACCAGAAATGCTAGAAAAAATGCTAGTGCAGGAAACCTGTGCTACAAAGATCACTCTTAGAAAGAAATTGTTCTTCATCATGCTCATTTACTTTTATTTGATAGACATTCCCTAATTATGGTGTTGAGAGGCTGGTAGAATGATTTCTTAACTGCAGGAACGTCTCTTATTCCCTGATGTTCTCCAGCTACCTTCACTCCAAATCCTTCATTGGCTGGCAGCATGCACCAGCTTTCTTTGGAGTACAAGTACAGGAGATGTCCTATGTACTTACATAGTTAAGACACCGTTTGTTAAAATGGCAGCCTTTCCTTTCAGCAACCTCCCTCTGGTTTGGGGTTGTGTATTTTCTTTTTGTACCAGTTTTTGTTTTAAAAGCACTAAATTAAAAAAAACCCAAATGATTAGACATTGACGGGGTTTATTATTATTATTAAGAGTGTGTATAAGGGAAGGAAGAGAAAAACAACAGTCTAAATATATTTGAAGGAAACAAATGCCAAGGAGAGAGATGACTTGGAAAAATAGGAAATTGGGGAAAATGTAATTTGCATTTCTTAGCTGATATCTATTCTGTAGCAATATCCAGTGGAAACTGGTGGATGAACTGTCTTTAGAGACTGCTGAAACTGAAGATAAAACACTTAAAATTCAAAATATTTTCCAGCTTTATCCACCTCCTACTGTTGATCTCAGAGGTCCCTTCCAGCCATGAAAATTCTGTGATTCTGTGATATCAGTACAGAGATTTTTCTTGTCCCAGGAAAATGCTGTGTAAGGTGATCAACAAGAAAGAGCTACAAAACAGATTTTTTGGTTCTGCCTTCACCTAAGCCAGCTTTCCACCAGAGAGATGATGAAGCAAGGAAATATTATTGTGAGATCACATAAAATTAAATGCAATTTCTACTGATTTATCATATTCCAAAAATTTCAAACATTCTCCCCATCAGTGAAAGGCCACCAAATTGACTCCTCACTCATCTTCGTTTCCTTCCAATGACTGTCTTCCTGCCTTCCCCACTCTGTAATTAAATTCAGCCTGCAGTTTTTGAAGTTTGAGGCCCTGCTGTCTTGTAGGAGGAAACTAAAATGTATTATGTATTAGGTTTTTACTGACTTGTGTTGGGAAGAGAAATTTGACCAAAGCTGCAGTTATTGAGGATGGTAGGAAAAGCCAGGCAAGGCTACCTTCCTACCTATGGGCCTTTACTTCAGCATCTCTTATCTGTATGACCATCATTGGATGCCAGATTGCTTTTACATCAATTATAGTTACCTGCAGGAAGAATTCAAAGATTGTATGAAAAATAATATTCACTGAATGCAGAATCTTTCAGCAAACTGTAGACACTTCTCCAGCTAAGGAATGTATATGTAGATGTGAGGGCTGCAGGAAGCAGATGAAGCCAGAGTGGATTACTCTGAGTGCTAGTAGTCAGATAATGGGCGTTGTGTCAGAATCAGCATTTCTTTAATTAAAACTCATGCTCTGTGAGCTCAGACTTCTGGATCCTGTTTTAACACTTGTTCGTCTATGTCTTTGGGTCTCAGCCTTTTGTGAAATGTGAGCCAAAAAACTTAGATTATTCTCAGTGGTGTAGCTTGCTTTGGTAAAGTGCTTTGTCCACAGTCAATATACCCCTTCAATATTACTAACAATAAAAAAAAATTAATTTATTGTAAGAAAAGCCCATATGGGAAAAGGACATTTATTGGATTGCAATGTTGCAGTAAGGGCACACAGTTTGTTTTGAAGAAAGACACATTCAGTTTTTACACATCATAAAACATCCTGACTGCTGTTCCTTGGCTCTCCAAGCAGTTAACGCGGTAATGCTGCTGCTGCATCCAAAAATCAGCGCGTCCCAGTTTGCAGAATTAGCCAAGATGCAGAAAGGAACTGTGAACCACTGCTCTCAGAAGTGCAAAGCAAAACACCCCATCAGTTCTGGGAGGTGGAAAATTCTCGCTGTCTGGTTATCACATCCGACCAAAGTCCCAGAAGGAGCTGGAGAAACATTTCCCTGCTCTTTCCAAACACAGACTTTTCCATGCGGTTGCACGAGCGCTACAGAAATAAGCTCTGCTGCTACTTCTGTGAAGACTCAACTTGTCGTCCTTGCATTTGTGAAAAGGGTAGATGATACCCGTCTGTCTTCAGACACTAATTGGCAGTTCTATTGTTTGATGACTGTTTTAGCCTCTTTCATGTTGCAATAATGGGTATGAATAGCTTTATTAATGATAATTATTGTTCAGAGGAGCACACAGTTTAAACTCAATAGTGAAATACTTTTTAACAGCTAGCGTGGCAGCTTAGGGAATGTAGTGTTAAAAAGGCATCTTCCTTTGATCATAATTAAGAAAAAACATTATCTAAGTGATTAAATATCAGCTTGTTTTGAGCTTTCTCCCACAAAGCACAGCAAGAGACCCAACGCAGCAGCCTGCAGCACGTACAGATACAAGATTTGAACTGGAATGTTCAAACACAGATTTTATTTTATCTGCAGTTGCTGAAAATCCATGGTTTTAGGGGGAGGCAGTGAGGTCTCCAACACTCATCCTCTCTGATAACGAGGCCTATTTATAGAAGTTTTTGCACAGAGTTCTTTGGTCTTTTGCCTGATCTAAGACTGGTCGATCTGTGGCTACGGATGAGACAGTATTCACTAGGGCAATTAATTTCCACTGCTGTCTTTAGACACACACAAGAAGTGTTAGCAAGTCAAAAAAATTGTTCAGATGGCCTTTCCTGAGGGGCTTTTAAACAATGTGCCAGCAACACATCCATCTTCAAACAAAGGTACAGCTGTCCTGCCATGGATGGGAGAGCACATAAGAAACTAAGCACATAAGACTAAGGATTTCCTTGTTATTCACCCTTAGGACCAAACATTTATCAGCCAAGCGACAGAGGGAGCCGCAGCTCATAGCCTGGAGCACCTCATTAGGAGACTGCAAGTCCCACAGCAGCCAAAACATTGGATGCAGCTGAAATTAGAGAAGGGACCCTCTTAAGTTAACACTTCTATATCAGCTGCAAGTGCACTCAGTGGGTGTCGAGTGGCCTGGTGCTCTGTGGATTATTTTGATGAGTTAATGTTTGATATATACTTTTTTTCTAAGAATGATTTAAACTGTTTATATGCTGCAAAGCTCATTCCTTCAGACAGCTTTCTGCAGTACTGCACAAACTCAGCTGTGCCTCTGAGAGATGTGCAGATTTTGGGAGATGTATGAAATCATGGTGATTCCAGATGTGTTTCCAACTTTTTAAAAGGAGTTTTATAGCAGTTATTCTGTTATATTTAAATATAGCAATTGCTAGCAATACTTTATTTATTATTAAAGTTAGGCTCCACACTTGGATGTGTAGAATCTCTAGGGTTTTTGTCTTATTTTAAAATTAAACAGAACAAACAGAATTTTATTTTGCTCTTCACAAATAAGCTGATATTACATTAATTAACTGATGGAGAAACTGGTTGGGTAATTTTCCAAGTGAAGACCAGCCTGGATTAAGCACGTAGCATCAGTCTGGGTATCTCTAAAGCCTCACTGGCCTTTTGCTGTGGAGGACAACTTTATGGCTTTCTGTGGGAGTTGGATAAGGATGACCTACAACCACCACAGCTCTAAGGTCTCCTAACATGCTCCACTTCCTACAAACAGCACAGAGGAGGTGCCTCACTCATGATAGGTGTCAGATAGACTTGTTTAAGGGGAAGCCCCTGCAAAGGCTTTCAGGAGAGTGAAGCACACGTTGTCCTTTCTGATGATGAACAATCGTTCCTGATACCACTGGGGTTTACCACCTGCCCTGTTTGCAGCTGCAGTGTCTGTTTCCATCTCCCACGCATCATCCTCTCTCGTGCACGCAAGCAGGGCTACCCCAACAGCTTATTCATTGTTTTCCTTGCTTAGCTATGGCATAAGGGAACTGGCTGCCAATCATGCCACAGTCCCATAGCCTTTACATAAACTGCTGGATCTGATTTACAGAAGCCCTGGCTCTTCAATACTGAAATCTTGGAGGATGTGCACTGCAGCTCCTTTCAGCTTGGGTACAATTCCCTTTTCTTGAGCCATATCCCATGAATGTGCCTCTGTCTTATGTGCCTCACCAACAGCTTCTACACAGCGCAATGCTGGATGGATCTAATTGTTCAGTGCCTTATCACTGATGCAATGTTTTCCTCCTATGGAAAGTGAGAATAAAATTCCCTAAATTAAGCAATTGCGGTAGCCTTGAAGGATAAAGCTTCCTTTCTACTTTGGGCTGGTTTTGTAGTAAAGGCTACCATACTTGTGTTTTTCTCCTATGTTTACTGGCATAGGAAAGAATGCGTGATTGGGATTTTATAGTACAGCTCAATATTTTTCCCATGAACTATTCAAATTAATTGCTCTTGGATTTTTAGTATTTTCTTTCCACTTCTCTAGGGGTTGGGAACAGTCAGAACAGAGAGAAAAGGCTCCCTTGAGCATGGAGTTTAAAACAGTGATCTTAGAAGGGAGACTCTTGACAGCACTGCCACATCATCATCTCACCAGGTCCAAGATCCAGCCCTTTGGATAGTCTGTTGTCCCTTTTGGTTAGGAGGGAGCACAGCTGTGAAGAAGGAAAACATGTGAGTCATGATCGGAGGGCTGTGGGAGCTGCAGTTCTCCCTTCCTTCTGCCAAGCCTGGCCCTATTGTCAAAATATTCAGTTTAATTTTGGGAGGACAAAAGCTTTCAGATGCAACACTCCAGCAGTTTCTCAGGTGGAATACTCCATTCTTTCATTAAAGCTGCCACCAGAAGATATTCTCTTGGCAGTGAACGTCTTGACTTGCAACTCTTCTACTGATATTTTAGCACCCTGTTGCAACTTGTTATTAAAAATGCTGTAAGTCCAGGAGAAACCAGTGAAGGAATAGTTTGGATTTTACATAGCTGGTTTTCTGATATTTGATCATCATGTGAGCTTGAAGAAATTGCATGATCTTTCTGGACTTCCAAATATCTGCAAAACAGGGTTGGTATCTATAGAGTGGCACTGAAAGTGTGTTTCCTGCACCTCAGTATGTATAATGTACCTTCCTGAAGTAGTTATTATGCCCAGGGGACATTCTGAAAGGGCAAGTTCTGATGTTTGGGCTCTTAGCAGATCTGAAACCTCTTTGCCTTCCATGTAGATAAAATCTAAACAGTGCTGTTTTCAAGTAGTAGCCAGTGTGAAGCCTTGATGAAATTAATTGTAGGTTTCTGTAGCCTTCCTTTTTGTGTAAAGCACATGATGGAGACGTTTCAGGCATTACTGCACTGCTAATCCTTCATGTTTCTCATAATTTGTATAATCCCTCTATTGCCCTTGGCATGTATGCGAGCCTACTATAAAGCTTCTCACTTTAGAATTTTCAAGAACAAGTTGAAAGAATTGTGTTGCTTGACAGACAAGGCTTGAGAATTTACTTTCTGATGCTTTGCATAGCAATTGTTTATTCATATCAGTATCTTTTAAAGCAGCATAGTTACCTTTGAGAGAATCACCATTCTTCTTCCTCTCTCCTTGCTTCCTAAATTGTGCACAGCAGGACTTCAGCTGATCAAGGCTGCAAGTAGATAACCTTGAAGAGGGGACAATAAGCCATCGTGGCTTTCTTTTTTCTGTAAGATAATAATCTTGAAGCTCTGTTTCATAGGAAAGACACAGCACTTAAATTCCTGAAGTATTTCAGCAGTGGTTTTTCAGCCCAAAATTCTTACTCAGGTTTTTCAAGCAGCTTAATTGCTCTAGGGAGCTTTTCCACATTTTGAGGCAGAGGGACTGTTTCTCATGATAAACTAGTTCTGCTGTGTGACTGCTGTTGCAGCCTGAATGAGCTGTGGTTTTGTGCACTTCCATGTGAAGAAGACTGTTAGCTGCAACTATCTTGAAAGCCTTTAGCAGTATGGAAAGAAAAAGTTGCCTGAGATGTAATTTCTGTTGCATGACTGGTTATCTGGAGTTTGTAAGAGCAAAATAACTCAACCACTTGTCGGGTTTCTCTGTGCTGTGGTCTCATTTGTACAACGGTATCGCCAGGCTACTGTATTGTTCTTGGGAAGAGCTACCATAGAATGGTTAGAGTTGGAAGGGACCTTAAAGCCCTCCTGACGTGGGCAGGGACACCTCCCAATAGACCAGGTAGAGACCAACTAGCAGCAGTACCTGGGGTCGATAACCAGATACTCTGGAGCTGTGGTTAAACATTCCTGAAATATTTAGGGAAAGCAGCACAATTTTTTCAGAAGTTTTTGTGCTTAATTGGTGTGACCATAGCGCTTACTTTATCCAGTTCTGTTTTATTGTATGTCCCTGAAAAATTGTGTTGATCATCAATTCCTTAATAAAACAAAGGAAAGAATATTGAGCATTAACTCAGGGTTCAGCAGTTTATTATGCTGCAACATGCTGCAGTCAGCTGACTATCAGTATCTTAAATGCTTAATCTTATCTTGAATGAAAGAGGTACAACCTCTCTATTCTTGGCCCTAATATGTGTTACGAAAGTCTTCCCATGTACCATCTTACATTGCTTATAGGTATAAAGGCAATGGATGAGCTTTCATATGTTAATGACTGCCTTGGCAACGTACAGCACAGACAAGGCTTGCTGCCCTAAAGTTCTTACTTATCGTGTGCTTCATAGTAATGCTTGCTGGTGTTGGTTTAACCTCTCGGCTTTGATGGGATGGCTTGTGATAGTTTATATGTGCAATGTGATAGTTAACATTATGCTTCTATATCTTAATGAAAGCCCAAGGTCTTCAGTCGGGCTTAGTAAATATTTTTAAAATGTTACTGCTGGATGCACATTGATCAGGAAAATGCATCCAAAAAGGACAGTTATTTTTTTTAAAGGTTATATACTTTTTTTTTTCCCTTAGATTTTCTCAAGCAGACCACTTATGAAGTTGAGGCATTCTTGGAAGCCATTCAGTTTTTCCGGCAGGAGAAAGGCCACTATGGGACATGGGAAATGATAACTGGTAATGAAAAAGAGGTAAGAATTTTTTTTTTTTTTTGGCTTTGGGTATGGCAGCTCTAGGGATAGTGAAGATTGTAAAGCCACTTGGGAAAAAATGGCATTTTTAAAAAGAATATCTAGTAGGCAGAAATACCCAAGATATCAAGATCGTTCTCACTGATATGTAAGTGACATTTCTTCTTAATAAACCCAATTTTAAGTTTTTTACTAAAAAGTGAAAGAAAATGTACTGTGAACTAAAGTTATTGTGTTGTGCTGGAATGTAGGGATATATACATTTCCACGGAAGCCTGATACACCTACTCTAATTTTATGCCATGGGGTCAATTGGTGAATAAATGCTGTGTTTAAAACAAGGCATTTGCTAACTTCCCACACTTGCTGCTGTTTATAGTTTTGGTAGGTCAGTGAGACCAAAACCAACACACACCAAACTCAGAACCCATGGTTTGTATGCAGCAGATACTCACTGTCAGCTGCATTGGGTTGTGCTCTGTTTTTCTGTCTTTCATGACAGCTATTTTGCAGGTAAGAGATGTTTTTTCTTCTGTTGCTGTTACCTTTGTTACTTACAAAACAGTTTCCAATTGCTTTCCTCTAATGCCTCTGGATGCCATTGTAGGAGACCAGGCTTTATGAAGATCAGAATGATCATAAATTTTCAAGAATCTCTTAATTTTGCCTTTCCCTATTGTTTGAGAATGAGCAGATAAACTAGTAGACCTACTTATTGTGCCAGACTTCTGAAACAGAATCTTATGTTGTAGCAGCCACAAAACACCAAAAATTTGGGAACTTCAGTTCTTCACAAATGAGATGCTAAACTTGGGGTCTGGGTCCGTATTTGGGCACCTGAGTGAACAGCTTTGGAGCACTGATGGTAGCTGAAGTAATTCCCTTTGGCATCACTACACGTCCTTTAGTGCAGTTGAGACATTATTTGGGCCCTGATTTATATTTTTTTTTCCAAAGCACTGAGCAGTCAGCAGCAAATATTTACTTTAGTACCAGCTGCTGGGTGTTTTCCTTGATGAAATCTGGCTTCCCTTTGGGAAAACGGAAAAAAGCCTGATGGAGAGTTCACAATCCAGGGTTTTGTTTTAAGAAACCAGATTATTCTTCTGAGAGAAGTCTACCTTTGAAATGCTGAAAAATGTGGAAACTGTAGAAGAATCTATAGACAGTGTCTTTCTCGGTGCCATCAGGTTAGGGATTGAAGTTTCCTGCTAACATCTGATAATAAATTCCTTAGTATAAGGAGTTCTATCCTTCCATTGGATGGAGCGAGGGTTTTCCTCTTCTCTCCTCCTCCCTCGAGGTATGGAGCTATTATAGTGCTAGTTTCATTTTATGTTTTATTTTTCCTGTTGCTTGCCAACTACTTACTCATAACCCATATACCTCAAGAGAACTGTAATCAGAAGAGATCCAGACTAGTTACACTATTATCTTCTTAGTAATAATACATTCTGTAAGTATAGTATGTTCTCATGCCTGCTTTGACCAAATATAATAATTATTTTAGGCAAATATCCAAGCTAAGTGAATAGTTTGGAACAAGCAAGCTACAATTTGTTGCTGTAAAAATCTCTGCAGAATGGCAATAAATATATTCCCTGACATTCATTTATAATGCCAGAATATCTGCAACATTAGCTCACACAATTCTGCCTCCATACTGCAAAAAGTATATAATATTAGCAAGTACCTGGTCACTAGCTGAAGAACTACTAATTTTTGTTCTGTGTCATCAAAGTTCCTTGTCTTGTTTTTGGTCTTGTTCTTTTTCATTTTCAGTGTTACTAACAAAGGATAAATTCAATTGTAGATGATATTTCTGAAAGTAAGTGCTGAAATTACAAGGTTAAACCCAGGAAATTTTTGACAATGCCCATTATAAGCAACAGTACAGCTTCACAGCGAGAGGACTACAGTACACCAATGTTAAACTAGCGTAACTCCATTGATCAGTACTACATGAATGTAGAAATAACATATTGGTCAATCAAGGACAGCTGAATAAGGGATTAAAAACACCCAAACTCCTACAGTGTACCTTCTAGTACAGAAATAAAGCCGATCCAGCACTCCTGAAAAAATTTCCAGAGAGTTCAGATTCTTCAGAGTATATTTGATCCGTTGTCACCTTTATTATTTAGTCTGTGGTGCTCCAGTTTGGGTTATTTGTGAGATATTTTTAAGCGATTTATTGGTTTAGGACCTGAATTAGTCCGTTGGTTTTGACAGGTATTTGAGTCAACAATGCTGAATTAGAGTGGTGGTGTGGCATAATCTATAAGAAGTCAAGTTATATGAAACAACAGTAATAGAGTATTCCATATTATATATATATAAATATTATATATTGCAAGTATTGTAGTAAATAGGGTATTGTGTGTTTTATTTCTGTAAGGGCTGTCTTATGCCCAGGAGGTGCTCAGTTTTGCACAACATGGCATGCAGTCAGAGCCCTTGCTTACTTATTTTTGCTATCTAAATTACTGCCACTTCCCTATCAAGGGGTTGGTGCATGCTTAAAACCCACTCAGGCAGCTGTACTACATGAGGTTGAAAGTCAGGAAGCACTGACAGGAATGAAATGGCACAAATGAGGAAGCACTGGCATGATGAAAACATAAAGTTGAGTGGGGTTTCTGGACTCTGTATTGGCACAGCTAGCAGCTGAGTGCATCAAAGCAGTGGTCCTTGGATGAGGACCATGCTGGGCAAGGAAAAGAGCTGGGTTCAAATACGCATCACTTAGCAAAAACTCTGTTCAAGCCCAACTGGAGAGGAGGGACTACACACTTCGTCTCTGAGACTTCTCTGAAACTGTTGAGCTAGCCAGTAATGCTTAACCCAGAGTAAATGGGAAATGTACAAAACCTTAAGATACGTTTTGTCTGCTTTTTTATAGGGTTACTATGCCTCTCTCATTTGCAGGTTATCCACTGCACTTCAAAGCTCTGACGAGGCTGTGGACAACCTCCTATATGCTATGCAGTCAGGACAGATAAAAAGCCTTGGTGAAAGGGTTATGCGCTGTTCTGAATAGCACATGCACAACAGTATTGCTTCTGTCATCATAAATTGGCAGCTGTGCATCTGTGACTGTGGGCTGGCACAAACGTACCTGAGCAAGACCTAAGAACAGAAAACGAACATGTCCAGCAATAAAAGATGTCCTTCCTTTCTCTCAATCATGAGGATGAGTGAACGAAATGACTGAATCAAATATGGGTCTGAGGTTATTTGTTCAAAATCAAGACACTTCAAGAAGAGAAATTTAAGAATCCAGCATATATCCCCAACATGGATAGATCCCTCTGTAGGAAACATGTTCAGAGACCTCAAATCACAAAAAAATAGAAACAGGGCAGGTCCCATGATGAACTGCTTCCCTTTGCTTGCGTAGTTTGCCTTGTTGGCTAACAGCAAGAGGAAAGTGCAGGAGAAAGAGAGGTCTTGTAGCTTTCTCAGGCCAGAGATACAGTGTCCATAAATTAAAAAAAAAAACAATGGGGAGGAAACGTCTAGACTCTCAAAATCAGATGTATGTCTATAACTCTGTGTATTTATTGCCAGGTTGGTGCATGCGAGTGGGATGGGCAAGGACAAAGTTGTAATTCATATCTAGGCAGAGGCAGTGCAAAGCCAGAGTGGGTAATTCTGAGGAAAACTTCTGAAATGGGTGCCAGTGAAAATGAAACCAGGAATCTCTCACACTGTTTCATTTTTGCTGTGTCAAAGAAGCCAGACTTTGATGCGTTTTCTGTACAAAGCTAGGTAGGCTACCAAGAGAACCACAAAACTAGAGAAATAGTTTAGTTAAAAGGGAATCTCTGGAGGTTGTCTAGTCCAGTCCCCCATTCAAAGCAAAGCCAACTTCAGGGGCTTTGTACAGTTCAGTTCTGAAGATATTATATAAGGTTGGAGATTGCATGACTTGTTCCCATGACTGCCCCTATGGTAAAAACTATTTCTTAATACCTGATTACTCTTTCCCTTGTTCCTGCTTGTAACTGTCACCTTCTCCCACTCCCTGTGCATTTCCAAGAGAAGTCTGGCTGTCTGCCCAACATCCTCCATAATGTAGTTGTAGAGAGCAATAAGGTCTCCTCTGGGCCTTTTCCCAGAGGAGAAACCCAGTTCCCTCAGCTCTTCCTCATGTGTCATGTACTCCATTCCATGATAATGGTGGTGGCCTCTGCTGGATACACTCCAGCATGTCAAGATCTGTCTTATACTGGAGAGCCCCAAACTGGACGCCACTCCAGTCTGGTAAGTTCTGCACAGAGGGGAATATTCTCCTTTCTCAACCTGCTATTGCCCTTTGCTGTGAGGACACCCTGTAGCCTGATGTTGAATTTTTTGTCCACCAGGATGCTTTCCAGCCAGTTGTTGACAGCCTATACTGGTATATGGGATTGTTCAATCCCAGATGCTGGACTGTGCATTTGCTTTTGCTGAACTCCATGAGGTTTTTGTCCACCCATTTTTTCAGCCCATCTAGATCCCTCTGAATAGCAGCCTTGCTTGCCAGCGTATTGATCACTCCCCCAAATTGGTATCATCTGTATTCCCAGTCCACTGTCTTTTCTTTCTAATTGGAGCCATCTGCAAGACAAAATTGCCAGTTAGATGCTGGGATCACGGAGGGTGATGCATCTCTTCTACAACCACTGAACCCTGTTTCAGAGTGAAAATATTCCTGAAGGAGAAAAGTACTCAGGGTCAATTTAGAAAAATACAGCAATGGTAGACCAACAATTTACTTAAAGAAATAACCAAAAATAGGGCAATGATACTGTTTCCTCAGTTTTCCTACATTCCATCATGACCACTTGATGTGTAGAAGTCCTTTTAACACTTTTCTTCCCCCTGCCTTTCTGCTGTGATGCGCTTTTGCCACAGAATATTTTTGTTGGGTTATATATTTTGTATTTCTTCTGTTCAAGAACCTGGAGGTGTTGGGAGGAGAAATTACTGTTTATGAATTCTCCATTGTGAAAGTTTTACTGGTTTTAAAGTGGTAGACTTGTCTTTTAGTGACAAAAGAAATTGCTTGAAAAGCTTCTCACAAACTCCAGCAGTTATTTATTTTAACCCTTTTGTCTCAGGATTAGGCTGGAGCTAATGAATCTTTTGGATCATGCTACATAAACACTGTTGAAAAAGTAATCAGATAGAGTAGAATTATTTGATTCACAGATTACCCATATTCCAGGCTTCTATTTCTGTTTCTATCCTGTTTTTCCTGGGATCCCCTTCTTTTCTTGTTCTAATTGTGAAGTTGGTGCACACCCAAACAAGTGCCGGAGATCCATGTTGGTGGTACAGTCATGTGTGTCTTTTTTTGGCCTATTATCTTCCTATTAAAAGCATCCTTTGTCTGATGACGCTCTAGGACAATTTTCCTCCATGGGCCCTCCTCTGGGAGAGTGAAAGTGTCCCAGAACAAGATCAGTTTGGGGAAGAAGCAGTCAGCAAACCAATATTTCAAATATTTTTGATCTAGTTGCTCGGCTGATATCAGTCATTTTAGCTCCATTGATTTGGCCATGAAGATTTCATAATCGCATGCAGTAAATTTTAATTGGCATCTTATTTCATTTGTAGTCAATTATTGCACGGTCTATCAGTCTTTCAGTGAAAAATGTTTCAGATTAAAAACATGGAGCTTACCTCAGGCATACCTAATATTCTAAATCCAGTCCTCCTGGCAACCTGGGATAGCTAAGCCATTGTATATTTGAGGTTGCCTGTGTTTGCACATCATTCTGTGATGCAAGTTTTCAGCTGAAGTACACTGTGTGAATATGTCATTTTAATCTTCTAACCATATAGATCCTGAGCAACCTGGTAATGGAGGAACTTCTTCCTAACCTTCAGACAATGATCCTACCTAAAATGAAAGGAAAGAGGAATGATAGGAAGCGGGCCTGGTTTGGTGTAAGTACTGATACTTGCGGAGTAAATTCTCACAGCAGTTATCTGTGTGTGCTGATTCTAAATACATGCTTCTTAATTTAATTTGGGTTTAGATTGTAGAAGAAACTTATGGCTTAGTCCAGCAGCAGGTGTCAGAAGAATTAAGTACCTTGAAAGAAGAATGCAGAGATTTTGCAAAAACTCTTGAAGGAACCATTCGCTCAGACATGGATCAGATTCTGAACTCCAAAAACTTCTTAGCTGGAAAAATCAAAGGTTAGTGGAGGAACAGTTGTGCTGAGGAGGAATTTTTTTAATGTTTCCCATTGTGTTGCTCAAATTACCAGATGTCATCGTTTTGAAATTCTCATGTGTTTTGAAAAGTCCAACTGGAGACACTAGTTTTCAGAAAACAAATGCTCTGCTGCCTTTGGTGGGAACTTTGGTGGGAATACCAGGTCTTCTCAGGTTGGATCTAAAGCTAACAGGTTTTGAGTATCCTGATTAGAGTTGCTCATTCTGCTTTCATTTTCACTTGGACAGCCTTATTTAATGAAGATACAGGTTACATGAGCATTACTGTAAGTGTGGTGGTTTTGGCCTGATGTCTAGGAATGCTTCCCAGAATATTGATATTTTCACATAACAGTGAACTGTAGAGTAACACGTTTGGGTAATTCCTTATAGAATCACTGTGGCCACGCTCTGTTCAAAGCTCCCAGTGTGTATGAACGCTGACAGTTGTCCTTTCCTCTGCTTTTACAGTGCCTCCAAGCTGCTAGAGTTTGGTGAGGTGGGGCATGGGAAAAGATGTTTCATTGTCACTCATAAAACTATAAACTCTCATCACCCTCATCATCTTTGCAGAGGTGTGACTCCAGGGAAAAATACGAAGGCATTTAATTCATTGCAAAGTAGATCAGATTACTTTTTTCATTGTATCTCCTAGTAGCCTAAATGCAACTGTTGTATTCTCTGGTACTCCAGCTAGTGTTTTTGAGCCTGCCCAGAAGTGCTGCACAGAACATATCCAGCCATTTCTTGCATCCATATTGGAGGAGCTCATGGGTCCAGTGAGTTCTGGATTTGCTGAAGTCCGCTTACTTTTTGATAAAGAAGTTAATGAAATCATCCAGGATTTCCAGAATACAAACGATATCACAAAGCTGAAGGAGGTAAGACAAAAATATAACTGCAACCTTTTATGTTAGCACAAGGACAAGCGGTATTTGCTTTTCTGGCTGGTAGTATGGTATTGCTTGATTTTTCATTTAGGGTTGTGCAGTATTTGTGCAACTAGAGTGTAGATACCAGAATTTGTTTTATAGCCACTGCTACACTCTCCATTAAAAATTCCCCTCTGGTTGCTTTCTCTTGAAACTTGTTCTTCCTCCATTGGAATGCAGAATGTGGATCAGCTTATGAAACTACCATTCAACTCTGTGAAAATGGAGCCCTGCTATCTGAAAGTGAACCTCCTCCAGGAGCTCCTTCAAGACCTCAAGAGTCGTTTCAAGATCCATAACATTGACTTTGTGATTCAGAGGACACAGAACTTCATGCAAGAGGTACTGTAAGATCCAGTTTTTCTTCCTGGGAGAACAGGTTTGGTTTGTCAATCTAATCTGCTTCAAAGTAATCTTGATAAAAAGCTGCACAAAACTCCCAGAATATCTCTCAGTCACATCAGAGGTTACAAAACCTGAGAAAATCACAACTAGAAGCTGTTTGGCATTTATATTTGTGAGGTTGCATTATTGTGAGTCTCTCAGCAAGACACAAAAATTTTGGATGGATCATCTCTTCACCTGAACTTTCACATATTCTGAATTTGTGTCTCAGCACTCAAGAAAGTTTTGTAACCAAATAAAATCTATGTGATTTCCATTCTCAAGGGTTGATTTTTCAGGAAGGATCTTAAATACATTTTAGCAAAATAGAATGTCTTCTCCTTGGTAGTTTATTTTCTCATGAATATAAAGTAAAGCAATTCATGTTTGAAACTGGCAATTACATGGACACAAATGATGTCTCAGGATGTAGCTGCCTGTTGGTGCTCTAACCAGCTTCACTTCTCATGAGAATAGTTGAAGTGATTACATCATTTCAGGTGAAAAATGGACTCCACCTCTTTTTCCCCTCTAGTGTGTATTGGTATAGGTTATAATTTTGCTATACTTTTGTTTCTTCTGGATGCCTGGCCAGAAATCTATTAGGAGCTGGCCAGTAGACTTACTTCAATTGCCAGATCCCAGGCAGATTTGCCCTTGTGGCTCTATGTTGAGTGCTGTGATTTTAATCCATACTTGAGAAACTAAATAATCTAGTCAGTAATCTTGTGAGGTAGAGTTGCTCCGGTTCTGTGGAGTGGGAGTTATGAATATGGAAAATGAGTCTTTAGCACAGTGCTGGGACGGGGTTTGCCTAAAAGCAGCTCTTCTAAGTACAGCCATGGTCAGCAGCCAGAGAATTATCAGAAATAAATTTCTGATTTCTCATTTAGGTCTTTCAGGGGGGACTATTCCAAAATAAAATGTCTTTCAGTAAGCAAAGACTATGGGTCAAGTCAAAGAAGTACGTAGAAAGTGTATCCCAAGTGTAAACCAAGTGGCCTTTTTTTTTCTGAACAGGACATGAGTCAAAATTTACAGTAAATAAATTAAAGCCCTAGTTGTTCTAAAAATGCTGTTATCGCCTCTCTCTGTTTAAAAGTCTGGTATCTAAAAATGCTGTTATTGCTTCTCTCTCATTAAAAGGCTGGTATTTTTCTCGTAAAAGTTCTAAGTAGTTTCACTTTATGTCCATGAACATTTATTTAATTAACAAGTAAGGTCCAACATGCCTATGCTTACATAGTCTTAATGTAAAAGAAGCATTGAGCTTAAATCTAAATCTGGTGTAGGCTGGAGCAGGATTCCTTGGCTTGGGAGCTTGGCATCCTCTAGTGGCCAATTTTTGGAAATTTGGGATCACAGTGCTCAATGGGCATAAACAGCTTTAGTGACTTCACCAGAATGGTGCAAATTTATAAGTTGCTTCAAATAAAAATTGAAGTAAAAAATTAGATTTTTTTTTTAAATTAGCTTCAGACATAACACTGCTCCTGTCTTTTTCTTGTATCCAAGGTCTTGCAGTGCATGAGCCTTTACTATACAGCCTTCTGATGCACACGTAAATTGAGTAAACCTCCATCCTCTCCATTTCCGTTTATAAATACAGTCTGTATAGTCCAATCCTACATTATCTGCTAAGTCATAGAATGGTTAGAGTTGGAATTGGAAGGTACTTTAAATAATACCTAATTCCAAGCCCCCTGCCATGGGACAGGAACACCTTTCACTAGAGCAGGTTGCTCAAAGCCCCATCCAGTCTTGCCTTGAACACCTCCAGAGATGGGGGATCCACAGCTTCTCTGTGCAACCTTTTCCAGTGTCTCACCACCCTCACACTAAATAATTTCTTCCTAATATTTAATCTAAATATTCCCTCTTTCTGTTTAAAACTGTTACTCCTCATCCTATCACCACATTCCCTGATAAAGAATCCCTCCCCATCTCTCCTGTAGACCCCCTTCAGGTAGTGCAGGGCTGTTCTAAGGCCTCCCCAGCGCCTTCTCTTCTCCAGGCTGAACAAGCCCAACTCTCTCAGCATATCTTCATAGAAGAGCTGCTCCAGATCCTCTGATCATCTTCATGGCCCTCCTCTGGACCACTCTAACAGGTCCATATCCTTCTCATGTTGGGGGCCCCAGAGCTGGACAAAGTACTGCAGGTAGGGTCTCACAAGAGCAAAGTAGGCGGCCTCAACCTGCTGGCCATGCTTCTTTTGATGCAGCCCAGGACACAGTTGGTCTTGTGGGCTGCCAGTGCACATTGCCGGCTCGTGTTGAGCTTCTCATCAACCAGCACCCCCAAGTCCTTCTCCTCAGGGCTGCTCTCCAGCCATTCTCTGCCCAACCTGTATTTGTGCCTGGGATTGCTGTGACCCAAGTGCAGGATCTTGCAGTTAACCTGGTTGAACTTCATGAAGTTCACATGGGCCCACCTCTCCAGCCTGTTCCGGTCCTTCTGGATGGCATCCTTTCCCTTCAGTGTGTTGACCACATCACACAGCTTGGTGTCATCAGCAAACTTGTTGAGGGTGCACTCAATCCCATTGTCCATGTTGCTGAGAAAGATGTTGAACAGCGTCTGACCCAGTACCGACCCCTGAGGAACACCACTCATTACTGGTTGCCACTTGAACATTAAGCCATTGAGTGCAATTCTTTGAGTGCATCCTGCCAGGTCCTTATCCACTGAGTGGTCCATCCATCAGATCCACATCTCTCCAACGTAAAGTAAAGCCACGCTAGCTGTCACCAATGACCTCCTTATTTTCCATGTGCATTAGAAGAGTTTTCAGGAGAATCTGCATGACAAATCTAAGGATTTATCACTGCATATTTTCATACTTTCATATTTTCATTCATGCAAATATTACTAGCCAAGGAGGAATGAAAAACATGTCTTAGCCATAAGCATGCACATTCTAAATTACAAACCACAAGGATTCCTCTATAGTATATGGATGTCTCTGTATATCATCTGGGATGGTCCCATGTGATGCAAAGGAAGACCCAGCAGTATGGGCAGCCTCCCTGTAGATGTCCCTGTACTTCTTCAATAAAAATATAGTAAAATTTGAATGGAGACAGCTAAAAAAGGCAAAAGCTCTTAAGGGGACATAGCTGTTTGCAGAACTGTTTTACTGAAATATCTTTTTAGAGTAGGGAGTTTAGGATTTTAATGAATCTCTGGATAACCTAGAAATATGGCAAATGGCAGCCTAGCATAGTGCTGTGACAAGTTATTGTACTCTGTGCAATTTTTGCCAATAATTACTTGTGTTATAAGGAAAGCTACCGATTAATTACTTTTAAAAAATTATCTGCAGTATTAGAGATTAAGACTATTAGAATCTGGTAGGATTCAAGGGGAGACTTCTTATTAGGGATAATGAGTTTTGTCTATGGCCTTTATATATAGATAATGGATTCTACTTCTTGTCTTTTTCACTGTCAGTTTAGATGGTGATATGAGATTATATGAGATCTATACTATATGAGATCTATACAAGAAAGCCATGATAGCATAATAATGATACTAAGGTTTACTTTTCTTTATTTATTGCAACATTTCTGTGCATTATTAACCTTCAGAGAACTGAGATACAGCAGCAGAAAAATTCTGGACAATATAAATTAATCTATTCTGAGTAAATTTGCTGATATAGCTGTTTGTTTAGTTACATTAGCAGACTTCCTAGTATTGACCTGCTTGTAAACTCAAGGTGCAAGTTGAGGCAGTTTCATTTTCTTATTCTCTTACATTAGGTAATTTCTTTTTGGTTTCTCATTCCAAAACAGAGCATTGCAATATAAACTAAACAAGGCTTTTATTCCCCTTCGACAATGACTTAAAGTACTTAAAATATTTACTGATTTTAGGCCCATTATTCTTTCTCCGTTTCACCATCTCAAAAACACAATTTAAATTAATGGTTACATTTATCATGCTTCTTTACACCTGTAGGAATTTTATGTTACTGGTCTTTAACAGATTTTTTAATTATTATTTTTAGCTGATGGAAAATGCAGTTTATACTTTTGAACAGCTGTTCTCTCCAAGTCGCCAGGCAGACTCAGCGAAAGTTGCAACAAGCATTGAGAAAGTCAAGCTCAGAGTACTGAAGGTAAATGTTGCAGCATTTGCATGAGAAGATCTTGGGATCTGAAAACATATTTTATGTGTATTTATCTCAATATTTGGAAGAATATATTTCTTACTATCCAGCTGGAAATTCTGATTTTTGGCACTTAACAAAGCCGCTCATTTTGGGATTAAAACCTAGTTCTGGGCAGACACTTGTAAAAATATTTACATGTGCAGTCCTTTTAACTGCAATTAAATTAGCTGGAGATGATGCTGTGGATCTGAGTAAATAATTTTTAATCAGCTTTATAATTAGCCCACTCCTAGAATTCGTTACTCTCCAACGAGGCAGTGCTGAAATACATG
This sequence comes from Pedionomus torquatus, assembly GCA_013398155.1. Taxonomy (NCBI): domain Eukaryota; kingdom Metazoa; phylum Chordata; class Aves; order Charadriiformes; family Pedionomidae; genus Pedionomus; species Pedionomus torquatus. The sequence goes on along the minus strand of VZRU01013715.1, from coordinate 8,003 downwards.
GAGACAGCAATCAGGGGGTTGTTTCTTGTCTAGGCAGAAAAAAATGAAGGGAAAGAGATCCCATAAACCCCTATTTTAGGGAGTTTTTGTAAAAACTAAAATAACCTGCATGGGAATTCAAACCCTTGAGTGTGCCGGTGATACCCTTTGGGATTTACCCTCCACCTCTTAGTTAATCCGTCACAGGTTAATAAGAAGCAGTTCCTTCTGTGAGTGATTAATAACCCCAAACACATTTAGGCTTGTTTCTCTTTTTGTCTGTTTTGACAGCAATATGATTATGACAGCAGCACTATCCGGAAGAAGATATTTCAAGAAGCACTGGTACAGATTACTTTGCCCACAATGCAGAAGACACTGGCTTCAACATGCAAACCAGTAGGTTTCTGTGATTAAAAAAAACCTAATAATAAAAGGCAGGGCAGGATTAACACCTTGGCAGTAAATCCTCAACTCTGTAAAGCTGTTTTCATTCATGCAGTTGTGCAGAATGGCTGCTTGCTCAGCCAGATGGTGCTTAAATTTGCCAGTTCATGGATTGGGTAGATGTGGAGCATAGGGATGATTTCAGGAAACTGTATATACAGCTTTCTTTCTCAAAGATAATTGCAGAGCTTTGCTCATCCCCATTTCATTTCTTCCTGAGAGATCTGAAGTCCCCTCAAACTGAAGTCCTCTTGACAGCTACAATTATAGGTTATGAACTTGTCCTTGTGTTCAGCAGCCCTGCTGTAGGCTGAAATTCAGTCCATGGAAGAGGGCACTTCTCCTCTTCAGCAGCACTTGGAGACATGGCTGTGACCATACACAACCTCTGCTGACAACCTCCTTCAAAGCCAAATGCCTGCTTGGGCAGCAGGAGCAGCGAGCAGACAGGCCATGCACTTGCTATCAGTGATTTAAATGGAAGTAATTGCATCAACAACTGGGAAACAAACATACAGAGACAGTCTCTGTTGCCCTTAATCATAGGGTAGGTTAGTACTCAGCAAATGTAGCTACCAGAGTTTCACGGAGATGTTAGCAGTGTGGCTGCATCAGAGGCCAGTTGGAATGCTGTTCACCTTTGCTCAACATAAATAGACTCGTAGAATGGTTTGAGTTGGGAGGGACATTAAGGATCATTGAGTTCCAATGCCCTGCTATGGGGCAGGAACACCTCCCACTAGACCAGGTTGCTCAAAGCCCCATCTAGCCTGGCCTTGAACACCTCCAGGGATGGGGCATCCACAGCTTTCCTGGGCAACCTGTTCCAGGGCCTCACCACCCTCACAGGAAATTTCTTCCTGATATCTAATCTAGATATTCTGTAATACGTAGTCTGTACCCTTCACAAAGCCCATGTATATCCTTTTGGGTTTTTGCTGTACCTGCTGAAAGATGACTGCGCTGTTTCCGGCCTCTCTGTCCTTTTGTTTTCCTTGATGTTCATCAGTTCTTGGAGCTGTAAGCTCTGTCCACAGTGTGTTGCTCTTGCTGCTGCTCTCCAGCTTGTTTCTGTTTCAAAAACAAGTTTAAAACCAAGTGTTTTGCCAAGTTATGCTTGCAATTCTTTGAGTATGGATTATTAAAACTTACAACTTTCAAAAATATATTTAAAATCACTATCTTCTGCATGTCACTCTACTTTCTTTACTGTCCTTAGAATAATAGTGTCTTGTAGACACTTTAAGTTTAATTTCCCACAAGCCTGTTGTGGTTTTGCCTCTGCAGAAATGAGCAGCCAGTTCTAGAAGCAAATGTATGGTACAATTGACATGCCCAAGTCTTGACCTACTCAAAAATCTCCAGACATTTGTATGTAGGCACCTCTTCCAGAAGTGGGCAGAGGTCACTTAATTTGCTTTTTATAGACCATCAAGCAGCTGCTTACTGATAATGACTCAACTATTGGCTAGACAGCCAATTGCGTATAAATCAATAAGCTAAAAGTGCTACACACCTATTAGAAAAACAAAACCAAACCCTGTCTTTCTTGTGCTCACCATGGATTTGCCTCCTTGGACAAACAGGGATTAAGTCATTTCCTTACCAGCTATTTATTTCAGAGTTGTTTATTATTCTCTGGATGGCAGTGATCTGTCATACTTTAAAATGTAATTGTAGTGCAAGAACACTGTTTGATAAATGCATTAAAAATTGTGAACATATATAGTTCATTTACTTGTAGTTAAATAGTTCACCTCAAAGGCCAGCAAGGAGCATTGCAAGACTTGCTAGATGGCATCTCCAAGATGCTCTGTTGAAGAAAGATTCTAAAAATCTCTCGTTTCTTTATATCTGTTCCTTTCTTCTGTGTGTGCACAGGAGCTGCAGAAATATGAGCAATTCATTTTTGCTGATTACACTAGCGTGATCCAAGTAGAGAATGTGTATGAAGAGATTTTATATCAGACACTGCTCGAGGAAGCTCTGAAAGGTGAGAACATTCCTGAGGTGACAGTAATAACATTTTGGCCATTGGCTGGTGATCTCTTGCTTCATAACTTCCTGGAGTCCCAACCTGGTTGTTTCAGATCCAGGTCCCACTTCCCTGAAGACTGATGGCTACAGTGCTACAGTGTTTGGATTCAGCTCATTAAAGATGTATGGCAAGCCCTAAAATCTGAATTATGGGGCAGCTTTATTATACCTGGGAAACTCAAAGTGATGGCTTGGCGCAAGCCTGTTTCTAACAAAATGTAATTATGCCAACTTCATTTTATCTTGATTCCCTGGGCCAAGGATTGGAATATGCTTTTATTTCCAAAGACTTGGTAATATCTAATGGCAACAAAAATGTATTTCCCCAAATGAAATATACTGCTGGATGCAGTTTTCAGCACATCACTGATGCCAGTGCCGTACTCCCTGCAAACCCCTCTGCTTTTGTGTCTGAAAATTAAAAAATTCTTGGTGTCATATATAGATACACAACATGCTTGTATCTCTCTGGATCTGGTCTGTCTGTACCCTGGATAAAAGACAAGCTTTTGTATTACACAGTAAATTTTATTAGCTCCTCTTTGGTACTCCTGTTCCAAAGTATCAGTGTAACAGTTAACATAATAAGCACACTCTTATTTATATATTCAATGTAAATACTTCTGCATTGAAACATTACTTTTGTGCATCGTGGGGCCTCTATTACACCAATGCTTAGGTCAATATTAAAGTTCCATCATTCAAAACAGATAAAATCCCCACCCCAAAAAAGAAATGTAAACTAAAAGCAAGTTGAAAATGAAAATTACTGTTGTTTTTAATATCAAAAATTAGAAACACTTCTTCAAAGTACTTCTGTTGGTCTTTCCAAATCAGTTTGGTCTTTCTGTTTTATTTAGTGATAAAAGAAGCTGCCATTATGAAGAAGCACAACCTCTTTGAAGATAACTTGAATTTGCCCTGTGAAAGTGTGTCCAGTTTAACAGACCTGAAGACCCCTTCAGGATCAGCACAAACCACTCCCGCGAAGAAGCCTTCCTCCACCCCAGCTGAGATGTCAGACACTGAAACTCAAAGTGATGAAACACTCATTGTGACAGGAAAAATTTCTTGGGAGAAGGATGATGATGATAACAAGTCATTAGACAAAGAGGCAGTCACTTCTGTTAATACAGCTGCTGATCAGTCAAGCATAAGTGAAGAAGTGGTCATTACAGATGTTGGCAAAAAACAGGAATCCCTTTCAGCTACCCTTGCAAAACAAAAAGTTGCAGAGGAAAAAAGCGCTTTGGAGACCAAAGACATGGTGAAAGCAGAGTGTGCAGTGGACACTGAGAAAGAGCTTAAGACACAAAAAGAAGCTGTGGAGGCAAAAGTAGATCCTGGTTCTGAGACTCCAGTTAAAGATCTTGCAGGCAGCCCTAAAAAAGAACTTCAGGTACATGAAGGAGTCCTGAAGGAAAAGGTAACTTCTGAGAGTCAAATGGCAACAGCTGCTGCTGCGTTTGTTGGTGGCACTGAAAAAGAAAGCAAATCTCTGGAAAAAGTTACTGAGATAAAGCTGACTTCCCCACATGATAATGAAGCAGAAGCAGAGGTTTTAAGGAATGCTGAGAAGAAAATCAAGGTAGAAAAAGAAATTGTCGAAAAATTATCGCAGAGTGAAAATGCAGTAGGAACAGGGTTTGAAGAAGGTAGTAAAAAAGAAGGCAATGACCAGGGAATGAGTACTGAGACAAGGCTTATTTTGCAGGATGAAAACACAGGGACAGGAGGGTTTGGGGACAATCTTGAAAAAGAAAGCAAGGCAGAAGAAAAGAGTTGTAAATCCCCTGATGATGTGAATGAGATAAGAAATTTGCTAATGGTAACGGTTGAGGTACCAGCAGATACTCCAGCTGAGAACACAAAGGAGATTTGTGAAGCTGAGATATTAAAGCTGCAGGAGCACAATAAAGGGAACAATGAGATGAGCGAAATGGCTGCAGCAAAAATTCAAGTAAGCCAGAGGATGACCAGTGAAGATGCAGCAGAATGCCCTGAGTTCAAAGAGGACCAGCCATCTTCAACTAGTTTGGGGACAGATGGTGTGAATTTAGTGAACGTGTCTGAGGGAGCCTGCAGTACGGCACAAGCAGAATGGCTGGTGGAAGGCTCAGATATGCCTCAGGATGCAAAGGCAGAGGTGGAGATGAAGCAAAGCATTTGGTACACAGGTGTGGGAAGCTGCAAAAGCAATAGAATGCAGCCAGAGCAACACACTGAAAATGTGTCTGAAGGCAAACTATTAGATGGGGAGGAAGGAGAAGCTGGGAATAGCCATGCCATCCCAGTGGAGGTAGGGACTAAGAACTTTTTTTATAATCCTGCTGAAAATACAGACACGACTCAAGTGCCCATTTTGGATGCAGAAAACCCAAGAACGGGACTGACAGACATGCCAATTTCTTTGTTGCTGGAGCAGAGCGAAGTTAGTGCCATACAGGTCACAGGAGATACAGAAGCAGTTGAGGGTGAAGGAAAGCCAGATGAATCATCCTCACACACAGAAATAAAAAGCACAGAGGTGAAAGATGTTTTCACAGAAGGCAACAGAGAAGATAGTTATGCACAGCAGAACTCTGAAGAGTAAGAAGTATTTTTCAGCCCAGCTCTGCAGCATTTATTTACTCCAGTAACCCCTATTTAATTCTGAATACTTAACTTGAGTCAGGGCTAGAGGAAATAGGCTTTGTTGTGGTATTACCAGCTCTTGCAGTGGTAGCAAGGATCCCTTCCTGAGTGATGGGTGACAGGTTTCTTTTTGGTTAAAGCCCTCACTATCTAAAGCCAGGCTACTGCTGGGGAACTTAATCTTTCATTTAAAAATTTCTACCTTTTATGGTTATAGAAAAGGTTTGACAATGTGACCACTGAATTCTTCAAAATCAGCTCACTCCCAACTATAAAGTTATTTTAACAATCATTCTTACTGGTTTAGCAGGGGAATAGCTCATTATTTTTAAATGCATGGAATTCATAAGTACTGCTATGAATCTTAGGGGAATGGTACTTACATTGCTATTCAAGGATGCTTTTAGTATTTGCATGCAGTATATGGGAAATAAATAAAACTTTTAGTAGTTAAACAGAACCAAATAACTAATTTAGTAGGTTGATAAAAGCAAACTCTGCAAACTGATCACTTAATTATTTTAAAGTTTTGATGGATATTAAGGACAAGCAAGTGTTCTGATTATTTTTTTTCTCTTGTTGCTATATTTAAAATGGAGAAAATATGGGAGCAGGTTTCTCAGTCCCACTCTGCACTTCTGGGTTATTTAGCCTTCCAGAGCACTTTATGGCAATTTTATTTTGTTTTATTTTATGGAAGGGAAAGATGAGAATGTTTACAATAACTATTACCAGTAAGCAGCATCTTTCTGTTTTACTTCCCACCATAAAATATATTCACTTACTATCTAATACAGAATATTTACAGTCCTGCCATTCCCGTTCTTACTGAGTTAATCCAGTTTTGTAGGCCTTTCTAGGTGCCTAAACTATACCATAAATTGCAATAATTGTGAAATATCATAATCATTGCATGTAATTTTTTAGTACAGATGTTAACTGAAGCAAAAAGGAGCCAAGGGTTATTTGTGTATTCTTAAATTCTGGAGGGCAGAATCACATTTCAAAAGCAGTTATTAAAATGAGACCTACTGCTTTTATAGCCAGCATATTATCATCCATATCAAATCATGATCTATACACAAAATTGCTTATTTGCAAAATATGCATTATTTGCATGCATAATTTAAAGACTGTGCACAGAAAAGTGTGGAAGGTGAAAAATAGTATTTTAATAAATTGGGCTTTAGAGCTCAAGACCTCACTTTAGAGGTCAGTTAAAAAAAAATTGGCTCGGTGTTTCAGACTTTTTGTGAATAAACATAAGACAGTACAGTACAGCAAAGATTAATGATAAATACAGTAAGGACTACAGGATGTATGCCCATAAAGACATGGGAAGAAATAACAAAGTCCTGAGAGCATAATACTTGTTGGCATTTAACTTCAACAACTTCAACAAGAGTCTGTTGTTTAATGCTATCAAAATATGCTATAATACTAACAGAGAATTGACACTAGAGGAACAGGCAAATATTACTGCATAAAGTAAGGAACGTTGTTGAGTAGCTGGACCAACTGCAACGTCACTATTGTAAAAAAAAGAATGCAACTCCTCTTTATTCCAGCAGCCATGCTGTGGTGTGGAAACATTAAGGTCAGAGATGTTTTCCTTGCAAAAGTACTTTGACTTGTTTCCTCCTTATATTTCCTGCAAAAATACTAATTTGTAAACACAAACCACTGTCATCCAAATTTTTACAAATCATTAGTTATTTCTAATTGGTACTGAGTGTTAACTTCAAATTCTTAACGTGCCTTACGGTTAAGCAGCAGCAGTCTCTTTTAGTCACGCTAAGATTAAGGGACATGGGGTTTTAATAGTGTTTTGTATGAATGAGGACTAGCAAGACAGCAACTCTGCCAAAAAGGCTGCAGTCTCCTACATAATCTCTTTACAACTAATATGAATTAGGTACATCTGTACAGAAAGTGTTTAGCATAAACATTCCCCCTGTAGTAATTTCTGAGTTATTTCTATGGCGGGCTTAGGTCTGGGTAATGTTTTCTTGTATTAAAGAACTGAGTTGCTGAGTCCAGATGCTGTGCATATTTGTTTTTCACAAGTAGGATGGGAAAGAGGAGGGAAGATTTAGCTTGTTCTGCAGCTTAAATTGAAGTTCCTCCTGGCTAGGGGACTGAATTTTTTTGCCTTTGTGGATGTTTTCTGTACATTCAGATGTTTCCAAATGGATAGACAGTACCATTTTTTGTGTCTTTTACCAGACTTGGGTAGAGGTGACAATAATTTAGAGGTCAACAGTCTGCCATCTGTACTGTTGGGCTACTGATTAAAAGTAATAATAATCCACTCATTCGGTAATTTTTGTCGCTTTCTTGGAATTTCCTACACTTACCTGGAATGAATGATTTCTCCTGTAAGCTGGGAGCAATAATAAATCATTTTTCACGGCCAGAGGGTTGAGGGTTGGGAGCGCTGCAGTGCCTTGGAGGGGGGCAGGCTGCGGGATGGGACCCCGTTTTATTTCATGGAGTTGCCGGTTTTTAAGGACAGGATATGAAACACGTTATATCTTGCTTGTAACTTTGTAAAAACGCTTGTCATGAAAATAAAAGCAGCCCTTCCCTTCCATCGCTGGGAAGCTGGTTTTCTGTGTGTGCGTGCGATAATTTAATTTGGGGGG
>VZRU01013714.1:65180-88085 GCA_013398155.1 Pedionomus torquatus | reverse complement strand
TTTTTTTTTTTTTTTTTTTTTTTTTTCGATAGAGGTCTATGTTCTGTAATACCATTATATTAAGTGGTGGGGTCCCTTTACAGATTTGTGGTTAGAATCACAGAATGGTTCAGGTTGGAAGGGACGTTAAGGACCATCCAGTTCCAACCCCCCTGCCATGGGCAGGGACACCTCACACTAGACCAAGTTGCTCAAAGTCCCATCTGCCCTGGCCTTGAACGCTTCCAGGGAAGGGTTCTCCACAGCTTCTCTGGCCAACCTGTTCCAGTGCCTAACCACCCTCCCAGGAAAGAATTTCTTTCTAGTATCTAAGTTTCCCCTCTTTCAGTTGAAAACCATTACCCCTCACCCTGTTGTTACACTCCTTGATAAAGAGTCCTTCCCCATTTCTCCTGTAGGCCCCCTTTAGGTATCAGGAGGCTGCTGTGGTTATTTCAAGCCCCCCATTTAATTGCGAACACAAGTAATAATAATATGCTTGAATCTATTGCAAAAACCATAGGCACAAAATTTTAAGTCTCTCTAAATATCTAGTCCTACACATGCTATAATTGTGTGCATACTTAGTAGAATTGCTGAAGCTGAAAGTCTGTAATAAGCAAATCACTACATTATGAATTGGGCGTGATCAGACAGCAAGTCCCATGCAGTACTGGTGAATAGTTGTCCATTGTACTGGAGAACCAGCCCTGGCTGTAGAAATGAGAAACAGCTACTGGATACAGATGAAGGTAGTATTTGTGGTAATAACATGAGTTTTCAGTTTGCATAGCCACCATTCAGTCTCTGCCTCTGTGGAAAGCCCTTGTCCTCTTTCAGTCTGAGGAGTGTGTAAAGAAAGTTGACATCTAATGGCAGTGCAGAAGGGCTCTGTGAGTGTATTTTTTTTTCTTAATGTTGGGTCTTATTATTTGGTCTTTGTGAAGTTGGCACTATGAACCAAACTCCTTTTGTGGTGAATTTAGTACTTTTAAGTTAAATGCCTGTAATGACAAATCTTATCTTTTTGTCTGTTCAGTCTCTGATGTGACTCAAATCTATTTTTACTAGAACTCAAAAGGATATCTTTTTCTGCACTTTGCAGAGTTAAAATGATGCAAGAAAAAGCTTGTGGTAGCTGGTCAGTAACTGTAACATGTGAATTTAGTTCCTTTCTTCATTTCTCTTGTCCATTGAATGCCTTCCAGAGCTCTACTGACACTAAATAAATGAAAGAATGAGAAATTAAACAAAGGTGGAGTGTTTCTCTGTGGTGGGCATGCCTGAGAGTCAAGCTTTAGATCGGTTCTCTAATTCCAGAGCCACATGCACAGTTCCTCCACTATTTCTTCAAAGATGAGTTCTAACTCTTTCCACAGATCATTGAAAAAAACGCTGGACATAGTCGGAGTCGGGTTTTTCGTGAAATAGAAACGCTATACCAGTGTCAGGGTAACAAGTAAGTACAGAATCTTGTGTGTGTCTATTTAAAGTATATTGAATATTCTTTTAAAAATTTTAAGCCTGTTATGTGTGACTAGGTTAGGGCCTTTGCAGCGGTCCCCTTAAAAACAGTTGAAATTAAGACTTAACCTATTAAAAATAAGAATTTCCCCTTCTCTTACCTGTGAAATTTAGGGAAGTATTTACAAATTAAAAATCACATCACTCAATTAGCAACCGGGTCAGTGCAGCCTGACCATGCTTCGGGAATGCATGGCACTTGCCCGAATGAGGAACTAATGTTTTGACACACTCCCCTGTGATTTCACCATCCCCAAAAGTTCACATATGTGGTTTGTCCTCCTCTTTGTGTCCCACTTTTGCACTGGAACTCTTAGATCGACCAAAAGCTAAGTTAGTTTTCATTTGGATGTGCGCTGGCTTCAGAGAGCCAAAGGATGAAGCAACTTTAAAGCTGCTACTGAAAAGGAGGGAAAGGGCTACACAGTCAGCGGAACCAGCATGCTCTGTGATTGGTTTAAGCCACTTCTGAAACTACTCCTTTAGATACCTGTTAATCTAAAATGTATACAACAGCCTTTATCTCTGCTGTGATTGTGCAGCTTATATCTAGCCCTTTTTACAAGTTTCTGGTACAACACTGAAAGATAATTTACAAACAATCTTGTTGACCTAACTCATGGTCTTAAGTTGTAGAGAAAGCAGATTATCTGTGTTCTGTGTGTGGTTAAGAGCATGTGGTCATTGAGTACATAACTGATGAAGAATTCAAACTCTTCTGCTCACATGTGGAATTTGGATTTCATGTGCACTATAAGTACAGAAAAATCTGAACCAGTGTGTTTGACATTCTCGAGGCATCGTGGGGTGTGTGTGCTGCAAACACTGGAGACTAGGAGGGAGTCAGTCTAAAAATGGTACCTAAGGCACTCAATATAATGTCATGTTGACAGATGCCTGTCGCCTTCAGGCCCTGTGTGTTCTGCCTTGTGATTTCTAGAGAGAAAGAATGCAAATTTAATTTTTTTTGTTGTTGTTCCTGCCTTCAGCACAAATGCAATGTTCTAAATTATTAAATGCAACCGGTTCTCCATTATCTTCCTGTCAATTGAGCAATAGCTGAACTCTTTCACAATCCTGTCTGATTTTGGTGGTTGGCCTGTTTCCTCTGCTTAAATTTCAGTGTGAACTGGAAATGTGGTTTTAATGCCATAGGCAACCAAAGCTACTCGTTTAATTATAAATTTCATTTTTGGTTTCTTCTGGCACTTCTTAATTATCCATGCTGAAGCTCTTCATTGCTCTATTTACACTCTGTGCCTGTTTCTTCTATTTCCCTTTTTTTTTTTTTTTTTCCCCCAAAGGAACATTTTGGAGTTAATAGAATTTTTTGAAGATGACACAAGATACTACCTTGTCTTTGAGAAGCTGCGAGGAGGTACTGTGCAGTAACTGCATTTCTTCATTAAATCATCTTGGGCCTGTTTGTTCCGGTGTTTTAAAGCAGGAAATGAAGAGCTTATTTTAAATGCTGGAAAATTTTAAGACAAAGAAGTAATAGAGAAAATAATATGCGAAGATTGAAGTACGGTTATTCTTGAATATTTATGGGTCTGGTTGTACGTTTGCAATCCCTTTGTTGTAGTTAAGCGATGGAAATGTCAACTGTATTAAAAAGGAAGCTTTGGAATATGGTTAATGGGTGACAGTGCCTTCAGGCAAGAGGAGACACATGGTATGTCAGGTATTATTCATGATCTTAGTATAGCATTTAAATACTCTGGTAGCATTTTCCCTTGATGGAGGATTGACTTTGTTTCCTGAGACTCATGGAGCACTCTTGGGAAAAGTGCCTTGCTTCTGCCTCAGGTTGCTGTGATTGTGGAGCTTGTGGCTGTCTGAAGGCCAGGCAAGTGGTCACTGGTCTCCAGAGTTTAACACTCACCTGGGGAGTGAGAAGGCTACGTCAAGCACTTGGACTTTTTAACATTCATCTACATTGAACATAATTACAGTATCCATTAATTACATAATTGTGCAAAACCAGGAGTTAAGTGTCCCCCATCCTTCAAAGGAAAACAGTTTCCGAAGGAGTATACTTCTGTATATAGAATGTCATCTATTGTCACTGGTCAAGAAGGTTTTCAGTAGCAAACCGTATGTGCAAGCAATGCACATTCTTTCAGTATAGATGCAGAACTTTTTAAAAAAGGGCATGGGTGGGTGGTGGGTTTTTTTTTTAATCTTTAGTAGTTTTGTTTACCTTCCCTTAAAATTACTGTATCATTTTGTTGTGACTCCCTCTAAGATTGTTCCTTTTAATGCACAGACTTCTCTGACAAATTAGCTGTAATAGGGCTCAATTGGGATGAATCTGCATTTATCTATTTTCCCATCTCCACATTCTTCCATTAATTAGCTCTCTTTGACTGTGAGACTGTGGTTGTTAGTGTACCTGCACTGCTGCTGAGATTGCATCTCTTAGCTGCTGTAACTTGACTTAGGGATCAAGTAGGGCTGAGGCTATTCTCTTTGAAAAATTTCAGCATTTGCAGTGTTAATTATGTGGATTTGAAGAAAGAAATAATGGGAACTAGGGGTGAGAGCTGCTTCTGATGCACTGCAGATTCTGCTGTAAGCAGTGTGGCTGGCAAGAACAAAAATACTAATCTTACATGCAAGTCTTACTTGAGTAACTCCAGTCTGAGACTGATGTTACCTACAGTACTGGGGCACAACGGGTTTTCCATATTTCTGTTTTGCCTTCCTGTAGCTGTGGTAACTGAAGGAGCTCTGCTCCCATTTTAGCTGTGTTCAGTTCACCATAGTATGCAGAAGCTGGTTAATACTGTTTTCTGATAGCGTTTTATAATTTCTCTGAAATGCATTTTGGGAGATGCTATATAATCCTTTCTCTTTGATAAATACTGAAGAGGTGGTAACAACTGTGGCAGGAGTGCCCTGCTATTCTTTCTGTTTGTGGGATTCCTCTATGTGGGCTGAGTATAAAGTCTGTAAAATAGGTTTTTATTGATATAATTCTTATCTGAAAGAGTTTGAAACATCAGCTCAATGAGTCTGAAATAAACCTGCTGAGTGAAATGAGTACTTCAGGTGGCTCAGTGTTGTTTCCTGCAAAGTCTAGGGTCTTTTTCACAGGGATGGAAACCTTCAAGAACTGTTTCTAATTTCTAAAGCTGAAAAGAACAACTATAGCAGGAAATCCTGTTGAACTCTCTGCCCTTAAGAAATCTGTAGCAAACTAGAAAGTCTTGTTTTCCGCAAAGGAAGCATTCTGTATTTGAAAGCTGATAACCTGGTCCATAGTGGCCTTCCTCCACCCACCTGACACAGCGTGTCTGTGCATATCAGGAGCCTCCTGTCATATCAAAGCATATCCCATGAGTCTTATGTCCATCTTTCTGCTTTTTGACCGTCTTTCCTGTTTCCTCTTTGAATCTTCCTTTTATAGGAGTGGTAGCAGCATTGATGGTATAGGAAGGGCAATTGCTGCAGTAGAGAATGGGAGGTTTCCTTCCACATCTAGAACTGAAAAATAAAAATGAAATCTCCTGAGAGAAAATGTTTACTGCGTTGGAGGCTAATAACAAATAGGAGTTACTTCATGAATTTCTCTGCCTGATTGCTTTTATAAGTGTACCTTTCTGAGTAAGAAAATGAAAGTCAGTAGTGAGGCTATTTCCTGGGCCTGGATCTCTTGTCAACCACATTTAATTGGTTTTTTAAAGATATTTTTAATCTTTTGAGAAGATTGATGGAATTCACCTAAAGAAGGTAGAGAATCTAGCTTTTGTTTTTTCCTCTCTTAAATGGATACCAGTGGAGCTCTGCCTGCAAGCTACTAGTCCTTTAGTACGCTCATATTTGAGAGGCCTTTTGTTCGATTTCATGTCTCTGGGCATGTTTTGCCTGAAAGCAGTGTATGAGCCTTACCTTGATGTCAGTGGGAATTTTAATGTGTATTTAAAGCTAGAATGCTTTTTTATTTTTATTTCTATGTTGTTGAGTCAAAAATAGTGTGTACTTTGAGTGAAGGGTTTCAATTTTCACATTACACACAGTGAGGAGAGTCAGTTTGAGCATGGCCACCTGTGACCTGGGGAAGGGTGGGTTTTATTTAAGTGCTATGTACATCCTTAGCTGCTGTTTGAGTTTTACTAGTACTATTAGCATGTCTTTACTGTTCACAGTGTGGAAAACGGACTAGTCGTGCTGGGGCAGTAAAAAGTGATTGCCTCTCATGCTGTGCTTTAACTGGAGGGCTGCAGTGTTTGAAAATTGCGTTCTAGCATACTTAAGTATTGAAGCTGCTCAGTTGTACCTATTTCTTCTTAGTCATTCCCTTGTTCAGTCCACTGAAGTTGTCTGCTGTGAAATGCTGTTATAAAATATGAGAAATGAGGCTATGGGTTCATGATACTTGGTACTAGTTCATAACTACTTTCTCAGGCTATTTTCATATTAAAATGTGAGACTGTGACACTTTGGTTTCTGCCATGAAAACATACTAGAACAGGGTATTAGTTGCAAATAACTTTTCTAAGCTACTTCTGGGAGATGACTTCTCCCTTTATGGCAGACTAGTAGTGGCTATTGTTTTATCCCTGTATTGACAAAGCCCTTTTTCAACCCAGGGAGCATTCACACTTAAGGTTTTCCCTTTCATGACTGTTGCTCTGACAGGTTCAATCCTGGCCCATATACAAAAGCGGAAGCACTTCAACGAACGAGAAGCTAGCAAAGTGGTGAGAGACATTGCCTCTGCTCTGGATTTTCTTCATACAAAAGGTAAGAGAAGGCAGCTGTCTCCAGCTTTACTGGTCAATAGTATATACTTGGGTTATGGAGCACATTTTATCTGTAAGTAGTCAGTCTTTGCCAGCATTTCTACAGCAATGCCAGATGACTTATGCTATTATCCTCTATAATATTATTTTCATAATGTGAAGTTTAGTAGTTTAAGTAATCAACTGTATTAAGACAATATTGCCTTTCGAAGAAGAAAAGTTAATTTGGCATCCAGGGAAAATTAACATTAGGGATGAATCTGCTTGCTTGTTCTTGTTACCTAAGCCACCATGTAAAGGTTATTCAAACAGGAGCTAGTACATTCTTTAATTTTCTCCTCTTTTGGGACTACAGAACTGCTTCTCTGTAGACCCAGAATTATCCAGAATTTCTGCTGGTTACAAGACCTCTTTCTTTGTAGTAGCTTTTGATCTCCACATTTAGGCCCCCGGTCTTGGTTTGAGAGACCTAAAAGTAAACCATAGTCCTTGCTTGAAAGTGTCCTCATTTCATTACAGGTTTTCTCATATTTTAAAGCATCTTGGTTTGTAGAGAATTCTTTTATGTTAAAATATTTTCCTGTGGCTTTTTCTACTTGAGTGCTTTTCTTTCATTTCAAAATATCTGTATGCATTATGGTCAACCCAAAATATGTGTTCGTATTGAATATAATACAAAAGATTTTAAAGCTATCTATGCCACGATTATCTAGTCTTGCATACATTAAGCAGCTTTAGTTAATATTTGCTTTTATTTGATTACAGTGACTGCTTCTGAATAGAATGGCATGTAATGGGAGGCAATGTTTATTGGTTATTTGTTCTGATAAACTTTTCTCTCTGTTCATTTTGCCATTATGATTAGCCAGGAATTAAGGATGCTCAGCAGATCTACATTTGCTGAGTTGTTTACTATGGGCCCTGGTTCAGTAAATGTTTAATTACAGGCTTTACTTCTAAGTCACTGGATTGTTCATGTGCTTGAGTTGGAACCACAACATTAGTACCTTGATGGGTTGAACCCATTTAAAAAGAGAAGGGTAGCAATGCATAAGGAATAAAAGTAAGTGGCAAACCTGAGGAATATGGATCTTGTCTCATGTTGTGACTCTATTATCAGAAGTTCATTTGATTGTGGAAACAAACTTTGTTTGAATTAAGATTCTTGCTGATCTTCATAGCCTGTATATGCGATAGCTCCATTTTAAACCTGTAGAGAATGTACTCTTTGAATACTGTGTTTAGAAGACTTTGAAATATGGAACAAATAAGGGACAGGCTGAACACATTGAGAAATACTTATTTGATGTATTCAGACTGTAGTAGGTTGCTGAACAGCTGAAAGTCTAGAAACACCGCTAAAGGAAGTTTAACACTGACTCAGCTAATATCTTTCTGCAGTTCTTTCTCAGCTTGTAGTTTTAATTCCCCTTTCTCCAAACAAGATGGGAGTGATTCATTAAAATGGCTTTGGAGCAGCAATCTACTTTCTTTCATGTTGTTTGCTGTGAATTGGTACAGTGGGGATATGGTTTGCAGAACGGCTACAACACCATCCCCTTGCATTTTATTGTTCTCTTTATGATTCTTCTGTGTGATGTTAAAATAATTAGTAAGTAGCATACAGAACATGAAAGTAAACAGGAAATGAAAGCAGTTCTATTGCCCAGCTTAGCAGTGAAGTGCTATAGCTAGATGCTTTAAAAAAATTTGAATGAGGACAGCTAATTCTTTTGCCAGGAGTAGTTTAAAACTCAGCTGGATCATAATACCATCTTACACCCACTTGGGACATGTGTGCTTTATTGCTAATAATCCACTGGAGGAGTGTTTAAAGGGAGTTGTTTTCTTAGCGCTGTGTGGAACTGCAAAATAAAATGTTATGTAATCAGACATTTGAATTCAAACTATAATACAAAAGAAGTGCTGTTGGGTTTCACATTGCAAGCTAAGCCAACTGTTGGGCGTTTTGTCAGCCTTCCTGTAAATGTCAGCAGGGGCCATCTTCCTTTGTCATGTTTCCCATCTTCCTTTGTCATGTTTCCCATCTTCCTTTGTCATGTTTCCCATCTTCCTTTGTCATGTTTCCCATCTTCCTTTGTCATGTTTCCCATCTTCCTTTGTCATGTTTCCCATCTTCCTTTGTCATGTTTCCCATCTTCCTTTGTCATGTTTCCCATCTTCCATGCATAAGCAATATGAACTGCATCATTATGAAAGTTCTGATTCCTTTAGTTCAGTGCTATGCCATGTTATGCTATTAATGTTATATTTTAAGTCATGTCTTGTGGAGCATGCTGAAGAGAAGACATAAGAAACTCCCTTACCTAGAATTTGGTGGGATTGTTTTGGGGTTTTTTGCTGATACTCTGAAGTAGTATCGAGTGTGCTTGGAATGTAATGGTTTTAAGCAAAGCTAAAGTGCAGTTAAATTGCAGCCAGCCTGCTCGTTCAACTTTTTTTGGTTCTTGTTTTCTGCTTCACATTAAGTTTGATCATATTAAATGGAGAACTTCTAAAAATTGCATGTTCAGGCATTTGAAGAACTGCTTAAACAAAATAGAACCACTTTTGCGCGTGAATTCAACAGGTAGAAAACTTGGCATTTCTGTGTTGGATTTGCCTATTCTGATAGCAGTTGAATGAAGGTAGAAAACCTTTGGTTTTTCTCCTTTGGCCTTTTCTTCTGCATTTTCAACCATACCCTTTTTTACTTCAGGAATAAGTCTGTACCGCACTGTTAAAGGGATGATATTTTCACCTGGGAACTCAGGGTATTTTCTGGGGAGAGTGTTTTGGGTATTATTTGTGCTGGTAGGAGTTGAGCAAACCAGTAATTGATCCTTCTGGAAAGAAAAACCTTACTGTAGAAGGCACAAAAATCTTTTGACTAAACTGCGTATGCAAGTAAACTTTCCTACATGTCAGTCACCTTAATAAGCTGCTTTTAATTAACATAATTAATTTGGGCTAAGCCAAAAAGTTTCAGTGTTAACAGGTTCTTATTTGCTTAACTGACTCTCATGTATGTTTAAGGGTGATAAAGGCATAGCAGGATGCAACAGTGACTTTCAAGAAACATACTATGAAATCAGTTATTTGCAGTATCGTGAAGGGTGGGCTGTGTAACAAACTCAGGCCTAGAATATTTCTGGGGCCCCCTTCTAATAAAGAGAGGTAATGAGAAATAAAACAGGGGACTATCTTCTCTAACAGCTGTTTGTACTCTTATTTAGGTATTGCTCACAGGGACCTGAAGCCTGAAAACATCCTGTGTGAATCTCCAGACAAGGTGCTACTCTGATTTCCTAACCTTCTGAAGTGTGTTTTTTAACTTTTTTTTCCAAAGACTGCCCTCATGTTCTGCCCTCCTCTTCTTGAAGGCTTTTGAACCCATTAGTGACTTTCAACTAAATTTACTAGAACTGAAGCCAGAAAGAGATTGAGTTCTTCTGTGGGCTGTAATCATGTGTGCATCTGGATAGGAGATAAAACGCCGACTGTTCTTAGAGAGGGCATGGCAATTGCAATTTAGCACATCATCTGTTCTGAGGCAGTACCCATATGGATGAGCAACGCTTACAGTCCAGCTGGTTATCTTACCTGTTGTTCCCAAACTGCCCCAGTGTGTGCTGGCAAATAAAAAAGCCAAATAAAAAAGTATTGTACTAGGACCAGATGCTGGGAATGTGGGAGCAACTGGGACAGAGGAGATGGATGCAAGGAGTGCAATATACCTGTAAGAGACTGGGTTTCGTTGATCTTCCTTCTAGAACAACTTGGATTTTGTCCTAGGGTTTTCCATGTGGCACTGTATTCATCTATATTGCATTATCTCTGCTCTTCTGAGCCTCTTACTATTTTGCCCTTGTTTTTAGATATCACCAGTAAAAATATGTGACTTTGATCTTGGTAGTGGGGTGAAGCTGAACAGTGCGTGTACTCCAATAACTACTCCTGAATTAACAACGCCGGTAAGGGACCTACTGTGGCTTTATGCTTTTTCTCTTCTATCATAGAAGAATTTTTCTTGTCTCCAGAGAGCTTGCTGCAACTCCACCCAGTTGTAGATAGCTCATTTAAAGCAGGTGGATATGTGATAAATACTGTCTTAGTTTTCCAGTCATAGAACAAATACACAAAAGCACAGGAACTCACCGTGTTGATTCTACTGTTGGCCAGAAAGAAACACCTCATTCCTGTTTGTATGTTACCCATGAAAGGGGGAAGCTTTTTGTGGAGGTGTTTTGTGTACTTATGGACTTAGTTTGAACCTTAGTTTTATGTTAATTTCCCCATATTTGGGTTCTGTGTCTAAGACACATGAGCTAAATGCAGCTCAAGCTCTGTAATTGGTGTGTGGCTTTATAATACACATTAGTTTGAAAAACTACAGTGCTATGTTTTTGGTGTTACTGTGAAGGAAAAGTCTGAGTTTTGCAGGAATCTGTTATAGAGATCACCTTCCGTGATGAACTTGTTTACTTTCTAAAAAGCCTGATAACTAATAGAAAAGATTTAAAGATCTGAAATATGTAAATTAGTATCTTGACTCTATAAAGGATCATAGATTCATACAGAATAGCTTGTAATTTTGCTAAAGAACAATAGGAACTCGTTCGCCTTCTATTAGGTCTCAGTAGTCATTACAGCTGAAATGTGTTAATTTTTTCCTGTGCAGTACGCTTAAGAAATGTTTCAAAGCTTCCGGCAATTCCATTTAACATTTGAGGGATGCAGCAGTTGTGACTTGGCTTAACAAAATGAGTCCTGCAGTGAAAGCCAGCAGTAAACTTCCGTGGTCCCTGATTCCTGATAATGTTTAGACCAAGCTGCCTACTATAAAGAGAATGATAAACCTGAATCTTGTTTTCATTTGACTCTCCTTTGAAAACTTGTTTGAATTTGATTTCCTAGTGTGGCTCTGCAGAATACATGGCACCTGAAGTGGTTGAAGTCTTCACAGAGGAGGCCACGTTCTATGACAAGCGGTGTGATCTCTGGAGCTTGGGAGTGATTCTCTACATCATGCTCAGTGGTTACCCCCCTTTTGTGGGCAACTGTGGCACGGACTGTGGATGGGACAGAGGAGAAGTCTGCAGAGTTTGCCAGGTGAATGTGCAGGTTGTGGGCATGTGTGGAAGAGTGTAGTTTGTCCTGTTAGCTTGAGGTGAATAATGCCAGCAGTGAAGAGCTATGCCTGTAACCCAGCCAGTTAGCTGGGAGGATAAGCTGTCACTGTGGTGCAAGGGTGGCAACCTAAAAGTTGAGCGATGCTATCTCTTTCTAAAGTAAGGTTTGGGAACCTTTCTCCTCCTGATGTGAGATTTCAGAATTTTGCCTTGTTCTCCTCTTCCACCTTGCAATCCTCCTGTATTCTGCAATTCTTGGTCTAGTTTATGGTAATCTCCACAATTCCTCAGATAAAAGTTGAGCCCCAGGACAGTCTCTGTGCAGGGCCTGAATTTATTTTTTCTAAAAATTGAGTATATTGGGCAAGCTGTAGCGGGAAGGTGCCAAGGAAAAAAGGTGTTTCCAGCACGCAGTGTTGCATGTGCATTGTATGATGCCCACTGGATCACTCTGGTGCTGTCACTCTCCATTTACTCCATAAGGAGACT
This sequence comes from Pedionomus torquatus, assembly GCA_013398155.1. NCBI lineage: Eukaryota > Metazoa > Chordata > Aves > Charadriiformes > Pedionomidae > Pedionomus > Pedionomus torquatus. The sequence goes on along the minus strand of VZRU01013714.1, from coordinate 76,213 downwards.
GGACGATTTCAGTTGTCACCCACCCTATTGGATAGATAAAATTGAATGAGAAGAATCCCACCTGAGAATTCTTCTGGTTGTACTCTAGCTGCTATTTAAATGAAAGATTTTTTTCTTTACTAGAACAAGCTTTTTGAGAGCATTCAGGAAGGCAAGTATGAATTTCCTGACAAGGACTGGTCACATATATCCTCTGATGCCAAAGATCTCATCTCGAAGTTGCTGGTTCGTGATGCTAAAGAACGACTTAGTGCTGCTCAGGTTTTGCAACATTCATGGCTTCAAGGAGTATGTATCCATCATTATGTTTTCTAAAGGGTTATTCTTCTGCCAAAGTGACAAACAAGCTGTCTCTGAACTTTTGGTAGTCATTGCGTGTTTTAGTGCTCTTATCTTGATTAATTAAATGATCCACAGTGGCTTTATCCTTTCTGGAGCTCTGTGTGGGAAATATTTGGATGAATCTGTCAAGCTATAAGTGTTTTTTATTTTTCCTTAATTATTGCTTTATGCATTTTAAATGGCTTTCTTGTGAATACCAAGCTCTGCAGTACACAAATTACTGTGTTACTCTTTAATAGAGTAGTGCAGAGTGCTGGTAGATGCAGTTTTGAAAGAACAGCAGTGTCCTCTTTTGCTTTAGTCTTCTCTGCTCAGGAAAGAAGGGACAGACCCCCTGGAGAGCTTCCAGAGCTTTAGTCTCATACTTGCAAGTTGTGATGTCTTCTCATGAGGGGAGAGAGATTTTTGAAATGTGATTTGTAAATCAGCAGTGATTTTTGAGTTCGTAGTGAATGGCTATACAATATCCATTAGTTGTTAAGGTTTGGGTGGAATCCCCTGTTTTTTATCACTCTATTGGGAAACCTGCCAATATATAGTTAACTTTTCTGAACTGCTTCTTCTAGCAGGCTCCTGAAAGAGGATTACCTACCCCTCAAGTTCTTCAAAGGTAGTATTTTCTTTTTTTAAAATTTCTGTAAACTTGGCTAAAAATCATTACTGAAAAATGGGGAGACATAAGGTATGACAAATCAGGGGGTAAGATCGGATCCCTCGTTGAGAGTGGAACTTCATAAATGTGCAACAATAATTTGTTAAGAACGTCAGAAATATTAAAGCTCTGATTTTTATCTATGATCTAATACTGTTTGTTTGTGGGAAAGGCATCGGAGAGGGTTCCTGCAGTGCAGTGCTAATCTTAGGAAATAATCATGGTTTTGGCAGTTTTCCGCTCAGGAGGCGGGAAAAAAAAAAAGACATCAAGGCGTGCGTTATCCAAACGTACATTCTGATGGGTGAATAATCATCATATACACAGGCTAAGATCTGACTTCTACTGTGGTTGGTGGTAATTACAGTATCAATTTAACTGTGAGAAGGGCAAGTCTCATTTAAAGTGATTTTATGGCAGATTCTATATGCCAGAGAGCCTGAGTCACACATCTCTCTTTCTATTTCCATGTCTCCCACTGGCGATTCCAGGTGGCTCTTCCCATCAGAAGCATGTTTCCTTAAGCCAGAAGCGCAGTTGTAGTGGGATTGCAGTTTTCTGAAGAAAGACAGCAGTATTGGTCCATATACCCATCATTTTTAAACATGTAGAAATTAAGTATCACATCTCAAGTGGCTTCCTGGGTTTACATGGGGAGTCCTTGGCAGAACGAGGGCTAGAACTGCAGCTGTTTCCAAAATCCCGGAGATGTTTTGTCACGTATTGCTGGTCCTCACAACGAGAAGAGGTGCAAATACTAACCTGTAATTTTTCCTGCTGTGTTAATGTTCTGATAGGAGAAATAAATCTGCCTGGAAATAGATATTCTGCTGTGAGGGTAGCCAGGTGAAGTGCCTCTTTGCATCTGTTGTAACTGCTTTCTCCTTTTTCCTTTGAAAGGAACAGTAGCACAAAAGACCTGACGCTTTTTGCTGCGGAGGCTATAGCCCTTAACCGCCAGTTGTCTCAGCACGAGAATGAACTCAGCACAGAGCAGGAGAACGTTGCCCATGCTGTGTGCTCCATGAAGCTTTCTCCTCCTTCCAAGTCCCGCCTTGCCAAGCGCAGAGCGATGACGCACGCCACCAAAAACAATGACTTTCAGCCGGTTCCCCATAAAGCCTTTTAAACTTCTTTCCTGCTATGGATTGGCAACATCAGCCTGTGCTCCTGCTTGGATTTTCAGTGATGATAAAAGCTTCTCTGCTTCTGACTCTTTGGTTAGAAGCCTGCTCTTGTGATGTGACTTGTAACTTTAAGGGGACAGCTTTTTATGGGAATGTTTTTTGCCTGTCAGATTTGGTGCATTAAGATAATTTAACTGATCTTTTTAAACTAGAGAAGATGAGTTTGCTGCTGTATTATTTGAGGTGATAAATCACTAAACTTTCTTCATTTTCTTCTTAGAAGAGCATGCTTTAAAACGTGAACTTGAAAACATCAGAAAAAACCCCGCTTTCTTGCTTTGCCTGGCAGAGCATCAAGTCTCTCCCTTCCCATGGCTGCTCTCCTTGATGTCACATCTTGCCAGGTGCCCCCCCTGGTGCCAGCAGCAGGTACTCTTTCTGTGGACTCAGGAAACAAAGGCGATAACTGGGTGGATCTCTGTCTCCATTAACTTTGTTGGGCTTAAATTGTAAAAGGATGATACAGTGAAGGTGCAAGGATCGCTCAGGTCTTGTAGAGATGAAGAGGACCTGGTTGGGTTTTTTTAATGTGTTGGTAGTTTGTGTGTCAGCATGTGGGATGAAAGCTGGGGGTGTGTTATTTCTTTATCTGACTTTTAGTTCTGCAGTACTAAAATGTACTCCATCTCATCTGTTTTTTGTGTGTGTCCAGTGTTTCCCCTTCTCTGACAAGTTACATTTGTAAGTCTGATAACCACAGTATAACAGACTGTTTACAGAGCAGTTTATAATTAATATCTGGGTTTTTTTATATCAATGCTATCCTCAGTTATACCTTCCTTTCTGTAAACTGATATTTCTCCAAGTCCTTTTGTATGTATTACCTGGAGTTTTTAATGTGAATGGACAGGTTTCAATGAATTTCAATGTGTGTATAATTTAAGATTATCAAATGTAGAGGTATGTCTGTGCAAAAATGGTGCTGCAGCTCTTGTGTTCTGCCTCCTGCAGTATTCTTGGGCTGAGTGTCTAGATTTTTGCTTCCACTTTTGGTACCGTGGTGCACTGGGGGTCAGGAGTCATTTGAAAGGGTGCTGGCTGAAAAGCTGGAGATTTTGAGTGACCAAGGTTGAGGTGTCCATGAAGAAGGACACAGATATCAAGCACTTTCTGAAACATAAGCTGTGAAAATTGGGCAGTGAAGGTGCCCAACTTGATGCACCTTAAACTTGTCAGCCTGTTTCTGATGCCCTTTGCCAGGGTGTTGAGTGCAGGGGAGAGGAGGAGGCCCCCCCAAGTGCCAGCACAAAACCTTCCCAAGCAGAAGGAGGAATGTAGCAGATCCAGCAGGCACTTGGAAACTGAAAGGTCAAAGCTGAATGTCTTTGCATGGCCTATTCGGAGTGGTTTTACATTATCTTTTAGTAGTGTGTGTACAGGTATTTTTATACAACATGCTGTATTTTGTGACTAATATTAAAGTTGTTATTTAAGAGTTTTTATACATTGTGCCAGTGGACGGATTATGAAATGTATTTTGCTTTGTTTTTATTAAAATGTTTTAAGTTACGGATTTCACAGATTTGGCAGCTTTGTGTGTTTTTTGGTTTGTTTTTTTTTTTACACTTGATTTTTGATGACATACGAAAACAGAATGACTTACTTCCTTACTTCTCTGCATGATACCAGATTTAGGACAATTTAAATCTCTGAAGACTAGGTGTACCTACCTCTTCTGTGGCTGTATTGTCTCATGTAATCTTGGCTTCTTGAGGTAAAATGAAGGTATGACTGCACAGAGAGGGCTGGAAGGGATCCTGTGGTCCTTTTGACCTTCATAAGAGTTCAGATAACAGGGTCAGTTTGTTCAGGAACTTACCTGCACTGTTAAATTTCATTTTCTTCCCCTTGATTTGTATGCAAAGAAGCAAAAGTCCTGAAGTTTGACCATGAGTGGTGGTGTGGTATATCCTCTTGGATGGAGCTCTGAAGCTTTTCAGACTCCAGAAGTCTAAGCAGCCACATTAGCACGAAAGCGTGAAAAGGGGACATCAGTGGTGCTGGTTGCCCAGAGACCATGGACCACAGTGTCCAATGGATGTGTTCAAGCGTTGGTAAGTGGTTCTTTGCAGACTTTGCTCTGACCTTCTGCAGTTTACTAGTGGTAGAGGTAACCCCACAGGCTGAGTCATTAGAGCAGAGACCAAGCTGCTCTTCCTGTGTTCTTGGGTGAAGTATTGACCTGGGCAGTCAGTCCTTGTTTGTTTGTCTGTCTCTCTAGAACCCAGCGTGGAAAGTGAAACCAATGCATGTGTCTTCTGCACAGGGAGGAGGAAGCTGGCTTGCTCACCACATCTGCTTTCCCTTTACAAAACAGAGCTCAAGAGGAGAGACTGAAATGTCCAAAGAGAACCTTACTTCAGGGATATTTAAACACTCTTTATCAGGAAGTGAAGTGATAGGACGAGAGGTAATGGTTGTAAACTGAAAGAGGGGAAATTTAGATTAGATGTCAGAATCTTTTTTTTTCACTCAGGGTCATGAGACACTGGAACAGGTTGCCTAGAGAAGCTGTGGTTGCCCCTTCCCTGGAAACGTTCCAGGCCAGGTTGGATGGGGCTTTGAGCAAGCTGGTCTCCTGGGGAGAGGGAGGTACCCCTGCCCATGGCAGGGGGGTTGGAACTGGATGGTCTTTAGGGTCCCTTCCCACAGGAGGGAAGACCATTGTATGATTCTGTGGTTACAGATTCTAGTGGAACTGTCATCGGGGTGAGCAAGTCCTCTGGACTTGAAGCCTCCTCCTGTGTGAGGAGAACACTTAAGCTGTTGGATGTGTGCAGAGCAGAGGGTTATGAGTATTGGTGTGGGAAACACTTGAAGTCCCCAGCAGGACTTGTTCTGAATGGTTAAACAGTGCCTGGTCGTTCTGACGAGCCCCTCAACAATGGTTCAGGTCCCCATCTGGCTCTTGTGGTGCTCTCAGCTGCCTTCCTCATGCTGCCAGCAGCCGCCTCCAGGTGTGACCTGTGTTAGAGCATCCTTCCTCCCCGCTGGTGCCTACTTAGAAACTTGTCTGTTCAGGACTTGAAGTTACAAAGCCGGGCTTTTCACTGAAGAGCTAAAACCTGGACGTGTTTTTCCTCCTTTCTGCAAGGCAGCAACCTCTGGCAGAGGAAGGCAACGCAGCTGGTAGCTGCAGGTGCCAAAGCTGGGTAATGCTGGGAACTGTGAAAACGTACCCACAAAGAGGAAGAGGTGTTGATTTAAGCCACTGCTTCTGCTCTCAGGTGTGGTCTAGTTTTGACTGCCTCTTGCGGAGTGATTTTTAAGTTTCTTTGGAGGTGTATGGCTAAGAGTTTATAATGGAGTTTGGGTGGGGAAGCTGGTTTTGCCAGAGAGGAGGGAGGGAGCATTCCCTAGTACCCTGTGAGGCTCACGCCTGCCATCATCAGATGAGTCCATCTGTGACAAACAGGGTGGGTTTTAATTCCTTCTCCAGTGAGGTCTGAGCAGAGCAGGGGTCCCAAACCCTGTGGTGGCAGGCCCTTTGAACTCACCTTTCTTTCAAAGGAGCTCTCCTGCCTTGTTTGCATCAAATGTGTCTGTTTGAACTGTGCTTTAAAAATCCACCCGCTTCTCCATCCCTCTTCCTCCTGGACTGGAGAGGTAGCAGAGAGCACAGGAGACCTTGTAGTGGTGGTACAAGAGCAATGTTCCAGTGATACAACTCTTAGATCTTTTGAAGAGAAGTCAGATTCAGCTGATGGGCCAACAGTCTCTCATCTCAGGCGCCTCTTTCCCTCTGATCTTTACCTTTCTATGAGAGTTCAATTTTAAGTGTTTTATCCCCAGAAAGCCTAATTTGGTAGGCCTTCATGATGCTTTTTTCATGTCAGTGGGGAAGAGGCCCTTGTTTCTGGGTGGAAGTCACAGATCTGGAGACTCAGTGAGTAGTGAAGTAGTGCTGGGCTTACTCTCATTGCCTGAATGTCTCATGTTTGGGCATCCTGTAGGACATGACTCCCATTTCATCCCTGAATCCCACCATCTCCCCTTTGGAAAGGGCTGAATCTTTGTACCACCCTTTTTCAGTTACTGGTGATAAAATAGAGGAGACACCTTATGTGGGCACCTTGGCTTCTGAAACATGAAAGGGGCTGCAGGAAATGTCCTTTTTTTATATATATATATTTTGGTGGGGAGATGGGCTGGGGTAAGGAAAAGGGGGATTTTTTTTTTTTTCCCAAGAGTTCAGAAATATATTCTGACCAGCAGCAAAGCAGCTAAGCTGATCTTTACTGTTGACTAAGGCAGCCCCCCCCAGAAAATTCTCTTTCCCCCTCCCCAAGCTCTTCCTGGGAGGTCGGTGAGCAAAGCAAGGGAGATGCATCTGCTTGATTAAGGGAGGGGTAATTTCAGCCAAACGGCACTAGTCTCAAAGTGCTACCCCCTTTCTGTCCCCTCGGGAGCTGATGGCACAGGCTGCTCTGTAGGATTTTGCTGACCTTTATGTGCGATATTTCACAAAGCGTATTCAGCTTTGTGCTCACCAGTGCGGTTTCTGCATTGTTGGCTGCATAAAAGGAAGCTCCTGTTTTTTCATTGTACGGTATTTTCTTCTGCTCTCTCTTCCTTCCCCACATGTTTATTGAATCCTTTATCAGGGATGGAAAGATGCTGTTATGTTAATTATTTTTATTTTTTTTTTGAGGGCTGTGGGTGGGCTGGCTTTCAAGGTAGAGAGCGGCTTGGTTAATTTTCAAAACTAATAATTTTCTTTGGGCCACTCCAGTGGCAGCAACAGGCTTCAAATTTGGCTTCCATGGAAACATACTGCCATGGTAACTGAAAGGCCTGACAATCCTGAAGAAATATTTGCTTGTACCCTTCCTTCCCTCCTTCGTTGTTTCCCGTGCAATGTGCGTGTGTTTGGCTACCGCTGCCAGATCCAATCAGTGCATTTAAAAAGCTCCAAGCACAGAAATGCACTTAGGCTGGGAAGAAGGCAAGAGTTGTGAAAGGAAGGGTGGCATTTCACTGGCATTATTTGCAAAAAACAGAAGGTCTGGAGGGAGATGTCACCGAGCCACAAACTTCCTTCTAATGGGGGGGGAAAAAAAACCCAACCAAATAAACCTAGAAGAAATGCTTCATCCTTAGATTATTTTGTGGGGACTGGCTGGCAATGGGAATCGGGGAGTCGGGCTCGGCACCCGGCTCAACATCTGTAATACTGAGGATGGTGAGAATTGACTCATCCAGTGGTTATGACCCAGTTCTGCTGGGCTCCTTCCAGCTGATTAATTTGAGACTGGGTGTTTTGTCACTGCCTGTCGCAGCTGCTTTGACACCAAGACTGGTTAGCGAAGTTTGGCAGGGTGACAGGCGGCCCCACTTCAGCAACTTTGTTCTGATTCAGTCTGAAATGGGAGGGAAGGGCAAGGGCTTTGCCGAGTGATTTGTTTTATAACCAGTTTTTCTTCTGTCCTCTTCTGCCCCAGACACCTGCGAGTCTCTCAGAACTGGAAACCTCTCTGGCATATAAATAAGGTCTGCTGCAGTCACGGGCTGCGATTATGAATTTATAAGGGAAGTCATGAGTTTAATTGAGCAGCAGTGGGAGTGTTCAATTACACTGGCTTCTGATTAATTCCCCTTTGTCGGACCATGTCAGCACACTTCCCAAGGCCAAAGGCATTGCCTGTGGTCTGTGGAGCAGCAAGGCTTTAACCAATGGCAAAGCCAACGGTGCCTCAAAACAAATAGTTTCTCCCTTATCACCTTGATTTTGTGGAGAAATTTGGCAAAGTCTCAACCCAAGTATTTGAAGGCACTTTGGCCAATTTGCTGTTGGTTCTAAAAAACTGGGGTAAGGGGCGGCAGGTTTTTAGAAAGTCAGATGATAACTTGGACCAGTCCTCTCAGCATGGATTTGTCAGCTGTCCTTGGTGCAGCACTGCAAAAGTACATCAAACACTGTCGTCTGAAAGGGATCCTGCTGGTATTTTGGTTTTGTGCTTTCCTTCCACACGTGTTGTCCCAAAGGGTGATGAATCTTAGGGTGTCTCTGGGAGAGACACTAAGCTGGCACTGGGGCTGCTCCAAGAAGAGTTGCTCCATCTGTTCAGTCTGTCTCATGACTTTCCTGGAGCTGTTCGTGGGGCTGGAGTGGATGTAAGCCCTCTAGCTCAATTTACCTGCTGGGAGTCTGCTCATGTTTTTCCTACCTTCTGCTCTTGTTTTACCTGCTACTTGTTTTTCCCACCTTCAAAGCCACATACAGATGCTATGAGACATCTGGGTTGTTGTGAAGGCTGAAGGAGACATCTGAACACATCTGTAGCCATTCAACCCTATAGTTCATGAATGACTTAATCTTCCAATGTAAATATCTCTACTTTTCTAAATATTATTCCCTGTAATAATCCTTCTCAGGATCTCCTTCTCTCTGAGCCCTTTGGGTGGGGAAAAAAACCCTATTCTGATCCCAGGTGGGTGCACTGAATCATGTCACCGTCTTACATGCTAGCACTGATGCTTCCCTGCTCCCCAGAAATCTCTCACCTGATTATGTTAAGATTTCTCTGGTGTCTTGGTATTTACGGCCACTAACTTGCTTCTGCATACCCAGTCCTTTCCTCTCCTCTGGGAACAATAGACCAGAGGTCGAGTCTTCACTCTTACAGAATAATTCTAATTGCTCCCTAATGGCTTTGCTGTCTGCTATTGAATTTCATCTCTTCCATTACTGAGGTGCTCAGCATCATGCTTGTGATATTCTGGGCCTCTTCTAAGTGGTGGTTCAGTGTCATCAGCAGATCTCACTGTCTGAATTCTCTTTCTGTCTGGGTCATCGACTAAAATGATTTAATTGCTTGATGAATTCCATTGTTGCTGCTTTCTCCTTGTTTGTTAGATCCCCTCCGGTCAGTACAACTGTGGCATACTCCCTGGCTTCTGTGCAGATTCCTTTCAGGGGCTAACATCACTGAAACTAGTTTCACACATGAGATGTATGCATAACCAATCTCTTCACAAAAATATGCAAAATCTACCTGTACAGTGTTTCTGGGTGAAAGACAGAACCTTTCTGGGAACGAGTGAGTGGGTGGTAGCCTGCTGTATAAGCAGCACTGCTCTTTCAGGCCCTGCAGTAGCTGAAGGACGTAGTTCCTAGATCTCCAGGTTCAGGTTTTGTCTTCCTAACATCATGTGACAATTAAAATTAGCAAATCCCTATAGCTTATGAAGTTTCATAAAAATCATTGCCCTTTGCCTTAAGACAGGGAATATATAAGAAAAAGTAGAGATCTCATGTGTGGGCATTTTTCTGGCTTTTTTTCCCCCCGTTTCTGAGTCCAAGTGTGATAAGTCCAATTTCTTCTATTTTTGATTACCAATTGTTATAGAAATCAAATAGTCTCTGTTTCTGAACCCTTCAGATAACACCCTTCTACCCTGTCAATGCTGCTTCTGGAGTATAGACAGTTGACCCTGTTCTCTCCTTCAGTCCAGTCTGCGTACTGACTTCTCCAGTGGAGGACTTTGCTCCAAAATCTTGAGGAATTTCCAAGGCACCAGCTCTGTTCTACCTCTCAGGTGGATGAAATCTCTCACCAGAGGCTGTGTCCTTAGTCACCACCCTCAGAAGTTAAGACTGAGATCCTGGTTTTGCCTGCTTGCATGCAATTCTCCAACTATATGAGGATCCTCAAGGTTTTGAGTGCCCTACTTAATTTTGTGCCTGAATCATAAAGCACTTTCTGTTTTCAGTTTACCTAAGAACGGAATTGAGGCCATCCTGACTTTCCCATCAAGGTCTTTGGTCCAGCTGTAAGGACACAGGTTGCCACATGACAACTCCTCTTGCCATCAGCACTTGAAAGGCAACGCACTCTTCTCTTGTGGCGGTTAAGCCCCTTTGAGTTAGGGAAGTGATGGTGCCTCTGTACTTGGCACTGGTGAGGCCTCACCTCAAGTTCTGTGTTCAATTCTGGGCCCCTTATGACAAGAAGGACACTGAAGTGCTGGAGCGTGCCCAGAGGAGAGCCACCAAGCTGGTGAGGGGTCTAGAAAACAAGTCATACAAGGAGAGACTGAGGGAACTGGGCATATTTAGTTTGGAGAAGAGGAGGCTGAGGGGAAACCTCATTGCTCTCTACAACTAACTGAAAGGAGGTTGTAGAGAGATGGGTGCTGGCCTCTTCTCCCAAGGGAATAATGACAGGACCAGGGGAAATGGTCTGAAGTTGCGGCAGGGGAGGTTTAGACTGGGTATTAGGAAGAATTACTTTACTAAAAGAGTGGTTAGGCACTGGAACAGCCTGCCCAGGGAGGTGGTTGAGTCACCATCCTTGGAGGTATTTAAGAAACAAGATGTGGCACTTCATGGCATGCTCTAGTGGCTGAGACTGTAGGGAGCAGGTTGCGTGTTTGTGTATGGTTGGACTTGATGATCTCGGAGGTCCTTTCCAACCATAACAATCCTGTGATTCTGTGAATTACACTGTATTTATTACACAAGAAGAACACACACAAACTATTACTGTGGATCACGTTGGTGAGTGGTTTCAATGCTTAAAGCCTGTGGCTGGATATGGAAGGTCTCCAACACCACCAGTTACAAAAAGCCCATGAACAGCCCCCTTATTTATGGTTTTGGAAATATTGCCCCTTTGGGCTTCTTCGTTATCAGTTCAAGACAGCAGCAATACAGTCCAATAGCTGAATTATGCATGCCAGCTCCTGTCTGCTCCCAAGCAGCCATTCAGCCTTTCTTGAGTTCCTTAGATGGGTTTAATCCCACAGCTGAGCTTCGAGGAGGGCTGCCAAACTTTTCCAACAGCATCAAAGTCGAAAAGCTTCCCTTCTCTGCCCTCTCTACTTGTAGCTTTTCTTTTTTTTTTTTTTTT